>QXEO01001027.1:370054-453848 GCA_007115705.1 Dactylis glomerata | reverse complement strand
CCAGGAGTCTTCCCAGAAGCGAAGCTGCGATCCATCTTTGATCAAAAAGTACCATAGCGGAAGAAAAACTTCTTCGTAGCCATCAGGCCGACCCGAAATGTGAATCTCCAGGTTTCCATAGCACTTGGGATAGTGCCTTCGTGCCACATACTTTCTCTTAAGGAGGGTTTGCCAAAACCATCTTCAGTAAGAAGCTTAAAAAGCCATTTACCCAGGAGAGCTGAGTTTTTGACCTCAAGGTCATGAACTCCTAGCCCCCCTGATCTTTCGGCCGGTAAACCACGCTCCATTTTACAAGCCGATATTTCTTTTTCTCACTATCCCCTTGCCAAAAAAATCTAGATCGATAAATTGAGCTTGTGTAAAACACCTTTTGGTACTAGAAAGAAAGATATCATATACAGTACCATATTAGTAAGTACCGAATTAATAAGTACTAGTCTTCCTCCCAAATATAGCAATTTTCCTTTCCAACTACTAAGACATTTTTGTAGTCTTTCCTCAACCAGTTTCCATTCGGCTATTGTTAATCGGCGATAATGAATCGGGATTCCCAAATATTGAATAGGAAACTGGCCTTGCCCACATCCAAATAGCTCAGGATAATCAGCCACTAAATCCTAGGCTTCACCAAAATAGAACAGTTCACTTTTATGGAAGTTTATTTCAAACCTGAAAGTTGCTCGAAAGCCGCCAAGATCAACTTGAGGTTCCTTGCTTTTTCAAGGTCATGTTCCATAAACAGAATTGTATCATCGGCGTACTGAAGAATCGAAATCCACCATCAACTAGATGTGGTATCACTCCTTCAATCTGACCATCAGACTTAGCCCGTTCGATCAAATAGCTAGCATATCCTCCACAATATAATAACATTGGTGACAATGGATCGCCTTGTCGCAAGCCTTTTCTAGTCTAGAAAAAGCGGCCAGTGTCATCATTGACTCTAATTGCTACACTACCTCTAGACACGAAATCATTGACTTAGCTGAGTTCTCATATAGATCTGTTTGTGATGTTGTGCCTTTTTTGAATGTCTTTGTAGCTACCTCCTTCTGCTCGGGGTGTGTATATATTAATGGAAAAGGCTTTCCGTCACCCAGCTGATCTAGGGAAAGATCGGTCGCTCCGTTAGTCCCACGTTAGTGTCTTCGGGGCCCACTAGTGTGGCTCCTCTGCGGGAGCATTGCCGCCAGGCTGGTACTTCGTCCCCCTCTTTGAGTGCAAGGCCCTCTCCTCTTGCAGCGAGCCTGATCCCCTCTCCTCCCTTCCCCTTCTTCCTCATGGAACCCTTGAGAGGTCAAGCTCATCAATTGCCATGGTCATGTAAGCTTCAAATCAAGGGTATTATAACGTTCGAGTCCGAAAAGTTGAGTAACCAGTGTGAATGGAACCATGGTCGCCTTCTTCAGCACCGACGAGAGTCCGACGAGCAAGATTTACGACCAGCGATGGCGAATCATGGAGATCTGGTTTGCCAAGGACAAGTTTTCCCCTAACAGACGCATATGAATTTTATAGCAAAAGCACACGAGTGATATTACAATGTTTTGATAGGTGTAGAACTTTCTATGCATCACATGAATTCGGATCCGCGAGAGAGAGAGAGAGAGAGATTGGAGAGTGAGAGAGAGAGGGTTACCTGCTGTTTGAGTTGAGGAGCTCAAACCAGTAGCCATGGCGATGGGTGGCGGCGATGTCAGTGGTGCTTCCCGACGCACAGCGCAAACCCTAATTGGTGGGTCTATCGGTGGGGTTGAGGAGCACGGCGAACCTCGTGTCTCGAGCTCTCGGCCCCCACCTCTCTTTATAGCGCTGGCATCAGGGGCCCACCCACCATTAAGGGTCGAGTGCCCCCGATCAGGGCGCAATCAAGGGGCCGTGATCGAGCCATTGGGCTCGGTCATGGTGAGATCAATTCAACATTCCCCCCTTGATCTCAACTTTACTTTTAACTTTATGCTTTATACTTTACTCATTTCATCACAGATCAGTACATAGAGCATGTTTCATCGTCACAGCTCAATTGCCAATAGAATCAGACAGCCACCAATACTTTTCTATTTTGAAACAAATCCTGTTACTTTTGGGCCTCTTTTGATCCAGGAATCATAGGCTATCCCTTGAATCCATGCCGGCTAAGTGTTCCTTGAACACATTGGGTGGTAAGCCTTTCGTTAGCGGATCCGCAAGCATATCCTTTGTCCTTATATGCTCAAGACTTATAGTTTGATCCTAGATTTTATCTTTCACAACATAATACTTTACTTCTATTAGTCTGGTAGCTTTACTCGACTTGTTTTTGTGAGCATAGAATACTGCGGGCTGGTTGCAGTACATCTTTAGTGGTTTGTCAATGCAATCTACCACTTTCAAGTCGGGTATAAAGTTTTTTAGCCATATCACCTGATTCGTGGCCTCAAAACATGCTATAAATTCTGCATACATCATGGATGATGCAACTATCGACTGTTTGCAGCTTCTCCACAAAATAGCACCTCTTGCGAGAGTGAACACATATCCTGACATGGATTTTCTATCATCTTTGTCTCCCGCATAATCTGCATCTGAATACCTTTTATCTCTAGGGAATCAGATCTTCTATATGTTAGCATGAGGTCCTTTGTCCCTTGCACATAACACAATACTTTCTTTACCATCTTCTAGTGCTATATGCCTAGATTTGCTTGATATCTACCGAGTACCCCGGTGATAAAAGCTAAGTCAGGGCGAGTGCACACTTGTGCATACTGTAAGCTTCCAACAGCCAAAACATATGGTACTGCTTTCATTTGATCGATCTCATATTGGTTCTTAGGGCATTGAAATTGCCCAAAACTGTCGCCCTTGACTATATGAGCAGGTGTGGCATTACTCTTATGCATACTATACTTTAATAGAACCTTTTCTAAATATGCCTTCTGTGATAGTCCTAAATACTCCATTCTTTCTATCTCGGTGAATTTCTATGCCCAAAACATATGAAACTTCACCGAGATCTTTCATATCAAAGTTTGAGGACAAAAACTTCTTTGTATCTCGTAGCAGACTAATATCACTACTAGCAAGCAGAATATCATCCACATACAAGATTAGGAAAATATATTTCCCATTTTTAAACTTTGCGTAAACGCAGTTGTCCTCAATATTTTCTTTAAATCCAAATCTTTTAATTGTCTTATTAAACTTTAGGTACCACTATCTAGAGGCTTGCTTTAATCCATAAATGGATTTCTTTAGACAGCATCCCATATGTTCCTTCCCCTCCATGAAAAAACCCTTGGGTTGTTTCATGTAAACACTTTCTTCTAATCTCCATTTAGAAATCCCGTCTTTACATCCATTTGATGCAACTCTAAATCAAAATGTGCAACTAGTGCCATTATGATTCTAAAGGAATCCTTACATGAGACCAGAGAAATGTCTCATTGTAATCTAGTCCTTCTCTTTGCGTAAAGCCTTTTGCCACAAGTCTTGCTTTATACTTTTCTACATTCCCATTGGAGTCATACTTTGTTTTGTAGACCCATTTGCAGCCTACTATTTTGGCTCCTTTAGGAATTTCCTCTAAGTCCCAAACATGTTGGAACTCATCGATTTCATTTCATCTTCCATTGCCTCCACCCACTTCGATGAGTGAGGGCTACTCATGGCTTCTTCATATGAGGTGGGATCACCTTCCATATGAACTGTTTGTGTTGTAAACTTTATAAATTTCTTTAGAAATAGCTGGTCTTCTCACTCTTTTAGACCTTCTGGGTTCCTCAGAGTCTTGCTCATTTTGTGTCTCAGGTTCTGGCACATTTTCTATGTGTGGCTATTGCGGTGGCTCCCTTTCGTGCTCAACAGTGGGTTCAGGTAGCTCCTGACGGACAGGTTCCGAACCTTCTCCCATTGTTGTCTCGGGTGAAGTTACAATAGGTGTCTGCACCACAACCTCAGGGGTTGTCGATGGTGGCACTATAGGTAGTGAAAAAAATGGCTCCTGAGTCATCAGATTAGGTGCATGCACCCTCTTCTCCTCAAGATCAATTTTCTGAGCTACCATGCTCCCCCTTATCAATTTGTCCTCCAAGAAGACTGCATGTCTCATTTCTATAAACTTTGTTTATTTGTCTAGACAGTAGAAATGATAACCTTTTGATCTGTCAGGATAGCCAATGAAGTGGCAAGTTACTGTTTTGGGATCTAACTTTGCAATATTTGGATTAAATACTTTTGCCTCAGCTGGGCTCCCCCAGACCCTCAAGTGGCGCAGAGAGGGAACTCTCCCTGTCCACAACTCGTATGGTGTTTTGGGCACTGACTTGCTTGGTACTCCGCTGAGAATGTGAATGGCGGTTTTAAGCGCCTCCATCCATAATCCCAATGGCAGGGTGGAATAACTCATCATACTGTGCACCATATCCATAAGAGTACGGTTGCGCCTTTCATCTACTCATTTTGTTGAGGTTTGCCCGACATAGAATACTAGGTGACTATTCTATTTTCCTATAAGAACCTTGCAAAAGGTCCAAGTACTAGACCATATGGAGTGTGCCGACCGTAGTACTCCCCTCCACGGTTGGACCAGACTATTTTAATTCTTTTATCATGCTGATTTTCAACTTCTACTTTGAATATTTTAAATTTATCCAATGCTTCAGACCTTTCTTTAATTGGATAAATATAACTGTATCGGGAGTAATCATCTGTGAATTTTATGAACGAGTCATAGCCATCCATACTTTTCACAGAAAATGGTCCACAAATATTAGTGTGAATGATTTCTAGTGTCGTTGTACTTCGGTTTGCACCCTTTTTAATTTGCTTTACATACTTTCCTTTTATGCAATCTATGCATTGTTTTATATGGGAGAACTCTAACAGAGGAAGAATATCATTTTAACAAGGTTTTCGATTCTTCCCCTCAAAGGCCTAATCGATAGTGCCATAATTTCAATGAGTCATGAGTTATTTTTCTTTTCTTTTGTTCTTTGTTCGACAAGGAAGTTTGTTCATTCACATTATACACAGAATGCACTTTTTCATGTAAGGATCACAAATAAAGCTCGTTGTGAAGTAATGCAGTACCCACACAAGCATCTTTAAACCATATGGCACACTTGCCATGTGCAAAATAACCTCATAACTATCTTTATCCAATCGTGATATACTTATTAAGTTTCTATGAAGCGAAATAACAAATAAAACATTTCTAAGCAGAATCGTAAAGCCATCAGCTAACCCCAAGGAGATGTCGCCAATAGCTTCAACGTCTGCTTGAACTCCATTTGTGACTTCAATGCATCTTTCACTTCTTCGCATAGTCCTTGTCGAATGGAATCCCTATAAAGAATTTGCAACATGAACAGTTGCACCTGAGTTAATCCACCAAGTAGATTTTGAAAACTGTGAATACAGGGATTCATTTACAAAAGAAACTGTATCTATACCTTTCTTTGCCATTATTGACTTGAGCCAATCTGGGCAATCTTTCTTGAAGTGTCCAGTCTTCTTGCAGTGGAGACACTGATCTTTGTCCACTGGGAGACTTTGATGCTGATACTGTTGGGGACCTTTGCCATATGTCTTGGAAGGAGAACCTTGGTTGCTGTTGTGGTAGTTCCTTTTCCTGTTGTCCTTCACGTAGTTCAAAGTACCACCATGAGAGTACTTAAGCCTCTCCTCTTGCACACACATGGCAGCAATCTTTTCAATGTCCCATTTATCAGGGGACATGTTGTAGTTGATCACAAAGTTCTCAAACTCTTTTGGCAACAAAGCCATGACGAGGTGAACAAGCAGAGCAGGCTTGAGCTCCAGCTCAACATCCATGGGCTTTAGTTTAGCAGCCATGTTGCTCATCCTCAGGATGTGCTCCCTGATGCCATGTGCACCTCATGTGTACTTTTCTGTGACCAGCTGTTTGAGCAACTGGGTAGCATACACCTTTGAAGAGCTAGTGAACTGGCTCTTTATCTTTTCTAGGAACTCCCCAACGGAAGTGCACTCTTTGATTGAGCCCGCAATGGCGTTCTCAATCGTGTTCTTATAAATGCCATGCACTTTTTGTTGGCATTAAGCCACTTTTGGTTGTCGAGGGTGTATGCCATCTCCACTGGAGCATGGTCCCTCTTCTTTCTTTCCCATGTAGCATCATCATCAGCAGTTTCTCTCACCGGCTCTGTTGGCTTGACTGACTGTGGAGTGTCCACAACCCAGTCAACTTCAGCACAAACAAAGGCCAGGTCCACTTTCTTCCTCCACTCAGTGTAGTTGTCACCCCTGAGTGTCGGAACATCTTTGAGGCAACTCATCAAATGGAAACCTCCTGAAAGCCACAAACATGTGAGATAACAAAAAAATTGCATGTATTAATCCAACATTGGTATAAATAAAAACATACAACTGTTTGTGCAATTAAAACTATATCACCGTTGGGGAAAATAGAGATAAATGCACCTTTTATCACATAATTAACAAATCATAATCATGCTATTAATAACATTGGTCATATAATAACAAAATCATATTCACTTTTAAAATTACTTTATCACATCTTTCAAAAATTTAATTACCACTTTATTGCATTTAAGCAATTTCTTTTAACTATTTGCAGCGGAAAAATGAATAAAATCATCAACTTTTAAACATATCAGAAAAATTTATGTCACTTTTGAATTCTCTAAACAAATTTTTGTTCGAATAATTTGAATAGAAGAACCTTGTTGAAATTTGCCCAAAAATTGGCCAAAAAACAATTAAAATATTGCTCTGCTGAAAAAATAACAGAGAAATTAATTTGGCCCGCGACCTTCTGTGGCCCATGGCCTGCTATGCGCGCGTGGTGCCTTGTGCGGCATTTAACTGGTGCCGCTCACTTTGCGGCCCAGCACTTTCAGCCCACGACCCGCAGGCCAGTTCTGCCTCCTCGCCCATGGCCGTCCGATTGAAATCTGACGGTTCTCCGCGATGATAGCCAGAACAAAACCGCCTGCGCGGCCGACCCTGGAAACCCTAGACCCATTTCTCCCCCCACCACTCTCTCTATATCTACCATGTGCTTATGAGACCGAGAGGTATGGCTGGCAGCCCGCCGGCAACGGTGACACCCCCACGGCGGCCCTTCCCCTATTTACCCTTTTCTCTGTCCGGCTCGCTCGAGGCAGCGGCTGGAGGTGGTTGAGCCCTGCAGCCGACGCGCCGCCAGCGCGTCGCCGGTGACGGCGGCACCCCACGGTGGCATGGCGGAGCATTTCCCACCTTCCTTCTCTGTCTCCTCCTTTTCCTGCATGGCGGCGGCAATTTAGGAGAAGGACACCTGAGGCCGGCGGCCCGCCATTGATGGCGACGCACGGCTCTGCGGTGTGCACTTGCCCCAAAGGGGTCTTTCCCTTTCGGTCGTGGCGTAGGCAAGCCCCTCCACTGTCCATGTTCTTTGACCAGTGCCTCGGCATGCCGATGCACACTGGATCGAGAGGAACGGCGCGACACAAGGCGGCACACTTTGATGGCGACCTCGAGGTCAAAAACCGGTGAGTCTCTTTCTTTTTCCCTCTTTTGATTTTGGGGATTTTCTTTTGGGGATTTCGAGTCTGAGTGTCTCACAGAGATGATCTAACACCTAGATGATGCTCTGATACCATTGATAGGTGTAGAACTTTCTATGCATCACATGAATTTGGATCTAAGAGAGAGATCAGAGAGGAGAGAGAGAGAGAGAGAGGGTTACCTGCTATTTGAGTCAAAGAGCTCAAACCAGTAGCCATGGCGATGGGTGGCGGCAATGTCAGTGGTGCTTCCCGACGCATAGTGCTAACCCTAATTGGTGGGTCTATCAGTGGGGTTGAGGAGCATGGAGAACCTCGTGTCTCGAGCCCTCGGTCCCCACCTCTCTTTATAGCGCTGGCGTCAGGAGCCCACCGACCATTAAGGGTCTGGCGCCCTCGATCAGGGCGCAATCAAGGGGCCCTGATCAAGCCGTTGGGCTCGGTCATGGTGAGATCAATCCAACATGTTTTACCTAGGTGTTTCTTGCAAGTTTGTATTCCCCATGATTTTTAATGGTGTATAAGTTTTTTCAAAATGTAACAAACTCATACTATTTTTGTTTGAAAAGAAGGCTCAAAATGTTGCAAAGGTTTGCTACAAGTTATGTGTTTTCTCTTTTTTTTTAAAAATGTTTGAAATGCTATCAATATGTAATAATTGTTGTTGTAATTATTTGTGTCTTTTGGTGAAATAGTTGGTGATTTTTGTTGTCAATGAATACTTATGAAACATCATGTCGACTAGTTTTTCATTGCTACAAACGCATGATATTCTGTTGTAATAGGTTTTGTTTTTTGTTAAAGTAGTTAGTGATTCTGTTTAAATCAATTTGTAGCAAAAAATAGTCTTGTTTAACTTTGTTTGTAACACTTACTTTAGTTATGTTACGACATTTTTGTTCTAATAGTATATTTTTCGAGTATGTGGCCTGATAAATATTGTTGTAAAACTCTCGGTTCTTACTACAAATCATCGCAGTGGCATTTTTATGTAAATATCATGATAGTCGGGGGCACCATGATATACCCATTCATTTCAACTGAAGAAGTGGGATGGCAGGTTGATTTTACTAAAGTTGAGGGGCTAAAATGCAAAACTGCATTCACGGCTCGTTTTAGTCACCGGATCACGATCGAACGGCGCTGCTGCGACCATTTTTGGCCTACGATCAGGCGACCGACGGCTAGTGCTCGCCTAAATTAAATGGATGGTTTTCCATTGTCACTTCTTCATTGGTTCTTCATCGTGCGTCGGGGTGACGACCTTAGGTACCTCCAGTTAAGCATTTTGTGAAGGAAATATGCCCTAGAGGAAAATAATAAAGGGTTTATTTATATATTTCATTTAGTTCATAATAAGTTTAATACTGTGCTATAACTGTGCCAGTCGGAAAACACTGATACACATGTGGTATTGAACAACCAGAGTCCCTACTAAAACCTCTATTACTAGCTCATTGGTCAACTGATGAACAGTTTCCAGATCATGTGACATTTATGTCTAATTTCATGCCATTAAGTAAATACCATGATGGACATACCCAATATTAGTACTGTAACACAATCATATCACAATGTTTATGTTGTGATAATAATAAATGTTGTAACCTAAATCCTTAGACCGTGAGATCATATCTAATCACTACTTCCAGCAGATGCTTTGATGGCATCAACCGTAATTTCATTATAGGGTGACTGAAAAGGTGTCTTTGGGTATTCCAATGGAGTAGGTTGAGGCGAATGCGTCAAAAGCGGGATTTGTTCTTCTGCGTGATGGAAAGATACTCTGGGCCCACTCGGTGAGATTACATCCAATGTTGCAACATGTGACAAGGTCACGGAGATGGAATATCACGGAAAGAGTAAATGGCAATGTTGGTAACAAGATTGAACTAGGTATGATGATACCAATGATCAAGTCTCGGATATTACAAGTATCACAGAAACAAAGGGAATATGACATCGACGTTTACAGTTCAAACGATAAAAGGCCTTCATGAATACACATGGGGTCATTATGGACATCTCGGTCCCCCTGATGATCATTCACCGGAGAGGAGTCTGGGTGATGTCTGGATACAAAACTTATCGAGTTAGTTCTCGATGACGCTCTAAATAGGTTTGTGTGCATGGCAGCAAGTGATCTTCCAAATATAGGGAAGAGACCAGGAGCGAAACATAAATTTGAGCATGTGACCAATATAAGTTGTGTTCAGAAGCATATGGGTAGTATTCGCGCTGAATACTACCTCTGTTGGCATATGGATACCTTAATACGGTTCCAGGACCATATCCGTAGAGATGGAGACTTCTATAAGTATTATCTTCATATGGACGATGCAGAGTTTGATTACCATCTAGACATTGCAAGAATCAAGAAGACCTCTGCGTCTATCATCATCAAGGAGGTCATTCAGAATACTAGGCTTTTCTAATTTGACGATGACACATCGCAGACCTCTCATTCAACGAGACGCCTTTCAACCCAGGTAGGCCTCCTTAACCACACATCTATTGTATCCTTAATAGATGAGAACAAACAAGACCCCATGTTTTTTTATTATTGTTATAATTAAATTGATCATGACTTGATATAATTTTTTTGCACTCCAAATCTTTTCAATATATACACAGTGATCCATGACATACATTTCTCAAGGGATGACAACACTAATGATCTATTTCATAGGTACTTTTTTCGTGTTTCTTATTTCTATTCTGAATAATTATCTAGTTCCTGTGAAGCATGCTCTTTCGTATTCAATTTTCAGTTATAGCATGCTGAATAATATCTTTTAGCTTACTCAGTTAACTACTTGTGTTCTCATTGTATACATGCTTAAGGTATTTTATTCTGTTTTGCTTGCAACAGTGATGCCATATAAAGATGCGGTATGGGAATATCTAGCAACGTGAAGATGAGGACCCAGGTTACAATAAATTATAAGCATGAACGCGAGAATTTCTATACAGCCCAGTTTAGAACGTATTTATCTGAATTATGTGAGGATTTGTGTATGCCAGTTTCCAGAAAAATCCCCTTTTTAAATTTGATTGTTCTTTTATTTTATGCGTCATCGTGACGTTATACATCATCATGAATCTATATCTTGCATGTTTTCTAAAAAAAGTAAATTATTTTGTGGCACAATTCTATTTTTTATATGGTTTTATAAATACCCTCCTCTCTTCTTATTTTGAATTACAATCTAAAACCACCATAATTGCAAACTTTACAGACCATTTTTGATAAGATCATATTTTCAAAAATGCACTTCCCCTCATCTTTTTCTTTCCGAAGATATTTCTTTGTTCTCCCTTTTTCCAACCTTTCAATTTTCTAGGAAAATTCAGGCCACATCCCTTCTTTTCTCTCCACCAAAGGGGATCAGCAAAGTCACATGCTCCCTTATTGTCTTCTTCCTAGAGGAGTCAAGCAGGAGGTGTGCTCCTCCTCGTGTGGCCACGCCAGCCACACTCATATTTTTCTCCTTTCCCCTCCAAACTGAGGCTCGGAACCCTTGTCCCTAGCTAGCATCCTCCTCTCCATCCCCAAACGCGCCGTCGGGCCCCTCTCTTCCTTCCTTTTGGCTCTTCTTCCTTCCTGTCAAAAATTGTGACGTTGCCAACTAGCGAAATTCAGAGAATAGGGAGAGAGGTTTGTTTTATCGAACACGAGAAGTTGGGAGTCTGATTTTTGTGCTGCATGCAAACTTGCAGTGTTTTCTATTATTGCCTTTATACACCAGGCTAACAAACTTAGCTACAAATCAGACGCACGTCAGGTTTCGCATCGTGCCATCCCACGATACCCCAATGGGAGTCTGCAACCACCACGACCATGCCAGCTGTGCCATCCCACAGCGCGATCCTGGTGGAGATCTAGAACGAGCTAGCTAAAGACTAGGACTACCAGCAAGAGAACAGGCTCACATGCTCTAGAGTTTATTTGCTAAACTGAAACAAACTAAAAAATAGTCAGAGTACTAACTCTGACGAAACTGAAACTGTTCCGACAAGAACCCAACAACAGTGTGATGGTGAACAGTAGGATTACTACTTCAATTCACCCCCTAATCCTAGTGTGAAGATTTCACCTCAATGATTCCAAGATGCTGATGCATCTCGACGAATTTTGCACGAGGGGAGCCTTGGTGAAGATGTCACCCACCTGATCGTTGGTACCCACATGAGTTACCTCAATCTTTCCATCCTCGGCACACTCACGGATGTAGTGAAATTGTGTGTCAATGTGTTTGCTGCGATCTTGGAAGACGGGGTTCTTGCACAGAGAAATTACAGACTTGTTATCCACGTAGAGCTTGACCTTGTCTGGCTCCTTCCCGTGCACTTCTCCGAGCAGCCTGCTGAGCCACACAGCCTGGCTAGCAGTGGTGGCAGCAGCAATATATTCAGCCTCTCACGAAGATTGAGCAATGATCCATTGCTTCTGCGAGCTCCAGGTGATGATGCTTGGGCCGTGGAAGAAGACGATGCCACTTGTACTCTTCCGATCGTCGACATCACCCGCGTAGTCACTGTCTGTTATGACCGGGCTTACTTATACCCGGAGGAGGCCCAATGGGCAGGCTTAGTTAGGGAATTAGCCCAGAAGTTATGTTATTTTCATTATATAAATGGCTGTAAACGCTACATGGAGAATTAAGCAATAAGAATATTTTATTGCCCGGCTCCCCAAGGAGCCGGAACCCTAAACCCTAGCCGCCTCCTCTCCCTGCAGCACCTCCCTCCTCACGCACGACGGCGCCCAGCCGATGGCAACCGCAACCTCGTCCGCACACAATGCCCTTTTTCCCCTACAACCTCCGCCCTAGACCCGGTAGAACCCTAGCTCCTAACACCTTAGTATCAGCCCTAGCTCCTAACACTGTCACTGTACCCAACAAGACTCAGGCCTAAACCTTTTGAGTAGCGACAGCCATACCTGATAGTGCCTTTCAGGTTCCTCAGGATTTGTTTCACCAATGCCCAATGATGAACTCCAAGAGCTTCCATGAACCAACTTGCAAAGCCCACAACAAACGACAGATCTGGCCTTGAGTTTACCAGGTAGCGTAAGCTGCCGATGATGTTATGGTACTTGGTGGCGTCGGTAGGATTGCCACCATTGTTCTTCCCCACCTTTAGACATGTGTCCATGGGAGTGTGAAATGGTTTGCAGTCTTGCATTCCTGCTGTCTCCAGAATTTTCACCGCATAGGCTTCCTAACAGAAAGTGATGTGCCCATCTCACTGATCGACCTCGATTCCCAAATAGTAGCTCAGGAGTCCGAGATCACTCATGCGAAACAACCCGTGCATCTTGATGACCCACAAGTATAGGGGGTGTATCGTAGTAATTTCGATAAATAAGAGTGTGGAACCCAACGAGGAGTAGAAGGTATTGATAGTGATTTTGATCAAGGATTCACTGTAAATACTAGCAAACAGGTTTTCAGGGGTATTTGGTAATACAAGTAAATAAAGTGCGAGTAAATAAAAGACAGTAGTAACAATTGCAGCAAGTGGCCCAATCCTTTCTTCAGCAAAGGACAAGCCGTTGTGTAACTTATAATAACCAAACGTTCTCGAGGACACACGGGAGTTTCTGTCAAGAGCTTTCGCTTCATACCGCTAATAGTCTTTATTGGTTTGATAGGTGTTATGGGGGTGAACCTGTGCTAGCGCACTACCCTTACTAGGATAAATACACACTTGTGATTATACCCCTTGCAAGCATCCGCAAATACAAGAAAGTAATTAAGATAAATCTAACCACAGCCTTAAACTCTAAGATCCTACGCTCCCTGGTGCAATGGTTTCCCAACGGAGGTTTAGGTTTTGTCACTCCAGCAACCCCACAATTGGTAGCCAAATACACAATGCATCTCACTAGGCCCATAAATGGTGAAGTATCATGTAGTCGACGTTCACATGACACCACTAGTGAAATAGCACCACAACAATATCAAACCATTAAATATTTCTCAACAATAATTCACTACTAACATCTTGACTTCTCCCATGTCCTCAAGAACTAAACGAACTACTCACAAGACATCATATGGATCATGATCAGAGGTGAAATAATGGTAAATAACAATCTGAAATAAACCTTAATTCAACGGTTCCACTCAATAGCATCAACTACAAGAGTAATCAACACCGGGAAAGTTTCCCCTAAGAATATAACAAGATCCAACTCAAGATGTTACAGCGGGATGGTGGTGATGGTGGAGATGAAGGTGCTGGTGATGGAGATGATGATGAATGATGATCCCGATGAAGTCCGGCGATGATGATGACGATGGCGACGATCTCCCCTCTCCGGGAAGGAATTTCCCTGGCAGATTTCTCCCTGCCGGAGAGCTTTTCTCTCTCTGGTGTTTTCCGCCCCGCAGAGGCGGCTGTGTCTAACTCTGAGCCCCCTTGACTTAGGTTTTCGGGGACGATGAAGTACGCGAAGGGGCGAGACCAGAAGTGGGCCAGGGTGGCCTCACACAGGGCCGGCGCGGCCAGGGTCAGGCCGCGCCCCCTGTGCGTGAGGCCGTCCCCTGGCTCCTCTCTCCTCCTTCTGGCTTCCGGAGCCTTTTGGTAAATAGAATTTTCTGGTATTTTTCTGGAGTTTTCCTGATCTTCCGAATATGGTGATGGGCCTTTTCCAGCAGAATCCTGACTCCGGCAGCAAATCCTCAATGATCATCAAACATGTGAAAACAAAGGAATAACATAAGTATAATATCTAAATATGAAATATATCAATGAATAAAGTAATTATGATACAAAATAGTGATGCAATATGGACGTATCACCCCCCCCAAGCTTAGACCTCGCTTGTCCCCAAGCGAAAACTAAACTCGGTAACATGACCACAGGTTTATGGAGTGAAGTGTCGATACTCAAAATACGGACAAGAAGCATCACATTCACCAAAGGCACAAGTTATAATAGACAGCAACTTCCCTTTACATAAGACTTGCAATAAGTAAAGAGAATCACATATAAAGATGCACAAAGTTAACTATAATTGGTGATGGCAAACTTTAGTTCTTGGTTAGAGAACAATGCACAACTATACTAGCCTTTTGAATGGAGCCTTTTTAAAACAGAGCTAATATAGCAAAACCATATGCTCAACGAAACAACATTTTACATTCATAGAAAGCTTTCAAAGATATATTCCTTCAGACAAAGCATTGTACAAAACAAGGAATAGTAAACATGATTAAACGGATCAACATATGGATGAGTGAAACATAACAACTCAAATGCTGCTTGAGATAGAGGGGAAAGGTTGACTCAACATAAAAGTAAAAGATAGGCCCTTCGCAGAGGGAAGCAGGGATTAAACATGTAGAGCTTTTCATTTGTAAAACAGAGGTAAAAATTGTTTTGAGAGGTGGTTGCTTTTGTCAACGACTAGCAACGGAGTTCTTGATATCTTCCATACTAAACAAGTGAGAGCAGTTCCGAATGTTTGATTAATTGGCACTTTGGTGCTCTTTTATAGCTTTGCACTCCTCCCCACCTTTTTCCTTTCTCAAACCATGGCTAACCGATTCCATCGGTGCCGACCAACTTTCACATACCACGGAGGAGTGCTTCTTTTCTTTTCTTTTTGAGATTATAATGGTCTGACCAACTCCCTTGCAAAATGTGACGAGCTGATGAAGTTGCCTAGTCGAGGGGTACTTAATTTAGTATGGAAGATAACAAACCCATCCACTACGTCCTCATGAGCTAAAAAAGTGGCACAAAATGAGAAGTGTTTGAAGGTTTTTGAAGGTAGCACATGAAAAAATTACTTGGAATGGCTTAAAATACCATGCATAGGAATTTATAGTGGACTCTTGGAAGTGACTTGGCTTTTGGATTTGGATGCCGAGAAGTTCCCTCTCAGTACAGGTTTTTGGCTAGCAAGGCTGGGTAGCAAGCATAAGGTTGCATGAAACAAACAAACATACATATAATAAGAACAATCATGCAAACTCCCTTGAAGGTACAATGATTTTAACTTTGAGAATAACAATGCTTATAAGCCAAACATAAGGAAAACTGAAGTGATGTAACTACAAACACTTCTTTATTCTTTTCTACTCAAACCTCAAGGTAAAGTTGCTACTGACCAAGCTAGTTTGCCAAAACCAACTAAATTTACTCATGCTCCCAAAGTGATACCAATACCAATCAACAAGACTATCATATAAGAAGATTGCAAACTAAATAAAGTGTGCGAAAGTAAACGATAAACTTCTCATTAATATTTCATTACCGCAACTCACACCAAGGGATACATAGATAACCAACTAAGGAGGATACTTCCAACTGCAAACTATTCTATAGATAACTTCTCTATTCATGATATGACTCTACTTGAAAAGTAAATGAGCAAAAGGTAATGATGTGATACCGCGGCACTCCCCCAAGCTTGGAACAAGCCAAGGGGATGCCTATACCGATGACGAATTACTCCTTTGGTGGTAGTGGAAGCAGCCTTGGATTAATGAAATATTCCAGCATCTGCGAAGCCTGATTCTCTTCTTGAAGCATCTCTACCTCCCTCTTCAAAGCTTGATATTGAGCACAAAACTCATCAGTGACCAGCATACCCTCTTTATATCAGGCATGGAGTTAAGATCCAAAACATGTATGTTGGTCCCTGCATCATGAGAAAAGATACGTCTAGCTTTCGTTGGTCCTTCAAAAGCAGGGTTTTCGGCCTTGCTCTTCCAGAACCTTGCTCCTTCCACTTTTGGCTGGTGATCTACAGGGTTTTGCCCTTGTGTCACTTGAAGAGGCCATGTGCTCCCCCAAGCTTAAGATCAACTCCTGACAGAAACAGCTCGAAACAAAACACGACGAGAAAACGATATACAGACCTCGGGGACTCCGGGGGGTTAAATAGGCGAAAATTATACATCGAAACGAAATCACAGGAGGAAACCGGGACGGAAACGAGTTCCGGTGTGCTCTCACACCAGGGCGCGGCCAGGTGGGCCCGCGCCCCTGTGTGAGAGCACACGGACTCCTTTTCCTGCCGTTTTCGTCTCGTGATTTTTCATATTTAGTAAAAACAGCAAAAATATTAAAGGAAGAGTTTTCGCGAAACTTTTCTGACTAGAACTGTTACCTATTCAAAACGAACTCTGCAGGTACCTGCAATTTGTCTTGGATGAATTCTTGGAGAAAACTGTTTCAAACATCAACATCTTCATTATAAGAATCTCCAGAAATATAATGTTTGAGTCTTTGCCCATTCACCACTTGTGTAGAGTCATCTTTCAATGAAGCAATCTTAATAGCACCTGAGCGGTACACTTCCACAATAACATATGGTCCTTCCCATTTAGAGAGTAATTTTCCTGCAAAAAATCTGAGACGAGACCTATACAATAGAACTTTCTCACCAACATGAAACTCTCTCTTAAGAATTCTCTTATCATGCCATTGCTTGACTTTCTCTTTGAAAAGCCTGGCATTCTCATACGCTTCGTTTCTCCACTCATCTAGAGAACTCAAATCTAACAACCTTTTCTTACCGGCTAGTTTAAAATCTCTATTAAGCTCTCTCACTGCCCAAAAAGCTTTGTGTTCTAATTCTAAAGGCAAGTGACATGCTTTTCCGTAAACCATCTTTTAAGGAGACATACCCATGGGGTTCTTATAAGCAGTTCTATAAGCCCATAAAGCATCGTTTAACTTACTAGCCCAATTTTTCCTAGATCTATTGACAGTCTTCTGCAAGATAGACTTGATCTTCCTATTTGAAAGCTCTACCTGCCCACTAGTTTGGGGATGATAAGCAGAAGCAATTCTATAATTAACATCATATTTAGCAAGAGTTTTTCTAAAACCACCGTGAATAAAATGAGAACCTCCGTCAGTCATAAGATATCTAGGCACACCAAACCTAGGAAAAATAACATCCTTAAGCATCTTTAACGAGGTCTCACCATCGGCACTCTTTGTAGGTATGGCTTCTACCCATTTAGTAACATAATCAACAGCAACAAGTATGTAGGTATAGCCTTTTGAAGGAGGAAAAGGGCCCATAAAGTCAAATCCCCAACAATCAAATGGTTCAATAACAAGAGTGTAACTCATAGGCATTTCATTGCGTCTAGAAATATTACCAACTCTTTGACATTCATCGCAAGATAAAACATACCTTCTGGCATCTTTAAAGAGGGTTGGCCAATAAAAACCTGATTGTAGAACCTTTTGCGCGGTTCTATCTCCAGCATGATGCCCTCCATAAGCACTACCATGGCATTTTCTTAATATCTCTTGTTGCTCATATTCCGGTACACATCTTCGCATAATACCATCAACTCCTTCTTTATATAAGTGTGGGTCATCCCAAAAATAATGCCTCAAATCATAGAAGAATTTTCTTCTTTGCTGAGCTGTAAAGGTTAGAGGCAAATACTTGGAAACAATAAAGTTAGCATAACCAGCATACCAAGGAAGGTCTCGCAAAGTTACATTTATTGCAGCCAACTATTCATTTGGAAAACTATTATTAACAGGAATAGGATCAAAAGAAATGTTTTCCAATCTAGACAAGTTGTCAGCCACAGGATTTTTAGCACCTTTCCTATCTACGATATGCAAATCAAATTCTTGTAAAAGCAACACCCATCTAATAAGCCTAGGCTTAGCATCCTTCTTAGTTATAAGATATCTAATAGCAGCATGATCAGTATGAATAGTAACTTTAGAATCAATAATGTAAGATCTAAACTTATCACATGCAAAAACAACAGCAAGAAACTCTTTCTCAGTAGTAGCATAATTCTTCTGAGCAGCATCAAGAGCCTTACTAGCATAATGAATAACATTCAACTTATTATCCACTCGCTATCCAAGAACAGCACCAACAGCAAAATTACTAGCATCACACATAATTTTAAAAGGTAAATTCCAATCAGGTGGTTGAACAATAGGAGCAGTAGTTAAAGCCTTCTTAAGAGTTTCAAAAGCTTCCTTACAATCATCATCAAAGACAAATGATACATCTTTTTGAAGAAGATTATTAAGAGGCTTTGAAATCTTAGAGAAATCTTTAATAAACCTCCTATAGAAACCAGCATGACCAAGAATACTATGAATACCTTTAACATCTCTGGGACAGGGCATTTTCTCAATTGCCTCCACTTTTGCTCTGTCAACTTCAATACCTCTTTCAGAAATTTTATGTCCAAGGACAATTCCTTCGTTTACCATAAAGTGGCATTTCTCCCAATTAAGAACAAGGTTAGTTTCTTCGCACCTCTGCAAAACTTTATCAAGGTTGTGCAAACAATTATCAAAAGAAGTTCCATAGACAGAGAAATCGTCCATGAAGACCTCCACAATTTCTTCACAAAAGCCATGAAAAATAGCAGACATGCATCTTTGAAAAGTAGCAGGAGCATTGCATAAACCAAACGGCATACGTCTATAAGCATAAGTTCCATAAGGACAAGTAAAAGTGGTTTTCTCCTGATCTTCCTTTTTAACGGCAATTTGAGAAAAACCAGAATAACCATCAAGGAAACAAAATGAGTTTTCTTAGATAACCTTTCTAGCATCTGATCTATAAACGGTAAAGGATAATGATCTTTCTTAGTAACTTTGTTTACCTTCCTATAATCAATGCACATCCTATAACCAACTACTACCCTTTGAGGAATAAGCTCGTTATTCTCATTAGGCACAACAGTCATACCTCCTTTCTTGGGAACACAATGAACATGACTAACCCATCTATTATTAGCAATAGGATAAATAATACCAGCATCAAGGAGTTTTAATACCTCATTTCTTACCACATCCTTCATCTTGGGAATTAGGCGGTGTTGATGCTCCACGACTGGTTTCGCGTCTTTCTCCATATTAATGGCATGCTGACATAAAGTGGGAGAAATCCCTTTTAAATCATCAAGAGTATATCCCATAGCTCCTCGGTGTTTCCTCAATATCTCCAATAATCTTTCTTCTTCCTTTCCTGAAAGTTTAGAGCTAATAATAACAGGATATATTTTCTTATCATCTATGTAAGCATATTTAAGATTATCAGGCAAAGGCTCTAATTTGAAAACATGATCTTCCTTAGGCGGCAAAGTGGTACCAAGATCCTCCACAGGTAGATTATGCTTGATTAATGGTGGTTGACAAAGAAGAATATCGTCAATCTCTTCTCTTTCCTTGCTGAAAACATCACTTTCTTGATCTTCCATGAATTGCTGCAAAGCATTATTAGGAGCAAGAGCAATAGAAGCGAGCTGTTCAACTCGAAATTTTTCATTAGGCGTGTCATTTTCATAAGAAGTCTTAGCAAACTTGGAAAAATTAAACTCATAAGACTCTCCATTAAACTTAGTAAAAAAATTCTCCTTCTTACAATCTATCACGGCGCCACAAGTGTTCAAAAATGGTCTACCAAAAATAATAGGACAAGTTTTACTAGCCTCCTTACCAAGTACTAAAAAATCAGTAGGGTATTTAGTCTTACCACAAAGAACTTCCACATCTCGAACAATACCAAGAGGCCAAACAGTCTCTCTGTTAGCAAGCTGAACAACCACATCAATATCTTCAAGTTCACAAGCGCCAATCTCATGCATAATTTCTTTGTAAAGCTCTAAAGGAATAGCACTTGCACTAGCACCAATATCACATAAACCATAATAGCAATCATTTCAATCCTGACAGAAATAACAGGAACACTTGTTTTCCTATGCTTTTTAGGATGTGAGAGAATGTTATAAGCATCTTCACAAAAGAGAATATATTCATCCCCTACATCTTTAGTAACAAGATCCTTCAATATAGCTACAGGAGACTTAATAGTAATTTGCTCATCAGGTTCTGCAGCTTTTTTAGTACTTTTATTAGACACACTTACCAAAGTAGAATACTTTTTTACCTTAGCAGGGAAAGGTGTCTTCTCAAAATAAGGTTCAGGCACAATGCTATCAACCGTACAAACTTCAGTAGCTACAGCAGGTATATGACTAATAGAGTCTTTATAAGGCGCATGATATTTGTTCCAATCTTTCTTTGGAACATCAAGATAAGAGGCAAAGGCCTTAAGACAATTAGCAAGTATTTGTGAATCAAGACCATAAGCAGTGCTAACACTATAATAGTCATCGGTTCCCATAAAAGATTTAATGCATTCATAATCATAGTTTATACCTGACTTCCTACCTTTGTCGTTTTCCCAACCTTCAGCATTCTCTTGTATACGGTCAAGAAGTTTCCACTTAGCATCTTCTTTCATATGAGTAAATGATCCAAAGCAAGAAGCATCCAAATAATCCTTATCAGGAAGAGTAAGCCGCGCATAAAAATTATCAATAACAATATTATTGGGGAGCTCATGAATGGGGCATTTGAGCATTAGTAACTTCAATCTCCCCCACGCTTAGGCAATACTCTCTCCATCATGAGGCCAAAAATTATATACCCGATTACGATCTTTATGGATTTCACTTGGAGGATAAAACTTGGAATAAAAGAGAGGTACAATGTCCTCCCATGCCATAGATGGACCATCTTGGAGCAGTCGATACCACTCCTCAGCTCTGCCTTTCAATGATAAAGAGAATAGCTTCTTCTTGACCTGGCTTGGTGAAATACCTGCACACCTGAACAACTCGCATAATTCATGTATAAATAATAAGTGATCACCCGGATGGACAGTTCCATCTCCTGAATAGCCGTTACCCATAATACGCCCAACAATTTTCATAGGTATTTTAAAAGGATCAATTTTAGCAGGTGGTGGCGGTGGTGGTTCATCCACATGTGCAGCAGTAGTAGAAGTGTTTCCGAATAGGAAACCAAATGGAGAGTTCTCCATAGCAGAGTAAAATAAAAAATAAAAACAATACTCACAGTGACGGTTACCTTTACCAATTCCACTCTTCAATAGCGCTTCACTCCCCGGCAACGGCGCCAGAAAATAGTCTTGATGACCCACAAGTATAGGGGGTGTATCGTAGTACTTTCGATAAATAAGAGTGTCGAACCCAACGAGGAGCAGAAGGTGTTGACTAGTGATTTTGATCAAGGTTTCACTGCAAATACTAGCAAACGGGTTTTCAGGGGTATTTGGTAATACAAGTAAATAAAGTGCGAGTAAATAAAAGACAGTAGTAATAATTGCAGCAAGTGGCTCAATCCTTTCTTCAGCAAAGGACAAGCCGGTTGTGTAACTTATAATAACCAAACGTTCTCGAGGACACACGGAAGTTTCTGTCAAGAGCTTTCGGTTCATACCGCTAATAGTCTTTATTGGTTTGATAGGTGTTATGGGGGTGAACCTGCGCTAGCGCACTACCCTTACTAGGATAAATACACACTTGTGATTATACCCCTTGCAAGCATCCGCAAATACAAGAAAGTAATTAAGATAAATCTAACCACAACCTTAAACTCTAAGATCCTATGCTCCCTGGTGTAATGGTTTCCCAACGGAAGTTTAGGTTTCTGTCACTCCAGCAACCCCACAATTGGTAGCCAAATACACAATGCATCTCACTAGGCCCATAAACGGTGAAGTATCATGTAGTCGACGTTCACATGACACCACTAGTGAAATAGCACCACAACAATATCAAACCATTAAATATTTCTCAACAATAATTCACTACTAACATCTTGACTTCTCCCATGTCCTCAAGAACTAAACGAACTACTCACAAGACATCATATGGATCATGATCAGAGGTGAAATAATGGTAAATAACAATCTGAACATAAATCTTAATTCAACGGTTCCACTCAATAGCATCAACTACAAGAGTACTCAACACCGGGAAAGTTTCCCCTATGAATATAACAAGATCCAACTCAAGATGTTACAGCGGGATGGCGTGGTGATGGTGGAGATGAGGGTGCTGGTGATGGAGATGATGATGATGATGATGATCCCGATGAAGTCCGGTGCGATGGTGATGATGATGGCGACGATCTCCCCTCTCCTGGAAGGAATTTCCCTGGCAGATTTCTCCCTGTCGGAGAGCTTTTCTCTCTCTGGTGTTTTTCGCCCCGCAGAGGTGGCTGTGTCTAACTTTGAGCCCCTCCTTAACTTAGGTTTTCAGGGACGATGAAGTACGCGAAGGGGCGAGACCAGAAGTGGGCCAGGGTGGCCTCACACAGGGCCGGCGCGGCCAAGGGTCAGGCCGCGCCCCCTATGCATGAGGCCGCCCCCTCGCTCCTCTCTCCTCCTCCTTCTGGCTTTCAGAGTCTTTTGGTAAAATAGAATTTTCTGGTATTTTTCTGGAATTTTCCTGATCTTCTGAAATATGGTGTCTTGATGGTCCTTTTCCAGCAGAATCCTGACTCCGGCAGCAAATCCTCCAATGATCATCAAACATGTGAAAACAAAGGAAATAACATAAGTATAATATCTAAATATGAAATATATCAATAAATAACAGTAAATTATGATACAAAATAGTGATGCAATATGGACGTATCAAGGAGAAGGTGGCCAATTTAGGTGATGAATTGGCCCATAAAAACCTAATGATATTCGAGCTGAAGCGTACTGTGGAGGAAGAAAAGAAGAATTCAGAGCTTATTTGCAAGGAGAAGTTGATACTTGAGACAGATCTTGCCGTATCTGATCAAGTGGTAGAAAATCTAGAACATGAACTTCAAGTGATGGGAGAGGCAAAAAGTAGATTCATCTGGGCAGTTTTATTAGGTGTCATCCCTATCCTAGCAGTTATGTGGTTGTGGTAGATGATTTAGATAGTATAGAATTGTTATTCCGTAGATGGCTCTAACCACTATATTTTGGTGTGGCTTTAACCACTGTATTTTGGCGTACAATTTCCTAGTTGTGCTAGGTAATGCGCGCAATAATTTTAGCATGCATGAACATCTTATAAAAGTGAAGGGATCCCAAAAGTGAATTTGGATGAGTTCCAAAAGTGAAGCAATCCCAAAAGTGAAAGCATGTACTAGCCTCTCGGATCAAATACATATCAATCTTCCCAATCAAGTTGGGATAGAATTCAAATCATACATTTGGATGTACAGGGACACATCGAGAAAGTGGAGAAGCTTTTTTTGAGACGGAGGTAGTAGTTCGAACAATTTTATCCCAAATTGAAATTGAAAAATACAAATTTATCATAATTTATCCCAATTTGCGGCATTGAACACGACCGCGCACCGATGGGCTAGAAGGGCCTGGATGACGAGCGGCTGAGGGGTGGTCATCTGCGCCATCCACAAACTCGGACATGGAGGAGGGCCGGATCTACGGCTTCGCAACCACTCTTGGCACCGCCGCCGTCTTGGTGGCTGGATCTGCGCCATCCGCAAACTCGGATATGGAGGAGGGCTGGATCTACGCTGTCGCAGTGATGTTGTAGGCGATGGCTTCAATCGTCTTGGCATCGATGACCACTGTCGACATGGCCGCCGTCTTGGTGTCTATCAGCAACAGATCTGAGGAGGGCAACGGAAGTGAGATATCGGCAGGCTCCAACATTGAAGGCTGGATCTGCGCCGTCGCAGTGATGTTGTAGGCGATGGCTTCAATCGTCTTGGCATCGATGACCACTGTCAACACGGCCGCCGTCTTGGTGTCCATCAGCAACAGATCTGAGGAGGGCAACGGAAGTGAGACATCGGCAGGCTCCAACATTGAAGGCTGGATCTGCGCCGTCACAGCGATGTTGTAGGTCGCAACGATGTTGTAGGCGATGGCTACAATTGTCTTGGCATCGGTGAGCACTGTCGACATGGCCGCCGTCTTGGTGTCCATCGGCAACAGATCTGAGAAGGGTAACGGAAGTGAGACATCAGCAGGCTCCAACATTGAAGGCTGGATCTGCGCCGTCGCAGCGATATTGTAGGCAATGGCTTCAATTGTCTTGGCATCGGTGAGCACTGTCGGCACGGCCACCGTCTTGGTGTTCTTCATCATCAACAGATCTGAGAAGATAAACGAAAGTGAGACAGAGAGAGACATTTCAACTATTTTTGAGGGTTAGATCCTCACCAGCACTCTTAGATCCTCACCGGCACTCTTAGATCCACGCTGCCGCACAGTTAGATCCGCGCCACCGCACGCATGGTTAGATCTGCGCCGCCGCATGCTGCAGTTCCGCACGGCCTCCACGCCGCCGCACGCACGCACGCACACTGCAGATCCGTGCCGCCGCGATCACCAGAGTAAGAGAGGAAGATGCGACTGCTAGGGTTGGTAGGTATGTGCTCTGCTCTTCTCTCCGTATACGTCCATCAAGGTAGAGAGAGATATACAGGCTGTTCGATCATAAATGATTCCATGGTGCAAGCGTACGTTGAGCTATCAACCAACCAAGATCCGTGTGACATACATCTCAACCAATCAGAGATCAGCCAGTGAGTACAAGTGAGGAAAACTCAGTAGAACTAAGAGGGGGAAAAATGAGGAAATATTTATCGGAAGGGCAAAACTGAGTAGGACTGAGTAAAACAAGTGGACCCGGAGGGGAAAAACTGAGTAAAACTAAGTAAAACAGGGGCACCCAAATAATAAAGGGAGTAAGGGAAATTGAAGCTTTTGGCATAAAAATTGTTAGATTGTGTTATTTGAATAATATAGTACATTTTGGCCGGCGTGATATTGTTTGCAATTCAAAGATACACAAGTGTGACAAATTTGGACTCATTTGGACAAAGTTTGTAAGCATAGTGGGTATTTGGGAGGTGTGTTGAGTAGAAAGCCCTGCATCTTCATAGCTAGTAGCTCATGGACTAGGAAGTGGTTTTGGGAAAAACTTCATATCTCTATATTTCCTTTTCCATTATTATTTCTCTAGGTTGTAGGTAACATAACAAGACTCCATGGGAAGGTTCCACCATGTTTTGAATTATTTTGAATTAAACTAAACCCAAAACTATATTTTTTGAGTTTAGCCACTTAGAAAATGATAAATTTCCTTTTCCATTATTATTTCTCTAGGTTGTAGGTAACATAACAAGACTCGATGGTAAGGTTCCACCATGTTTTGAATTATTTTGAATTAAACTAAACCCAAAACTATATTTTTTGAGTTTAGTCACTTAGAAAATGATAAATTTCCTTTTCCATTATTATTTCTCTAGGTTGTAGGTAACATAACAAGACTCCATGGGAAGGTTCCACCATGTTTTGAATTATTTTGATTTTTTTAAATTAAACTAAACCCAAAACTATATTTTTTGATTTTAGTCACTTAGAAAATGATAAATGTGGCTTAAGCGATGAACTTATTCGAGGTGCATAACCATAGAAAACTTGCAATAACACATACATTCAAATTAATTATTCAAAATAAAGTCTTTCTCTTGCTCCTGGTGTGACTCGCTGGGTCCACCACCTTACTCCGGGTAACCCTACCAGGGATATTACCGGTGTCTACCTTCCTTTTGCCCTCTTTCTTATTCTTCTTCTTCTTCTCTTCGGGTTGTGGCAAGACCGAGACAACCATATCATATGAAGCTTGTGCTCTTTCTTCTAATGCATTTTCTTCCCTTGCTTCTACAATCTGCTCTTGATCCATCGGTTTACCCAGCTCTCGATCAATTCCTTCACTCAGCTGTCTATGCATTGCTTCAACGACCTCTAGATCCATCTGTTCCCTCTGCTCTCGATCCATCGGTTCAAGCAGCTCTCGATTCATCTGTTTAAGCAGCTCTCGATCCATCGGTTCAAGCAGCTCTCGATCCATCGGTTCAAGCAGCTCTCGATTCATTGCTTCAATCTCCTCATGTTGAATTGCTGCTTCATTCTCCTCTGCATTTGCTGCTCCCGCCTGATCTTCCATTCCAAAAGTTGGGTCAACTGGATTTTTACAAAGCCTAGCAATGTGTCCAGGGGTTCCACAACGTTTGCACTTACGTCGTCGAATCGGTGCACCACCCTCTGCACTAGCTCTGATCCTATTCTTCCTCGGCCTACCTGCCGGTCTAGTCAAAACTGGAGAGTATAGTTTGAAGCCTGGATCGACTTTCATCTATTGGTCTTTTCCCAACACGGTAGGAACATTCATAGCATATGCAGCCCTAAATTTGGCAACAGAGAAATACTTTGACACATACTGATCAACCTCACCTTCTGCACCCGCTATAACACTCATGAAAAACAATGCGTGTATGCAGGGTATCCCACGGATCTGCCATCGCCTACAATGTCATGTCCTATCAACCGAACTCACTGCATACCTCCACTAGCTGTTTTTACTGTTAGTGTAGGTTACCTCAGCCTCCATTCCTTTTCTGATGCATTTCATCTTCAATTGTTTTGCCCTGGCATGCAAAGACTTAATCAAAGATGGGAGCATGAGATGGCCAACATATTTTGTGGCTGCAATTCTTTGACGCAGATCGATCTTTATTATGATCATCTGCCTAATCTTATCAAATATTTGCCATAGCATAAGCCCTTTCAATGACTTGACCTTTGCATTGAAACTCTCCGCAAGGTTACTTGTTACATAGTCTACCTTGCAAATTTCATTGAATTGGCTTCTTGACCACACCCTACCATGATGTTCATTCAAGTACTCCTTCACCCCAGGTTTTTGTTTATACAACACTTTCAAATGAAACAGATGATTCCTAATGCTGCATGTGTATGCAGCTGGCCATAGGTTGTCAGTATAAACTTTACCCTTGAATTTCTTTGTAAAATTATGTACCAAGTGTCGCATATATTCCCTATGCTCCACTCCAGGGAATACTGCTTCTACTGCACTCTCCAAACCTTTGCAAGCGTCTGTGTGGATAGCAAGTCCTGGTGGATGACCTATAAGGTCACGCAAATTCTGCAGAAACCAAGTCCAACTTTCCTGTGACTCAACCTCCAAAACTCCATAAGCAACAGGGAACATCCAATTGTGTCCATCAACTGTAGTAGCAGCAACTAGCCGTCCTTTAAACCTGCCATGAAGAGCTGTTGCATCCATGGCCAAATAAGGCCTGCAACCATCCAGAAAGCCTTTCCAGCAAGCTTTGAAACAAACAAAAGCCCTTCTAAAACATTCCTTCTGCATTATCCTCCCGCTTTTCAATTTGTAGGGAACTGTATGCTTGTCTATCGCTACAACACTGCCTAGACTAGCCATCTCCACTTCAGCTTTGAAAGTGTAAAGCAACTGAAAGCTTTCATTCCATGGACCATTGATCCTGTCAAGAGCCATTTCCTTTGCATAGAACATCCTCATGTAAGATATTTTTATATTAAACTTATCAGATATCAATTTTATGAGTGTTGTTGGACCAAGTGATGGAGTTTCTCTCAGCCAATCTATGATTGCATCTGCCAACCACCTAGTCTTCGCTAGCTTTGATTTCTCCTCTGGCGCTCCCGCTCGTGGTGGACAAGTATGGTCGATCGAGTTCTTCTTTATCTGAAACATAATTATAACGGATGTCAGTAACAGTTAACAAATTTTACACCATGATCTAAAATACACAACTGGTTGGCGTAGTACCTGAACCACGGTGCTTCTGAGCATTGTGGATGCATGCAGCCTCCACTTACACCTCTTGTATGGGCACTTAACTGTGAACCTACCTGGCTCACTTTTAATAACCTCATAATCATTCTTGGTGAGAATGCAATATGTAGTAATTGCATTACGGCAGTCCATCATCGTTTGAAATACGGTGCCTTCTGCAAGCTGAGGATCCTCCCTGTTCCACTCAATTGTTGGCAAGTCATCACCTTCGTAATCGGCTAAAACGAGGTTGTCATTGTTCTCATCCTTCTCTTCATCATCAGTGTCATCAAATCTGGCACCTTGTGCAATATCTTCCATGTATTGATCCTCCATTGCCTGCTTACTGCATCGATCTACCAATTCAGGAAACATCAACTCATCCTCATCATCTTGAGGAGACGGATCCTCAATCTCTGCATCGTCCTCCACATCGACCACAAGAATGATCTGGCTACCACTAGCACTAGCACTGGGGACAGATGGTGCTGCTGTGGACCTACAAGGAGCGGGGCGGCGCACACGATTAGCAGAGGCAGCAACACTAGAGAGACATAATGCCCGACCACCTAATGATGCCCCAACACCAGATGATGTCTGGACCCTGTCCACATGGATTCGAATTTTATCGACACGGCAAGAATCATTTAAAGCAAAAAGAATTCCCAGATCATCGTCGGAAATTAGTGAAACATATCTTCCCTCCGTGCTGTTGAAATATTGGAAATCAACTGAATCGCCAGCGCCCCAAGGGTACTGAGCGCAGATGTTATCTTTTAAATCCCTCAACGAGATGGTAGTTGCAACCACCGCTGGGATGTAAAATCTGCTCACATTGCGTTCAAAATTACGCAAAAAGCTAGTATCCAGCCTAACCACCAGCCAAAAAGCCAGCGCTGGATCAATCCTATTCGAAAAGCAACGTAGTTAGTTGAGCAACAACGATTCACGCTCAAAAACTGCCTACTGTTAATTCACATAGGCAGACGATGCTTACCCAGATGGAATCCATGCGTTAGATCCCTTTGATTCCCAATCTTCTCCGCCGTTGAGGGGCATAATCGGCATACCAGATGAATGTACAAACTCTACCGCGATAGGGGTAGATCTAGTGGAGGCGGAGCCCTCTCCGCCTCCCAGGGGTGGTGGTGGGGGCGGGGGCGGCTTGGGGGCGGACGACGCCATAAGGTAGGAGGGCAGGACAGCGTGGGGGCAGAGGGGCGGTGAGCTCTTCCAGTCTCGGGCGGAGGGGAAAGCTTTGGGTGAGTGACCGCCAGTCCGACATGTCTCATTGGGTCAACAGTCAACACCATTCAAAAGCAACGGTCCATTCACAACCACCGCGGCTCCCTAGCCGTCACCGATAACGGTCTAAGGCCTCTGACCAGACGGCAACCCTCCCGTCCGAGCGTCTGCGAGGGGTTTCAAACTAGAGCGAGGGAAAAACTGAGGAAAAGTTAAGCGGCTGGGGAAAACTGAGTACAACTAACGACCCAGGGGCACGAAAATAGAAATCCCTTTACTTAATGGCTTGAGCCTCATTGTCAATTAGACATAAATATCATATGATCCGAAAACTGATGATCAGTTGACCAATGAGCTAGTAATAGAGGTTTACTAGGGACTCTGGTTGTTTTATACCACACGTGTATCAATGTTTTTCGATTGACACAGTTATAGCACAGATGATGACCCGCAACCATTGCGCCCTCCGTCTTTTTCCACCACGTTCCAAGCATTCCGAAGCGCGCCATACCAAACAGCAACTTCACGAAGTGACACACAGTTGACACGGTGCTGCTGCCCTAATTAGACCGATCCTAGGGTTTCCCCGGTCCTAGGGTTTCACATTGTCAATTAAGTATAACATACCGTAGCACGCTCTGCCTTCGTGACCAGCTGATAGAAGCAACCCATTTATGATTTACCGCGCACATAAAAAGCAGCAACCAAAAGTATACCACGGAGTGTAGCAGTTTGTAGCGCCGCTAGAAGCAAGCACGGATAGTTTACCTAAAAGCATCTCCAACAGACACGCTATAACGCGCACGCGGTAAAAAAACCGCCAGTATACCGCGCGCGGAGACGGAATTGGCCCTCCAGCAGGCGCGGTATCCGCGACGGCGCTGCAATTATTTTGGGGCGCGCGGGCGTTTGCACTATCCGGAGCACCAAATGTGAGGCGTCGGCTGCAGCGTGCGGCATCTCTTCGGACGCGCGCGAATACACAACGGGCTGAAATCCCCCCCCCCGCGCCCGCGCCCTCCATTCCCCCCCCCGCGCTGCCGCCGCAAGATTTCGCCGCTGCCGCTCGATTCTGCCGCCGGTCGTGCTGTAGCTTGCCGCCGTGTCGTAGATCAGCCTCGCCCGCGCCTCCTCCCGACGCCGTCGCCCCTCGCCGTTGCCCCGCGCCGTCGTCGCCATGGCGTCGAGCCTACTATCAACATGGCTCCGCCAAGACGCTCGCCGGTTTGCTTGCAAGGTATGCGCCTCCGCCGGCCGCCATCATTTTTAGCCATTTTTTTCCTACTAGCTAGTGGTAGTGAAGTCATTTCATATATATATTTGTAGAGTTTATCATCCGATACATCGGATGACGAGTACGACCACGAGGAAGAAGAGAACATATCCATGCTATTAGCATACCGCGCCGTCAAGAAGCCAAAAATAGGTGGATCGGTGTTCGGTAGACAGAAGTTGCGGAGAGAAAGGATTGAAGGGCATGAGAAGTTGATGCGGTCATATTTCAATGAGAATTCGATATTTCCTGAAAACTATTTTCGGCGGCGTTTTCGGATGAGCATCGACTTGTTCAAGCACATCGCAATGGAGGTGACCAGGTATGATCGATTCTTTGAGCAACGGAGAAATGCCACCGGAGAACTTGGTCATAGCACATATCAGAAGGTCACGGTCGCCTTGCGTATGTTGGCAGATGGTATACCGGCTGATCTAATTGATGATCATTTGGCCATGGGAGAGAACACTTCTATCTTGTGTGTGAAGCGCTTTGCCGTGGCAATTGTGAATGTTTTCGGATCTACATACTTGAGAGCCCCCAATGCTCAAGACACAGCAAGACTTTTGGAGTTCAACATCGACCGAGGATTTCCAGGTATGCTTGGCTCCATTGATTGTATGCATTGGAGTTGGAAGAATTGTCCAGCGGCATGGCATGGACAATTCAAAGGGTACAAGAAGGAGCCCACTATAGTCCTTTAAGCGGTCGCCGATCATGAGACTTGGATATGGCATGCATTTTTTGGAATGCCCGGGTCTTGCAATGACATTAATGTTCTTCAACGGTCACCACTAATGACAAGACTTGCAATGCGGGAAGGTCCATTGGTGGGGTTTGAAGCAAATGACCACAAGTACAACTATGGCTACTTCCTCGCCGACGGCATATATCCAAGGTGGCAAACATTTGTGAAGCCAATTAGTCAACCACGAGGTAAGAAACAAACCCAATTTCACAGTGCACAAGCGGTGGCTAGGAAAGATGTAGAGAGAGCATTTGTGATTTTGCAAGCTCAATTTGCCATTGTGAGGGGGCCGGCTAGATTTTGGGACCAAGAGTGCCTTTGGTATATCATGACCGCTTGTGTCATCATGCATAACATGATTATAGAGGATGATCGTGGAAAAAATGTTGATCATACCCACTACGAGTTGATGGGGGTTGCCGTGCAAGTGAGGAGGTCCGCACGTAGAATTGCCCGGTTCATTGCCTCATACCATGCTATTCGCTCCAACGACACATATGATGAGCTCCAAAAAGATCTCATAGAAGCATGGTGAAATTAGCATGGACAACAATAGTTGCATACTGGTTGAAAACTATATAGTGTATTGTTTCAAAACTATGTTGTATTGTTGTATGTTGATCTGTAAACTTGTTGTATTTATTATGAATAATTTGATATATTTATTGTGAACAATTTGTTGTATTTATATGGTACATTTATTTGTGAATTTATGAAGTTTGTTTGATCTTCTTTGATGCATAGTTGGGTGTGATTGTTGTTTTCGCCGGCGCTACGCGATGTATAATGGAGCGTCCGACGAAGGACCATTTTTAGCGCTCGCGAAACCGCTCTAATTTAGCGTCTCTGGTGAGGAAAAAGTCAGGACAGCACGTCCTAAATATTTACAATGCGGTCACAACAACGTATACAGCACTAAAATTTAGCGCGACTGTTAAAGATGCTCTAACACATAGAAATGCAGCACCCACCAGTGTAGTCGTACCAGGTTCCACGGTTTACCCACGGTGCGCAAACGGCGCATGCCTACAACCTATTTTTTTTTACCCGCATGCCTACAACCTTGTGTATGTACAGTACTCCATCCATCCGTCAAAAAAGATGTCGGACCGTTCATGTTGCCAAAAAACCCCTATTCTATTTCACCTGAACAAAAACGTCCTCTCACCTCCTCCCTGTCTCATTTCTGCCCGACCGTCACCTCTCCTCCGTCGCCTGCGCCGCCTGCTCCGTCGCGCGTGCCGCCGCTGCTCCCTCGCGCGTGCCGCCGGTACTCCGCCTCGCGCGCCGCCTGATCCACCCTTCCTCGTCACCTTCTTCCTCGCCGCCCGCCGCCCGCCGTGGATATCAAGAGGAAATGATCCCCTTTTGGGGAAAGCTCTTGATTTGCCCGCCGCAACCGCATCCTCCTCGGCCGGATGGGCCAGACGCCGAGGAGGACATGCCCTCTTCCGCTTGCGCGTCGTCGTGTCCTCCTTCTTTCTCCCGCGCTCCTCCTTTTTCCCCTCCTCCGGTGCAGGTCGAGCTCGGCGAGTGCGGCGATCCCCGTCAAGCCCAGTTCGGCGCACCAAGGCAAGTTGAGTTCTGTGCGTGCCGGCGGCAAGTCCAGCTGGTCCGAGGTCGGCGCCGCGCCCTTCCAGGACGGGCAGTACGTGCGGCTCCTCAGCCGCGGCCGCGGTGGCTACCTCTTCTCGACTTCTCCGACGAGACGGGGCGGGGCGTCTCCATCGACCACCGCCGCGGGATGGTCAACACGGCGTGAGTCGTGCAGATCCTCGAGACCATCAACCGTTCCTGCGTCACCTCGATGATGTATTGGGAGGTTGAGGTCGTTCCCCTGAGGGTGGAGAGGCCACCGTACCAGCTGCGACCAGGAGGCGCAGATACTGTAAGCTCATCACCCTCAATCCTTCCTTCTTGCAAAATTCATGGTTATTCTGATAATTGCGACCAGGAACTGTATTGGTAATTCTTGACACGTTTTGCTCAAATAGAACAATGCATCTAAAGGTATGATTGGTGCCCCCCATTGAGGCCCTCCACAGCGATTAGCCATCAAGGACCGTCGGATTGCATGTCCAAAGTAATCTTGGCCGTCTATCTGCGCTCTGTTTTTTTTTTGAAGCGCTACAGTGTTTTTTTTTGTGTGTGTGTGACAAATACAGTGTTTCTTCTTACACCGTTTGTTTCTGCTTGGCGGTCAATGACGGGTGGGCCGCCGTTTTTTTTGAAGCGCTACAGTGTTTCTTCTTACACTGTTTGTTTCTGCTTGGCGGTCAATAACGGGTGGGCCGCCATTCGGAGGGGCCCAATGGTCATAGGGCGGAATGCATCCCACTTGCATCTGCCATTGCAGTCCACTTGCACGCCCACTTGGTCTGACGAGTGGGGCCGCGGTTATCCTGCAAAAAAAACAAAAAGAAACCCCCGTAGAGACAAATGGTGTCACCCAATCAATTCCCCAGAACCCTAGCCAATCCCGGCCGCGCGGGCGGTCGGAGCGGCGGCGGCGCAGGCGGCGGCCTGCGCGGCAGCCCCCGGCGACGACCGGAGCGAGAGTAGGAGGCGGTCCGGCGCGAGGGGCGATGGCGGCCCCCGGCGGCGGCGCGGAGCACGATGGTGGCCTGTAGGAGGCCGGCGGCGTGGGCGGCTGGGGAGACCGGCGGAGCGGCGGCCTTCACCGGCGGCCGCGCCGCTGGGGAGACCGGCGGCCGGAGCTGCTCCCGCCGCGGGCGTCCTTCCCGGAGCGAGGCGGCGACAGCGGCCCCCGGCGGCAGCGCGGGGATGAGGCAGCGATGCGGGGACGGTGGCGCTAGCGCGGGGCTGCTGCGAGCCCTCGGTGGTGTGGGGATGAGGTGCCGACGCGGGATGGCAGCGAGCCCACGGGGGCGGAGTACTGGGCGCTCATGGACGAGGCGCTCGAGAGGCTAGCCGCCGCCGTCGCTGGTTCGGAATCCGGCGCGGCTGGTGCACAGACCATCTTAAGGTTCGAGCTCTCAGCAGCTCTTGCTCGTCATCGGCAGCGTCAACAGCGCTGGTCCGCGAAGAGCTGAGGTGAGGCCAGGGAGGCGTGGCCGGCTCGTCATGGGTGGCAGCCTGGTGGGAAGGTGGAGGAGCGGGGCAGGACGGTGCTGCTTTTCTTGATGCGTCCTTTCTGCCTCTTCTTCCGAGCCTGATCTGTCAGATGCGCACAAGAACGACATTCAAAGCTCGCGAGGCCATGGACCAAGATGGGCACTCGATGCAGTCAGCGGATTTGATGGAAAATGAGGTCAGAAGTTGGATCTTGGATGCTACAATAGGTACTCTGGTGGTCTTCTATTCTTGTTCTTCCTGAATACGTGCTTGTCTTTCATCTTTTATTAGCCAAAATTTCAGCTATAAAGATAACGATGAGCTTCCACATAAAGCAAAATATAGTGTGTTGCTTTGTTGTGATTGCGAGCCTGTGACTGCTTAGTTTCTTCTTCCTTTGTAGCATTATTTTTTTCATATTTGGATTACTGATTATGGCTGGTGGCTGCTAATTTATCACAAGTTGATTGTCTCCTCGCAGATAGACGATCTCTTCTCAATGCTTGAATTAGTGACTATGGCTGATGGCTGCTAATTTATCACATGTTGATTGTTTTCTTGCAGATAGACAATCTTCTTTCAAATCAACCATGGCTCTTGGTGGTGCATAGATGATTGCAGCTATTTTTGGTTCCGCATTGTCAGGACGGCGCACCATGGATTCTTTGCCTGCAACTTCATGCTCTGCTCGTCTCTCATGTCCCTGGGTGAGTACACTAGGTGATCATTGTACACTAGGTGATCATGCAACTGGTGTTCGTGCTGGCGTGGTCAGGACAGTAATGCCATGGATGCCTGCAGATTCCTGCCCTGCTCGTCTCCCATGTCCTTGGGTGAGTAAAGTAGATGACCAGTGCCCATCCCTGCTTTCTTCTTCTATTTGATTCTTTCAGCTTGGGAATATACATGCATATTGCTCTCTCACATATGTAATTTTGCGTTCTGAACTAGGTCAATGTCCAGGAAATTTTGTGATCATCTCACCTTATTTTCTTCTTCTTTATCCTGTTCGTCCATACATGGTATTTCCATCTCTCTTTATTGTTTTGTCATGCAATTAGTTGAGCTTAAATTCTTTTGGACTGTCTGCAATCGACCTATTCTATTCTCGGTTTGATCAAGCTTGCACCCTGGTTAAGATAAAGGTTTTGTTGTTGTTTCAGATGGTACTTCCTTGAATAATGTTTATCTAATTATTTACCTCCTGAATGCTAAATCACCGTTTGGTAGCATTAGCCTTTTATTTTCTGTTTGTTTGAGAAGCTTTCTCAGCTCGCTTTGTCCTTGACAAATACAGTCTACCACCATGACAAAAACCCGAATTTCTCATTACGCGTGTAGTTTATTTAGTCGGACTGGGACATAATAACAATGGATGTAACTAGCTATTGAGAAATCTGCTTTGAGAGTAATTTATGTATGTGCTATTTGCTATTTGAAGCTTGTCTCTTTTGATTCAAGAGGTAATAATTTTAGCTGGATGGTGGATTACAGTTCCCCTCTACTAAAAAAAATGTGTTCAGATTTCAGGCTAGCTGGTTAGGAAATAAATAAATAGTATGGTGTTTCTTTCCGCTAATACATTTTTAGATAATAATAACTAGACACCGTTTTGGTTTATACAAATGAATGATCAATCATGTACATACTTAATGCCTTAGGTCTAGCTTGATAGCAGAGAAAGAATATTGTTGATTTCCGCATGACCATGATTATGATGTCAAACAATTGACTATGCTTAACGCCAGAGGTTAGGTTTAGTGATAATCTTGATATGATCTGTGGTTTTTTTGAAACGAGTTGTTTCTTCAAGATCCCAGTCCAGGGATTTCTCCAATTGATTACAGGTTGTTGTCTATCGCAGGCGCACTGCTGTCCGCCCCGATGATGCTTTGATATGTGTAAGGACTTGGACTTCTCCATGATGAATTTGGAGTGGTATTCCTCAAGATTAACTAGGCTTTCATATGTCAGGTTTGCGTCTTTTCTGTTCTTTTCATGCAGTGTTCTAGATTTATTGTATATGTGGATGCTGCTATGAGGTGTTACCTTTACTTTCTACATAATATTGTTCCTCATTTTCCAGAGAAGAGTGAACACCATGCCCTAGCAAATATATTTACTAAATTTATCTGAACTTCCCCGAGAGCAACTTTTCCTAGCAAACTGATAAAAATGTTGCACGGTAGTAAAAGTGGTTGGCAGCGACACACGCGTACTTAATTATGTTCAGAAGTGCGGTGTGGCAAGGCAGTTTGTGAGCATGGTACTGCAATGGTCGTTGTCGGCGTGCCTCGACGTGTACTGATCAACATGCTCCGGCGCCTGTGAGCTCATTCAAGATGAATGCATTTTATCATGGCTTTGTACAATGTCATTAGATTTAGGCAAGCATAGATATTGTATACTGTTTTTTGTCAATTGATAGGCTTTATATTGTGCACATGGTAATTGCATCATCAGCGTAGTCTACAAAAGTTTATAGTGCATATTTAGGTTTTCACCATACCACTGATTTTTGGTTTGTTTATCTTGCTCTTTTCAAGGTATGAAATAAAGAATAATAATCAAGTACTGCTGGTGCTCTCTTCAGGGTTAGAAATAAAGAGAAGGATCAAGTACTATTGTTAATCTTTTGGGATATTCGGCACGTGTTATTGTATCCCAGAGCTGCTTCCTAAGATTTAGGGTAATCATTAATTGAGAGAATGATCTTTACAGCCACGGCCCCTTCTAAACCTAGATGTTTACTGTCTGCAGGATATTGGGTGCTTTCATGGTTTGGTCATTTTTTATCTTTTCTTCTAGCCTAGATGTCTACTGTTTTGCAGGTCACCATATTAGAAGATAGAAATAGCTTTTCTGGTAATTTTGATTTGTTGTGGATAAGGAATTTTTTAGTTAGGTGTCGTGAGGTAATTATTTCAGTAATCAAAATTGCATCTATTTGACTATTATGCTTCTGCATGATGACTGATTTTGGAACATATTGACTACATTGCATCTATAATTTTTCCTAGGAAAGTGTGCTCCCTATTAGTTAACTTTGGTCCATTTTCTTGGTTTATATAGCTTATTTTTAATTAGAGGACTTATTTGCATCTCATATATATTACATAATGTTTCCATGATTCATGGTACGTTTCAGGTTTGGGTGATCTGGTAATAGCCATTTGGTTCTTCTGCAAGTAAATAGGCTGAATTAGGCAAGCTTTAGTAATTATTCCGTGTTTCTTTCCCATTCCTTGCATTCTTGATATACGGTACTGACGGTACTAAAAATCATGTTCTGTTTTTGATTACCGGATTGTGCATGCTCTGTTTGATGCTACTGAATTCTGAGGCTACTGAATTCTGAATTGTGCATGCTCTGTTTTTGATTACCGGATTTATAACTATCAGAAGACCCACAACAAGGTGCCATGCTTCTATGATTTATTTGTGACTGAAACTAATCTAGCTATGTATCCTTTTAAGTTGTGTGCAGTCAACCATTTTTTTGATTGCATTATTGTTTTACCTAGAGGAGGAAAGGTTAAGGATTTACCCGGTGTGAGATAGCACACTATTCGAGGAACCCCCATTTACATTCCAGCACTTTTGAGAAGGAGAAGCAACACTACTTTCTTTTGGGATTTTCTTTTGGTAGTTCATTAGTTTTCTTTCTGGTATTTTCTTTATTTTATCACTGATGTGCTTCTTTCATGTTAAACTTTATGCATTTAGGGCCTGTTTGCCATTGTAATCTGGCAGAATATTTGGTTCAAATTTAAAATAGCAATATCCTAAATTAATTGGAAGATAGTTTTAATTATTGCATCTTTAGTTCAATCCATATATTATTTTGAGAAATAGTTAAATTATTATATACTACATTCTTATCATCTACAGATTTGATGACTTGCAAAAGCCTACTGAGAAGACAGTGAACATTAAATGGGAAAGCCATGCACAAGGTGCGGTTTATGCCTTTCAAATTATTTGACTTATGAAAGTGGATTTATGCAGGAGGTATTGTTTGGATCTGATCTAAATATGGGAATCCATATATGTATGTTGGGATCTTTATCGTATTTTTGGGATCTTTATCGTATTTTACGTCCTTCTGAAACTTTAAGCATGTGTTCTGTTGTTCCATTTTCCTCTTACGGCAATATAATATAGGAAGTACATACGGTTCTTTGTTTTATGTATTATATACCAATAAATATATCTTTACATTAGTCAAATTTATCAATAAATGAAACATGGTTTGTTGTGAGTTTACCTTTCTTTTATTTGCCTTATCCTTTGGTCTCGTGCATTTCTTTGCTTTGAGCAATTCTAATTTTAGCATACCCTCTTTCAAAAAAATTAGTTTACATATCTATTTGGTAGGTCTGCTTTTAGATGTTTGAATTCAAGTTGTGCTTTGATTTAGCCTGGGACCACTTTGATTAATCCTTCATAAGAATTGCAAGACATCTTGGTTATTTAATGGTTTCCGGGACAGTGCTATCTTATGTTCCTTTTTCTGGTTTTTTAGATTGGTCCAAGGTCAGTAAACTGCTAACCTAAGATTTGTAACATATTCCTGAAATAAAATCATGAGTTCACTCGCTATAATGAAACTCATACAGTCAAACATACTACATTGATAGTTTTACAATTACAGAAGTGCGAGTAAAATTCAAGATGTTAACTCTTTAAACTTGTCTCTTTTCTGACAGCAAAGTATAAAAAGTGAGTGAAATGATGACCTCCTGTATGAAGCGACCTAGAGATGAACCAGGTTCGCCAAGAAACATTTTGCCGCCATCGATCTACACTTGACCGTCACTACAAGCAGGTGCTCAGTATCTTTGAATATTTAAACAATCTCATCGTTCATTGGTAAGGTGAATTTGCAACTAATAGTGGTAAAACTACTTATCAGGTGCAGTGAATCCTTGCTGCTCTATTCAGGCCTGGAAGGATTTGAAGGAAAATAGCAAAAGGAAAAAGGTATATGCTCCCCATAATGTTTTTGTTATAGGAGGCAACTCAAGTTTATTTCTGTGGTTTTCTATGATATTTATAGAATCTATTAAGATGTATGTTATACATGGAGGTAGTGTGTAGTATCAGAGAGTTAATACTTTAAATGACAGATTGTGTGAAAGAGGATGCACCTTGGTTGGCCAGCGAGCTTGAGGTGTCATGGCTGCAGAGCATCCAAGAAAGACCCACTGTGTCTTGAATGTAAATATCAGGTTGACTAGCTTCGATGGTTTTTCTTTCAGTGTGTTAAATTTCTTTCCTCTTACTATGTGCTTGCCTGCAGGGATGAGAGGAACATTGGATGGATTCCTCAAGATGTAATATGATTATGGTGAGCCTCTGATCCATTTTATGGATGGTTGTCATAAGGTTTAGGTTCTATTATTGAAGTGAGCATCCAAGAAAGGCCCACTGTGTCTTGGATGTAATATGATTATGGTGAGCCTCTGATCCATTTTATGTATGGTTGTCATAAGGTTTAGGTTCTATTATTGAAGTGTGTTCTGGTGATTGTGAAGTGTGTTCTGGTGATTGTGAAGTGTGTCTGCACTGAAATATTATGGTGTGATCCATTTTCAGAAATGTGATGATCGCTGGAGGAAGCGAGGATCCACGACCAGCAGCATGACCATTCGATTGGAGGAGCCCAGGTTTATATCTCTCTTTCTCTTTTTCAGCTATGCATCAGCCTAGGTTCCCACCGGTTTCCTAATGGTCTTGGAACGTGAGATGCTTTGGACATATGGATGACATGTGGGACCCTAAATACCATGGTGCATTTGTGGTATTTTAAATGATACACCTGCAATTCTTAAAATGGATTATAATTTTGTGTGAAGGTCTTCAGGAATAACATTTCCATTTATGTAATGAGGCGGCATAATTGGCTGCATAATCGCTGAAAAAAAATCTGTATCTTTCGTTTTCCTTGTTGCCGGCAAGGCGGCAACCTATTAATTTTGAATATATGTGCAGGAGTGGTTGGACCACATGTCATCAAAGTTGGTTTCCTAATTTCCATCTAGCGTTCTTTAAAGTCCAGAGAAAATTTAAAGCTCATTTGGAATGAACGAGAATATTTAAAGCCATTCATATAATTCAAGAGGTACTAACTCAAATGTTGATTCCAGTGTAGTTTGAAATTCTCATGTTCACTTTATGCAGATCTTGTTGAGATTTCATATTTAGTTTAGGGTTTGAATCACAGATATGGGACTTGGTTTCCTAATATATTGTTTGAAAATCTCATGTTCACTTTCTGCAAGATGGACAAAAAATAGGGAAACTAACATTTATTGTTGAGATTTCATATTCAATTTTTCAAAGGTTGAATCACAGATATGGGACTTGGTTTCTTAATATATTGTTTGAAACCACTTCTTTTTTCTAAGCAGCGCTATAAATTTGGAAACTGTGATTCTTCTATGGCTTGCAGGGTGTTGGCTATTTGAGTTTAGTGTGTCGCTACGGGCGATGATGATCACAGAGGCTGGACTGCACTTTCGTTCAGGTCTTGCCTGGTCCTGCTTCTCTTTCCTCCTTACCTTTGTGCATCCATTCCGTTGCTGGATATAATGTGTTCAAAGGCACGTTTACATCCTTTTGTTCTAATGTGTATTCTTCTGCATTGTTTTATGAGCTTGTGTGTTCTGGGCTGGCATCTCGCTTGTGTGTGCTGGACTGGCATCTCTACCTGCTCTCGTGTAGGTATGAATTTGCTTCCCTAATCCCGTGATTCTATGGAGCAAAAGCAGCTTGCTAATTTTGCTTTTCTTTTTTTTTGCTAAAAACGGTGATGTTATACTACTGGTATGTGTTCTGTTCTATGGAGCAAAAGCAGCTTGCTAATATTTATCAGACTTGAAGCTCATGGCTTTCTTTTTATAGTCGTTTCACTATGCGTACGAGAGCTAAAAGTGTGGCCTCAAGTTTAGACAACATGCTATATTATTTACCACTTTAGGAGAGATTGTATGTTCGTTCATATAAATTAATTATACTGGAAGAAAAGCTAGAGATGCATATACTGTGTATGCTGCGAGTACCAAAGCTGAGAAGGGTCTCAAATGGAAGCCAGTGTGATACCCCCTTATCTCTCGACTCCTTCAGGTTTATATGAATTATAATACAACTTTAGATTTACAAATAAATTCCTATATGTGGCGTTGTCCTTGTGACATATGGTTGATGGATGTTACTTACCTTTTCGTTCCTAACCACTACGTGCTGGTTAAGCTCTTCCTAATGAGCTACTTATAATTGTGCATATCTAATATGTGTTTTTCAGGGTTTACTTTCTTCTCTTTCGGGTGAAATTATTGTCCTATAAGGCAAGGATTATTTTTCTCTTTACTGGTCATTGACAGGCTATCTTTGAAGATGGATCCCAGTTCCAAGGACATATGACCTCCTCCTTTTGGTTAGTTTTTGTAACTTAACTGAATCGGGATGTGCTTTATATTTCAGGTAACACATGCGTTGGAGAGACTAGCGCTTAGCCATTTTCGCAGCGACCCAAATGTTGCGAACCAGAGTGCTTAGGATATAATCTAATTTTTCTTTTATTTAATTCGCCTAAGCGCCCAACTAGGCGTCCTGAAGTGTATAAAATTAACTCTAGCTATCAACTTGAGGAATAAAATAAATATTATTTATAATGGATCATTAGGGAAGTCTGCAAATTAAGTTGATGGATATGTGTCATTTTGCATGCATGTTCTGTCCTTCAGCAGTGACTATCTGCTCTTGCGTGTAGAGCAACAATCGTGGATTAATTTGCTCTGCGGGGAAAGGTATGAAGTATTATTGTTTTTCTTATTTATAAAAGTATTTGTTAGCTTTGGGACAATTATAAAGGTCTTACCTGCTCAAATAAACACACTAAGAGTTTTTGTCAGCTTGTTTAAAATGTTTCAGTTTCACCGATGAAATTGTCATATCTTAGTATTGTTTAGCCTTTTTGTGGATCTGTGGAAGTGAAATTGTGCTTATACAATATTCATAGAAGTTTCCCGCTTGTTATTTCACAAGTAGCATCTCATTAACATGACCACATGCCATATTCTTCTGCCATTACTTATTACTTACACTTATGTTTCTACCCACTATTATGTCACCTCTATTGCCATGAAGTTCTATGGTCGCTGGCTGACTAATGCGTGTTTGATGCCAGCCTGCACCGCCATGGATATTCACAAGACACCACAAGTCAGCAGAAGTTAATATGCATCCTCTCTTGGGCAACACCAAAAAGGCCATAGTTGACACGCAAACTTGTGAACTTCAAAGATCTTCACTCTTAGCCTTCTTTTTGTTTGTGGTTGTTCAGTCAGCCATATAGTTTTTAGTTCAATTGCTTAAATCCCTTTCAAAGAATAAGTAAGGGAATAAGTAAATTCAGTTTAGGTTATATCGAGGATAACTTTTATGGCTAGGTGTCTGACCTGCAGGTTTAAAGTTTCATATTTTCGATTAAATTGTCCGATCTTGGTGTGCTTCTTTTCTCATATTACGATATGAAAATAGAAAATTAAATTTTGCTTATAATGATGTGGTGGTTTAGAGCTATCATTCCTAATTTTTATCACGTTATACGAAATGTAAAAGGTCGCAAATTTACCGGAAACGTGCACAAATTTCATTATTTGAGCCTTTTATTTTGATATATCTATATTTTATATATTTATTAACACTAAATTGGTTCCAAATCAACGGGATCGTGCGCCAAGGCGCACCCCTATATCTAGTTGCTTTAATAACCGAGTAATAGGTCTTGCACCATCAGCTTTCAGTTCGTGTTGCATATTAGGTACTTCAAGAGCGTCCCCTGCTTAATTATTACTGTAGGAGGTCCTTGCTTAAATCTGATAATAGGATCCTTTGATGACAGTTAATTATGTACTTGGCACTGTCAAAACTTTCAACCATAACATGCTGTGAGAACCTTTAGAAAAAAAGTAAGAACATGTGCTGATTTGTTTGCACGAGTGAATAATTGCAAGTTGCTCTGAATAATGGTTGTCATCTTGTAGCTGATTGTTGCTTTGGACTGGATTGCTACTCTAATATACGTTCTCTCTTAAATTCCATATATTTCTCATTAAGTGCTACCTCTTGCTAACAAAATGATCACATATTTCAGGTTTAAAAAAATGTTGCAAGACGGTGGCTGTTCTAGCAATTGTGCTGCCTATAGTTGCTGCAATTCTGGTCATCACTACTGTTGTTTTAGAAGGAGAAGACAGATAAGACCAGCCTGCTGTGAGCAACCAACTTGTATGTTGTCTTAAACTCTTAACAGGTTGACTAACTTTGTTTTGTTTTGTTGATTCAGCACATAATATCTGGACCATACTATGTTATACTATGCAGCAGTCTTGCTTGGGCAGTAGAATGTTCATTGTTTAGTCATATGCTATTGTTGGTGCTCTGCGAATACAACTCCCTAACATGTGTGACTTGTTATTTCTGTAGATAAGGAAGCAAGCAAATGATGCAGACACCAAACCTAGTTAAAATATCGGTATCTCAATTGCAAGAACTTCTTGCAGACACCAAGCTGTGTTGATATGGTTTTCAGCAAAAGAGGAGAAGCATCTAAGGTTGAGCCATGTGTCCAGGATAATGCCCGGCCAACTGGCTGTAAGTTTATTTTCTTTACAATGAAATTTCAATCATGTCTGAACTTGACCACTGAAAATGTTAGTCCACTGCTAAACTAACAGTGCAAATTCTAAGGCAATTTTAATTTCATTCAGTCAGCAGCGTACAGTTCATGGGTGCTGTACATGTAGGCAGTAACTCTGTTTGCATTTTCTCCGGTAGGGCGATAACAAGTAGGGATAAGGAAAACCAGGTTTCACATCTTATTCACAGGATTCTTGCTTTATTAGTGCACCATAGACCCATAGTGCACATCATTGTCCGTTCTTGTTTGCTTGGAAAGGATAGTGTGTCTGGCTGTAACTGTTCTTTTGGGGACATAGACTTTTAGCTCCTGTCGATTGAGATAATGAGAACTTGACTTGGCCCTTGCCTTACCCCAAGCTCAAACAGATGGCTGGCTAGGATCCAACTTGCTGTGCCTCTCTCTCCATGGCAGCTCCTGGCCTCCAAATTTAGCTGCAAACATTCTGTGCCTTTACTGCTAGCTACGTTTGACTGCTTGATGGAAGGTGCGGTGAGTCCTAGATTAATTTATCTGGAAATAGTCTGCGCCTTCACTGCTAGCTACGATTGAATGATTGATGGAAGGTGTGGTCAGTCCTAGGTTAATTAGTTCCAGAGTACAGCAACAGCCTACTCTGCATTATCAAGAATCTTGCATCTGCTGTATTGCAGTAGTTGACTACTGTCATCCTTTTTGTTGTTGAAAATAGTTTGGTTTTTTCTTGAGCAGTACCCCTAAGGGCTTAAGCAAGTTATTTTTCTGCAGGCATTGTTCAAACTCTAAAGACAAAGAATGCTACACCAAAGTATGGTCTCATCTACCATGCATCATTAATTGGACTAGGTTTGATTATGTTTAATGATTTGCATCCAATGGCAAGATATGATTTGCATCCCAGGAAATGTTCTGAGCGCCTGTACCTTCTTCTTTTGCAGAAAGGAACTCTGAATCAGTATTGATGCAGAAGCTATAATCGTCGAGTTGGAGCTGCCGGAGAGACTGCGAGATGTTGTGTTCGTGGCTTCGGCGGCTTTGAGCACGATGTCGAGTTGCTGTGTCCGCGGCGACGAGCACATGGAGGTTCAGGTCCTTGGGGTGCCTGTATCCGCGGCGATGACCTCGGCGTCCAGTGCGGCCCAGTGCAAGACGGCGATATGGCAAGACTTCGTGTCCAGGAGCGGGAGGGCGTGCAATGAAGTGCGTGGCGCAGCGCGGTGGAGCGCTTCAGGTCTTTGCGCTGCAACGGTGGGGAGCTGCTGCTGCGCAGCACGGTGGAGCGTGTCTAGCTCCGCGGAGGCGCACGTCGGGTCGATGACGAAGCGAGGGAGGCCGGGGACGGACAGGGAACTCCGCGTCGTGTGTCCAGCTGTTGCCGCGCCCAAGCGACGGAGGTCCCTGCCCTCTGCGTGGGCAATGGTGAAGAACTCAGACTATAGGGGGGTTTTGATTTCAGATTCAAGGACCCCAATGGTGAAGAACTCAAACTATAGGGGTTTTTTTTGTAAAAAGTGAATTGAACGTGACGCGTGGAGAGATGCGACATCTTTTTCTGTACCCAGGGGAGTATATAAAATGCAGTTTATGTCCAGAAGTTGATTGTTTTCATAATTTCATGAGTTCCGCAATTCTCAGCAACAAACGTGTGCTGAAACACGCTACAAAAAGACAGATCCATTACACGGTGATTATAAACATTGCCAATTTCCCTCACAGAACCTGAAACCTTCCAAGGTTTCGGCATCGGCTCTTCACAACGCCAGCACTTGAACGGAACATGAGAAAAGTACAGTTGCCCAAAGCTAAAAGCATCCCAACAAAAATGAATACGCATGCACTAGATTCTACTAGTATACAGGAACAGTGTTAAGCAAGATACATCAAGAGGTGCGAACACAATGTGCAATAGAGTGAGCGACAGAGTTTCAGTCGATTACAGGGAGGGAGGAAAGTTAATGCTGTCTTCAATTTTTACACGAGGAACAGCAATTCTCCGTCAGTCTTCCTGGCATCAAGTTCCGGAGATGTCCCCGATCTCTGAAGCACGCGTAACACCTGAGCATCGTGACAATGTCAAGCCGATGGCTCGCAATGCCCAGTGAGCTTGAAATATGGGCAAGATCCCCCTTGCAGCCTGTTGCTAACACTGGGATCTCTGACAGTCCATTCGCCACCACAGCCAAGTCAATTAGGGAAGGAAAGCAGCACCGCCGGCAAGATAGGTATTCTTTGTAACTTCCTGGCAACTGGGTTGGAGCGGCAAAGGATCTAAGCAAGCAAGCAATTCCTTGTTCCCCATGCATCGTGACCCAAATGGTTTCAGGGTTGTGCGTCGCACCACTTGACGCAAGAATCCGTGCTAGTGCCTGAGCCTGATCAGCACCATCAATTCTGAACTTAAGTACTCTGCCGTAAGCAACTTTAGCTTCAGCATTCAAGAAGCATAGCTGAACCTCAAATGTATCCACAGAGTTCAGCATTGTGAGCATTCTTTGATAGCGATCCTGGACAGAAGCTGTGTCCCCTAATGACTGCCCATCTACGCTACTCGATGCTGGCAAGAGTACCTATGCACGAGTAAAGAATCAGATTAAAAGAACTGAACCTGAACCTGAACCTCTACTGTACTAGTAGAATAAGTAGTACTACTCTGCTACTGACAAGAGCACAGGACAAGTAGTACCTGCACACCAATAACGTTGAAGTTGGAGCGCATTGTCTCATGGATCCTGGCGCCTTCCTCCGGGTATTTCTCCCACATCACATCCTTAATGTAGATGGCAGAATGACTCACTGAAAGTGCACACTGAATTGACATCTCCAGCTCCTCAGCACCAGACAGCAATCCAATTCTGGCCACTAGCCCTTCGTCCGCAGACTGTTCCACGACCTTGAGAAAACATCCAATTGTAAGCAAAGCGTCCGATCCAGCAAAATGTTCTTTGCCGGTGCGTTGGATGCCAAGGTGATTTGCCAAATTCTTCAGGCTTCCTCTGAACCCAGGGATTAGAACCTGCGCCAACACTCTCACATCGAACAGCACCGGGAAGCATCTGCTCGCATCATGCATAAATATCAGCTTGTTGTTAGGAAGCAATCCACGACCTCCATAGACAGCCAACTTCATCAAGAATCCAATATCTCGGTCGGCGTGAAACGTGACCCAAGTCACTGACTCGTCGTAAAAAGGGAAATGCCGAAGCAAATCGGCATAAAGCCACTCCGGAAGAACGCCTTGGTTCCTGTAGTCTTCCAGCACATGTCCATTGTCTATCAAGAATGAAATTGACTTGTCACTGTAGCTTCTAGAGGTTTCATCAAACTGAATGTTGACTTCATAAGCTTGAACCGGTTCTGGGCATTCACTATCGAAGGCGAATACTAGTCCCAACTGCACAGTGTCACCACCATCCACGAAATTCTTGAGGCTCTCATACCACTGCATTGAGCAACGTTGCTGGGAACTGACATCTGTCTCCGAGCTTGCTGCATATTCTAGATCGATGGATATGAACACCCGGCGGCCTCTTCTTTGCAGCAGCGCTTGCTTGATTCTTCCAAAGATGTCGTGTGAATTCTCCCTGGTAATTGTCTGCACCCTCACGTCAGAGAGGACAGGTACTCTGCTCATTCTTGCGGTGGTGCTGGCCATTGCAGAGCTGTCGACGGAGGGGGCAAGGGTGAGGGCAGGGACGGGGGAGACAATACCGAAGCCTGGAGCGTGGGAGGCGCGCCCGTCCGGGTCCATGGCGACGCCGTGGTTGTACGCGAGACCGGGCGTGTGGAAGATGGACTGGCCGTGTCCAGCGCCGAGACCGGGCGTGTGGAAGATGGACTGGCCGTGTCCAGCGCCGAGACCGGGCGGTCGGAAGAGGGGCTGGCCCTGCCCAGCGGCGAGACCGGGCGGTCGGAAGAGGGACTGGCCCTGTCCAGCATCGAAGGGGGCGGCCAAGTACTCGCCCGGTGCCGCGGTGGCCAAGTACTCGCCTGGTGCCGCGGTGGCCAAGTACTCGCCGGCGAGGTACTCGCCCGGTGCCGCGGCGGCGAAGTTCTGACCATACCCTCCCGGGCCACCCTCGGCGGTGAAGGGGGAGGGGGGCTGGGCGTAGACGCGGCGGCCGTCCACGGGCAGGAAGCAGGCCGGGCCCTGTGCCGCGGCGAAGCCCTGGCCGTAGCCTCCCGGGCCACCATCGGCGGCGTAGTAGGGCTGGGGGTAGTGGCGGCCGCCCACGGGCGCGAAGAAGGGGCGGGCGGCCATCGGCGGCGAAGGACGCCTGGGGGCGGAGTTGCGGAAGCCGACGGGCGCGAAGAAGGGGCGGGCGGCCCTCGGCGGTGGGGCGTTGGTGCGGCCGCCCATGGTCACGGAGGAGGGCGGGCGGCCCTCGGCGGCGAAGCCGCGGTAGTCCCCGACGGCGTGCGGGCTGCCGTGCCTACGGGGCAACGCAGAGTACGGCGGGTGCTCCATGACGACGGGCAACGACTGGTGGAGTGCGGCGGTCCGTTGATTCGGTAATGGAGCTCTAGCCGGAGAGGCGAGGTCCCGCGGCGGAGATTGAGGAAGGCCGCGCTGCCGGTTCTTCTGAATTCCCCGTTTCTTGTTTCTTGTTAACGATCAATGCGCCTTGCTTAATTCCCTCTTGCCGGAGAGGCGAGGTCCCGCGGCGGAGACTTGGACTCGCCTTCCAGCTCCCGGCCGGCGAGACCGCAACAAGGAAGGAGCGGCACAAGAGGTTGGACGACGGGAGCCGCCGGCCGCGAGGTGCTCGAGAATTTATTGTCCGTTGAGAAGTTCAGTTGTTTGTTATCGTTTTGTGGTTTCTTCCCTGCGATCAGTTACCAAAATGTTGTCCAGCTAAAAAAAAAAGTTACCAAAATGTTGTCCAGCTAAAAAAAAAAGTTACCAAAATGTTGTCAAAATACAAGGGCACACTATCAGCCAACGTGTAACTGGATTTCGTTTTGTCTCCCAATCACTTAGTTAGATTCGCTTATTTAGATACCAAGTCCAAATTTAATGCTTGGGGATATTCTGATATGACCCATTGTAGAAATTTGTAAATTGTCAATCATGTTCATGAGCTCCTCATGTTTTTCACATACCCCTTGGTTTGCTCGTATTGGTTCCACTTTATGCTCTTGGCTTTGAGTTCTGGATTCCGATTACAGTGTGTTGTTTTAGGACTTGTCCCCCGTGTCGTGCTCACGAGGCGAAACAGGAAAACCCTAGCGCACCGAGCCCTCCTCCCCCCCTACCCCCGCTGCCGCCGGAGGTAGTCACGTGGCTGACGAGACTAGCGGGGAAGAAATTGGAAGACTTGGTCTCCCTAATGTAGTCGTCCTCGCATGAGCTGCCAAAGGAAGAACTTAATTTTCGAGCGCATTCTCGCCCTCCACACCCCCTTCAAGTGTGTAACTGCCGCCCCCCGCCTCCAGTAAAGGTTGTGAGTCGAGAAGCCACCGGAGCCCTCTAGCGCCCACTGAACCTCGTCCTCCCTCTTGGAAAATTGGCAATGGTGAAAGACCCGGCATAGATTATCCCATTCAACCATCTCTTCAAGGCCAAAGGTTCTCCGAAACCTAATATGCCAATCATAAAACAAACAAGTTTAACATGCATTTTGATTTATATGGTATAATATTACTATGAGATTTGTACCATCTCAATGATGATCGAATGGTACATTTTCATCTAAAAATGTTATACCTACAAACTTAAATGTTCCACATATACATTTGTGATCAGTTTTCAAATGTATGATTGAAGGTTTTGCAAGATCTCAACTACCACCTCCGATTCTCAAGACATTGCACATAATTTCAAAGTTCAACTTTGTAAAATCTAACCAAGTACATGAACCTCATATGTGGTAATCCGGTCAAGATGCTAATTACCGATACAAGGGAGGATAGGGACACCAAGGTTCTAGTTGCTGTCGTGTCTAAAATAGTATCAATGCATCACGATGCTATGGCTTCTGTCATCAATGTAGTGAACTCCATCATTGAAGATCTCTCATGCTTTGTCGCGTTAGCGGCTGGAGGTATCCACCGTGAAGGAGGAAACACTAGCAGAACTCGTGGAGATAAACCAAGGTTTGCTTCAGTCTATGGGGGTCAGGCACTAACAGTAGTTGTAGCTGGTGAAGATTTTCAGAGATTCAGTTATGGAGAAGGGAACTGAGGGCCTGTTTGGTTCATGCCATAGCTCTGCCTTACAAAAATATTGGTAACCATTGGCTCGCCAAAATTTTGGTTAGAGATTCCTTGACCCTATATTGGCCAAAAAGTTGGCAAAATTTGTGAAGGGGGTGTGAGAAGAGTTGGCAAGATTCCATAGGCAACCAAAATATTGGCAACCAACCAAACAAGAACCAAAGTACTATAGGCTGCCAAAAAATTGGTTGGGCAAATTTGGGCACCAACCAAGGCCCTGAAATCCCATCACAGAGTGCAGCGATGAGTCTTGGTTATTGTTGGCCTCCATGGCATGTGTATGTATCTTTACAGAGAAGGTTTGATCACCTTGTGTTGTTCTTGCAAATGCTACACTTTTGTTTTACTATTGAATGGCTGTCCTAGAGAATTAAAGATTCAAACAAGTGTTATTCCCTCATCATCTCACGGGATTATGGGAATACCCATTAGGTCAAAAAAGATTTATAGGTTTTACTTATTAGTTTAATTTGGTTGAGGATTGTGTTGCAGTTTTACAAATACCCTGAGTGTAGCGATGTTACTATTTTTAGGGTATCAGTTATTAAAAAAAGTGACCCTAAACCAAATAGATCGTCTGCAGAGGTTTACACAAAAATATTTTAACAACATTTTTAGTTCTTGATTCCTTTGCCAGAACATTGCACTAATTCTCTATCAGCATTGATTTGTTACCATGTCCAATGTTGTAGCTTCATAGAAGAAATTTCATAGAGTGGTGTCATTTAAGTTCAGTGAAACTTGTGCTCTTTCAGGTAGAAAGATCTAAAAGGTGATTTAAAACAAAATAGATCATTTATGAGTTTGTAGAAAACTTATTCTGACTACATTGGCAATTCTTGATTCCACTGTCAGACAATTGCACTAATTCTTGATCTGCGTTGGTTTGTTACTACATAATATTGTTTAAACAATTTGTACAACTAGGATAGGAGCGCGGCTTGCAAAGAGATAAGAAGCGAATGTGCATGACATCAGTTTATCTTTCTCTGGTGGAGGTGGGAAAACGAAGTGCATGACGAGGGTCGGGAGAAACCACTTTGTCTTCTTGAAAGGTGAGGGTGGTAAAGAGACCCAATAACTTTTGAGGAGTAGAGAAGCCGGAGAGAGAAACAAATGTCGATATATGAATGGAAGCCACATGTAGTTATGTTTGACACACCTCCAAAATTAGAAAATTTGTTGTCAGCTATCTACAAGGTGTCCATCATGCCAGCGTTCCCGAAGGTCAGTTAATACATGATCAACTCTGCTATGTTGTTGTGTATTCCAGGTTATTCCTCTTAATTTTGTATACATGCACTTGTTTAGAACAAATCATTTCTATAATATATTTGTGAATGTTCTTCAGATAAGTAGAAAAAGGGCACATGAATGCACAGCAAAACGGCCTCGGCGACCCGCAAAATAGCATTTCAGTTCAGCAAAATAGCAGCAGTTCTGCAAAACCACAATTTTACAAGGTTGTAAGCAGCACTAACACACTAAAATTTACTTTCGCAAACAACAAACAGTTTCAGTTTAGCTTTCGGTCAAAGAAAAAGTTCAGTTTAGCAAATAACAACACTTCGGTTCAATTTAACAACGAGTAAGCAAAAAAAAAAAAGGAAAACCTGGCCATACATTACAATGACAAATTGTACAAGAGAGTTAGTACACACATTATACAGGAGAGTTATACTGAAAATGAATGATCAGGTAAGAGCACATTTTGCTTGTATAGTTTGTCCTTGCAAATTTTCAGTCATGGTTGCTAGATATTTCAATATCTTTTGTGCAAAACTGTGTGGCTCAGGTTTTTTAATTCACCATCTAAATCAGTCTTTGTTGCGAGATATTTTAGTGTTAAATGCATTAAATATATCAGTACTGTTTATGCAGGTATGATCTGTTCTGTAAATACGTCAGTTCTGTTCCTTCAAATTTTCAGCTTTTCGTTGTCCAGTTTGTCTACCCCCTTACGAAAATGCACTTCTGAAACTTTTCAGTATCTGTTTTGCCCACTGAACTGCAATCTGACATACAGGGTATCTGAATCCATGTGCGAAGTGCGTAGTTGACTGAAGAAAATCGTTTGCCTCGCTGCTGTACATTGGAGAGGAAAGGATTGGATCACAGTTGTCTTTCGGGCCTGGTCGACGCTGCCCCGTTGCTGGCTCCGGCCACCTCATACTCGCCGGCTCTGGCTGCCACGTGAGAGTGCAGTAACGACACGCAGGAGCTCGCCGAATCTTCGCCGGCTCCTTCCTCCACCACTTGCTCCATAGGCCGCCCAAGCTCGCCGCCTTCTAGCCTCTGCCCGGGTTGGCCTCCACCTTCTTCACCTCCCTGCATCCCGACAGGCCGGCGGCGCCCATCTCTCCTGGCTATTGCTGGTGCTAGCCGCCACGGATAAGACTGGTGTCGTTCATGAGGGTTGAATAGTTGACATGCATATGTTTACTTACTATGAAGGAGTCGAGTCTTGGTGATCACTTATATTTTTGGCCTGACAATACTTGCGTATGTTGACTATATTGATACTCCCTTCGACCCATAATACTCTTCTCTAATACGAATGTATCTATGTCTAGATACATTCGTATTAGCGAAGAGTATTATGGATCGGAGGTGCATTGCACCGTGTGATATACTTTAAGCTAGCCACAAATGCATTGCACCGTGTCAACATTCTATCCTCACGTTAGCATTATATTGTGACATGAAAGGAAAATGTTAGATTAAGGAAGAAAAGGCAGTACTACTACGGAAGCTGGAAGAGACGGCCAAGCCTTCGGGAATGGACTGTTTCATCTAGACTAGAAGGTAAATATGAGATCTCCGAGAGGTGGAGATCAAGCACTATATCACTAATCATGTTCTGACTACGGTTGCACCACGTGTTTTAATTAACCAAGTAACCCTGCTATGTGATTTGGCCAGGACATGCACCTTATTATGTATCCAGTCACGTCATACTAACCATATTTTAGCTATGCAGAATCCCTTTTGTTTGAGCAAAAGGGTTTCTTACTAGCTGATCCAATGAACGTCAAGTCCATAGTGCGTTTTTCTTTGGTATAGAGTTATTCATTTCTTACTATTGTATCTGAATTCTTTCAGCTGTAGTAGCAGCATATACGGAAAGTGGCTTCCACTAGTAGAGAAAAGGCTATCCCTGGCGCATCAAAATTGCTTATCCCTGGCGCATTTTGGTTCGCCGGCGATCTACATGCCGGCATTTTGGAGCTATGCCACTTCTTGATTTTTCTTGCATCTTTCCTATTTGAGAAAAAAAATCTACTATGCATGGTTATGCAAGTGGATCAATTTTAGCTCAAATAAATCCTTGTTTTCTCCAAAATTTTCAAAGGCTATCTCAAATAAATCTCAATTCAAATTGGAACATTCTCCCTTAATGTGACCAAATTAGAATCAAATAAAGTCCAAAATTGAAAGGGATCTTCAGCACATTGTCTCACACCTCTCTGATCCATCAACATATTCTCATACTTGGAATCACTTTCTTATCAACAACATCAAATCTAAATAAATGCATCAACCAATGCCCACTCCTCTATCTCACACTCTATCTATCTAAATCATCATGGATCATCACATGCATAAGTATTAATTCTTAACCAAATATCTTTGAAACACCAAACCCTAGCATTGACCATACCAGCACCATCACCTCCTCTCAGGCCGTAGTCTACTGTAGCAGCACCCTCCCTTTTGTTTGCTAGTGTTTGGAGAGAAGAGAGGAGATGACCAATGCATAGCTTGGACGAGATCTTGGAAAGATTGATGCAGCCCTCCTTATCTCTCTAAACCAGTACCATGTCGTCCACCTTCCACACCCTCTGGCCACCTCTAGAAACTCTTGGACTTAGCCCTGCCTCCCTCACTCGCTCTTGTTGCTCGAGGACGCCGGTGGCGTTCTCCATTTTCAAAAAGAGCTCAGTTGTCCGAGAAATCTCGCCACTAGCCTCCCCAAAGCTTCTTTAAGCCTTCCCAAGCAAGACCTTGGATTTTTAATGTTTCTCCCGGCCTCGCTAGACCGCGACCTGGTAGATAGCATTTCGTCGAACACCTAGCAAGCGTGGGTTCGGGGTCCTCTCTCCGAGCCGACCGGACACATACGTGCGCTCCCTCTCGCCACCAATACCGCCTCATCCCATTGGGTTGCCTGGCACAGGAACAGCTCCTCTGATTGTCTCCTTCTGCTGTACGCTCTCGCCGCCCGCCGCTACCAAACCGCGAGGGCCACGTCCTGGCAGGGCACCGGCCGCCTCCCAGATATAACCACGCGTCCACGCCCCGTCTCTTCTCTCTTCCTCTAGCATTCGCACTCCTCCACACCCTCTCCTCCCTCTCTGGAACGCCAGGGCAAAGCCCTGCTTTGTTTCTTCTCTGACCGAACAAACTGAGCCGAAGCTCGTCCGGTCAACAGCCCGACGAGACCAAGGCCGCTCTGCCTCTTCTCCCTCGCTCTCTATCTCTTCTATATGCTCTATCTCCCCAAACTAATCCTTCCCCTTCGTGCTTGCCAGGAGACCGACAGGAGGACTCCATCGTCGAGGACCGTCGCCGCCGTTTCTGTCCGCAAAACTGCGCTCTCCTCTGTCCAGGCCGGCTGGCCGACGCGAATGACTGCCCCTGCATGGACATGAAGCGCTGCCGAGCCGCTCCAGTCCGGCGTATCGTCTCCCACGTCGCCTCCGCCGCCCATAGCCAACCCACGGTGAGCCCCCGCCTCCCCTTCGTCATCTCCGTCGAGCTACACAACTAGTCAGCCATCGTATGTATCCAGCTACCTGTAGCACGGATTTTAAAGCATCCCTTTTTTTTCCAGTCAAGGTTTCAGTTAGATCCTGTAGCTAAGTGGGCCGGCCTGCTCCAGATCCGCCCGGATCTGCTCAGCGCGGCCCGTTTATTTTTTCCCTTTATTTCTAGGTCTATTAAAACGGTGATCCCTAGGGGGGCTCCTACTCACCGCACGTTAGCGCGACTTACTCCGCTCCGCCTGCGTGATGTTGGTATTGGGCCGGCCCAGGTAGTGGTTCTTCTCTGTTTTTTTCCTTTTCTATTTTTTCCTGTTTTCTTTTCTGAAATTTAAACAATTTAAATTTCGAAATTTGTTCAGATTTCGAATTTGAACAAATTTTAATTTTGAACAAAAATCGAATTTGAACTAAGATATGAACAAATTTCAAATTATTCAAATATGAAATTTGTTCAAATCCGAAATTGTTCAAATTTAAAAAATGTTCAAACATAAAAATCGTTCAAATATAAAAAATGTTCAAACATAAAAATCGTTCAAATATAAAAAATGTTCAAAATTTAAAAATGTTCAAATCTTAAAAATGTTCAAATTTTGAAAAAATGTTCAAATTTGAAAAATGTTCAAATTTTAAAAATTTAAGAAAGAAAAAGAACAAAAAAATAAAAGAAAACGAGAAACCAGAATAAAACAAGAAAAAATGAAAAATAAAAAAGCACGCAAAAAAAAGAAAAACCTACCTACCGCCGCGTTAACGGGCCGGCCCAGCATCGCGCCCACGCGGGCGGAGCGGAGTTCCGTCTCGCTAACGGGCGGAGCATAGGAATTGCCAATCCCTAGTCTACGCTCGTTGTGATGAATTTTGAGTTGACGCACACCCCTTCCTTCTCTATTCTCCAACGCGGGCCGGCCCATTAGATATTTTATTATTTTTTGTTTTTTCTAGTTTCCTGATCTGCTTCTTGTTTTCTCAGGTTTTTTGTTTCTTTGCTTTTATTTTTTTATTGGTTTTTCTTTGGGTTTTTCTGCTTTAATTTTTTATTTTTATTTTCTTCTAAAAATACTGAACAGTTTTATTTTTGAACAAATTTTGAATAGTTTTATTTTTAAATAGTTTTATTTTTGAACAAATTTAACTTTGAACAAAATTGAATCTAAAGAAAATCGAGTTTGAACAAATTCAAATCTGAACAAAATCAAGTTTGAACAAATTCAAATCTAAACAAATTCGAATTTGAACAAATTCGAGTTTGAACAAATTTGAATTTGAACAAATTCGAGTTTGAACATATTTTTTGAATTTGAACATGAAATTCGAAATTGAACAGATTTCGAATTGAACAAGTTTTAATCGGAATAGTTTTTCAAAATAAATTTTTTGAATCGAAGCATTTTTTAATTCACCTAATATTTCAAAATTTACAGAAAAAGCAAATAGAAGAAAAAAGAAAAAAACTCTTCCTAATTGGGCCGGCCCACCCGGAGCGCCTTCGGGCGTTGACGCCCGAAGCGACGCCCGAAGCGATGACCAGGGACTCCCTATTAAAACCTGCAGAGTGGCTGTTTGAAATTAATTTCCCATTTATTCTAGGAGTATGATATTGTCTCGATCTAAATTTATACCGAATCCTTACAAAAATATCTACCTTTTGGAACAATACTTTTTCCAAAATAACTTTTGGATATTTACTGAGAATTTATCTACCTAGATCTGTCCTAATTACAATTAAATCCATATCTAGAGTTTCACATAATATTCTGGGATGAATCAAATTTTGTAGAGAAGCCTTATGCAAGGCCTTTCAAATTCCACTCGCCCGCATGCATATAGATCTATATTCTTAGCAGGTTCATATTGCCAAGAAACTACCAGATCCGACTTTGGGAATTTGTAACTCAAAATCTGTAAAGTATATTCAAGGTGAATCCAAATTTCCCTGGATATGTACCTTTCATACTAACTAAGGACCATAGATGAGATTTTTCTGAGTACCTAGGATTTTCTTGTAGATTAATCTCTAAAACAGAAGTTGTTTTCACTAGAAAATTCATAGAAAACTAAGTATAACTCTAAATGAGTTGATTCCACTTTTGTTGGATCCAAAACACCCATATATTTCCATAGGTACCCTGTTTGCATGATTTGGGTACAGAGAACTCCCTGAGTATTAATTGTGGCTTATTAGGATTTGTTGTTTGCTAAATTCATGAATTAATCTTTGGCTGTGATAATTGAATAAATTCACTTGGGGTGGTCCGGTAATGTTTTGTAATACCTCCTGATACTTGTCCATGTGTGATTTGATTGTTGTAGTGAAGTGTGTGCTATTTGTGTGGTTGTATCCTTATTGCTCTGATTTTTTTTATCGGCGCTAGATTCGAACGACACCGGGTTTTCTAAGGAGGGTGAAGTATTTGAGTACCAGGAGAAAGACCAGGGACAAGCTGATCAAGGCAAGCCATCTAAACTTCTTGTATATCTAATTCTAGTTTTACTTATTGCACGCTTTATAAATGTTTATGAAAATGCATGTTTTTATATTGCTATTACCTCTAAATAGCAATTATTGGCGACTTGGCTCCACAAGTCAATTGTTATCATCCTTATGGATGATACCTTCTTGACACCTACTTATCCCCTGGGTTAGTGGCTTGATGGTTAACATCTTGACCTTTGGAAAACCTTGTAGTGGAGCAAAAACTCTAGGTTGGGAACACTCAATTAGGTATTTTGAAAATGTTTTCAAAAACCTTGGAATAGTGCTTATTCCAATGACATGTTTTTGAAAAGAGGTTTTGGCAAAAAAAATGAAGCTGAGTGAAATAAGGATTTGGTGGATTTATGGAAAAAAATATTGGTGGTTCTTTGTAGTCGTTCAGAACAATTTACCCGTGCAACTACAATTACCTTGGTATGGGACGGGGCGTAGCGGAGTAGTTTGTTCGCCTTGGTATGGGGCCTCCAAATGTAATGGCAGCCCGACCATGGACACCTTTTTCGTGGCACCCTGAGTAGCAGTGGTTACTCAGGCTCACATTGTCACCTTTTTAGGGGGCAGGGGGTACAACCTAGGGGCCCTCATTAAAAAGGCATGCAAGTGATGACAGGGTTCCAGAGGGTCAAGTCGGCTAGGGAATTTGCTACTCCTGGGTCAAACGGCCACTTGGACTTCCTATGTTGTTATGCAGAGAAGATGCCCACACAATGATTATCCGGATGTTGTGGGTAAAGTGTACAACCTGTGCAGAGTGTAAACCTATTCGAATAGCCGAGTCCTTGATCATGGACGGTTGGAAAGATCACTACATTGCCTAATGTCGGTTTTAATTTTAAAAATGGTTTTTGAAAAATGGAGAAAAGTGCCGGACGGAGTACTCAGAGGGTACTGCCATGACATGGGAAAAGTTCAAAGTACCTAGAGGGTACTGCCGAGAAGATGGAAGTGGTCATGTGTGATTGACCTGGTTTATGAAACAATAGGGTTACCCCCTTCCTAGAGATTTTACCAAAAATGTTTTATAAATGTTTTTAATAGAGATATATAGATGTCGTAGAACAAGGTTCTAGACATGCTGTATCGACACGAGAAAGTATGTTTTTAAAGAAAACAAACTAGTGTAGAGCTTTCCCTTGTTACAACCATACTGCATATCAAACTCCTTCTCTTTAGATGGTTTGCGAGTACAATTCAAAATATACTTACGGCTTTGTCCCTGACTATTAACTTGGTCAGACTATGAGAATGACTTTAATGAAGATGGTGATGGGTGCGATGACGCTGATGCGAATTAGGAACGTCTTACAGTCAGTTGCCCGTAGAATAGTAGGCATGACATGAGTCATCAATGCTACTTTGTGTCCGCTACATAGTTTGTAAACTTGTCCTGCGTATCATTATGAGACTTGGTCATCTACGCTACTTATAAAAAACAAACTTAGCAGGAAAATAAGATCTGGACCGTCCATTTAGACAGATCTAACTGTCCATATTCGTTTGTTCTCCCCACCCCACGCCTAATTTCTGCACCCGCGAAAATGATTCCATTTTATTTGGTAACTTAATGCGGATTAAGTTAGGAAACCCTCCTCAGATCTGCTAGCCTCCTCTCGCCAAACCTCACCCATGGTCGCCGTCTCTCCTGCCTCGCGCTGCGGCCGTCGTCTCGACCCTCCCCATGCCGTTGCGCCGCGGACGCAGTCTCGCCGCTGTATTTCTCCAGCCTTCTTCCTGGTCGCCACAGCTATTCCTAGGGGCGGCCCGGGATGCAGACGCCGTCGCCTTTCTTCCGCGTGGCCGTGAACGCTGATGGCGCCGCCTTTCCTCCACACCGCTGTGCCCGACCTCATGAAAACCAAAAGTTCGGGATCAGACGCTTCCTCTTGCTCCACGCGTCGTGACGCTAACGCTGCAACCACCCTTCCCCCGAGTTGCCGGGGATGCAGACGTCGCCGCCATCCCCTGCGCAGCAGAGGTACTCGAGGTGCAGCTGGAGGCTGATAGCGTGCATGCATCCCTGCCCACCACCTAGCCAATGGTATGCCTGATGCCATTGCCGAGCCTGGTACTCCTGTTTTAGGCGTGTGTGTGTGATTCTTCTCCTTTATTGGAGCATTTTATTCAACCCAGTTCAAATTATTACTATGTTGTTACACTTTTAGTTAGGCTATGTTCGTTATTTTAATATTTTCATGAAATCGTTATCTTTTTTTTCCAATTTGGAATCTTCGGTTGGTGATTAGTTATGTATTACTTGTTTAATGTTCCTATCTATGCTTCCCGAATCTTTTGTTCCGAATTGGTAGATTGTTTCAGTGTCTTTTCATATTCTAGAAATTGAGTTCTTTCATATCAGTATCATATTTAAAGAATAGTAGTATTGCAAGCCTTCCCAATGTGAAGAGAATGGAGTTTTTCAAACCAGTTTGATTGAGCAATACCAGACAATGTCACAATATTCATTGTCCTATCCTTATAGCTAGAATACCCTTTGACATTGACACAAACTAACAAGATCCATTGTCGTTGCCTTTTTGCTTATAGCCTGTGCAATGTGATTTGTGCAGACGGATCCTGAGGAAGATCTGGTGAAACAGCGACTGAAAGTGGCACTGCAATGGTCGCCGAAGAGATCGAGACGCTAAGGAGTAAGGTAAACTGCGATGGCATATGGTCAGTGTTGCGCACTCGCAGGCATTCAAGGAGGTGGTCTTCGACATCCTGGTCCTGGAGAGGGCCGAGAAACTTATCCAAACTGGTTGCTCGACTTGCAGGACTTGTGCGGGGAGAAGGGCGCGTCGGTGTTGGGTGTTGTCACAAGGCAGATGACAGGATCACTGCTTCACCCTGAAGGTGAGGCGGCTGTGCCAAGTAATTTTCTTATGAAGTCAAGCTATCCAACTTAAATTAGAAATGAAATAGTTTTCGTGCCTTAAAGTTACAACTACTGATAGCCTAAGCACTACCAAAAAGAAAAAAAGGCAACCTGAAATAGGTCTGAGACGTACTATGGTTGTTCTGATGCGGGTTGGGGGCATGGAATTGAATTTGACAGCTAGAAGAGGCTTAAGTCTAGACATTCTGATGAAACAAAATCATCTGGACACATGGTGCTGATAGAAAGTTGGATTATGGGGTGCTCATCTGAATTTGTTCACTGATATCATACTTGTTTTACATGATTATTATTTAGTTTATCACGTGATAAATCCTCGTGATAAGGCCAACTTATGGGCCAACTCATGTGAAAAAATTCATGATAAATTTCACATAATCGGGATAAGGCATTTTTCTATTGCATGTGTATGATGCTTGTTGTCTTGCTCTACCAGCTGGATGGCCAGATGGACGATGGCTCCCAGTTGATGGCGGACCTCATGCGGCTTATCCCAGAGATCATGATACCTGTTGCCGCTGCCGCCTCCGCTGAACTGGCTGTCTTAATTCACGAGCTGACGATTTGTTGCAACCATGCTCTTCGCCTCTCCAGGATAATGGCTCTGTATCTGTAAGTATCATTACCTGTTTAATAAGCTTAATTGCTACAAATTTCGGCACTGATTATCATACAGTTTCTATTCACAGATATATGCACTGCTTTTCCTTTAGTAAAGGAGTTGGAGAAGAGGAGGAAGCAAAATGTGGTTATGGGTGGTTCTTGTGCTGGGGGCATCGCCTGCTCCTTCAAATCCTACACTGCCTGCGACATGCAGCTGGTAAGCATGACATCGATGCCTCTCCCTATACTCCTTATTACTTTTTATGCTTCAGTTGTAGGTTTCTACTTTTTCTACGAAGATGGACATAAACAATATTCATGCAGCCACACTGAATTACTTTTTGAAATTGCAGCTCAAGAAGGCCCCATGGTTGTTGCATCAAGCATTTCCTCTGTTTTATGTGACGTTGTTCAGACTTCTCTTCGAAGGGCAAGCTTGACGGAATTTTCCATCTAACCATCTTTGATTGAAAAATAGTCCCCGTCTACAGAGAACAAATATGCATGTCAATTCTTTGCCTGCTCGAGTTTACTAAGAATTTTCGGCCATGTTGATCCATCATTTAAGAGTGTCTTCTGCAAGATTCCACTGTTTTTTGTTTTGCTCAGAGCCTATGTCTCGCCTCTGTACCTATCCCAAGTGACTGCAGGCTCCTGGGAGTTACCATTCAGAAATCAGAATGGAAGACATGATTGATGCAAGCCCTTGTTCCATTTCCTTTTACCACTACTCTGGTTCGTGACTTCTGTCTGGTGTAAGGCTTGTAAATGATTGTAACACCTATGAAGGCTAGAAGAGGTGTGTGTGAGAGTTATTCATCTGTTTTTCAACTTAGATATTCATGTGAAGTACATACATATATATGCAGTGTTCATATGTGAGTTCAACTTTCGTGTTCACTTTACCTTAGCCTCTTCTCACTTATTGTGAACACCTTAGCCTCTTCTCACCTTTTGTGAACAGACACCTGAATTTGTGTTTCTATGATGTTAATTTTTTTTAATGATTTTGAATGCCCAATTGGGACGTTCTATTTTATCACTGGATTATACCATAAGAATACCCATCTGCAAATTTCTAAACTCTGCCTTCTATAAAGATAAGGTACGCTTTCGCGTACTCTTGATTTTTTTTTTCTAACGAGTATATATTGACCTGAACTAAAGGTATGCTGAAGTAGCTCGAACAATATTAATAGGTGTGGTATTTGGGTGCAGGAAGCATGTTCATTCATGAAATAAATCTCAAAAAAAAAGAAAAAAAAGAAATGAGGAACAGTGCACTTTGCATGACAATTTCTAATTTTTAAAATCATAGTTATAAATTATTACGTTTGATATACAGTGGGTTAGTTGAGTCGTGTAGAAATTAGGAATAGTGCACTTTGAGTGAAAAATTCTAATTTTTAAAAAATAATTCTACATTTAGATATAAATTAAGTATTGTATTTGGTATAATATAATTAATTGAGTCGTGCGTTGCACGTGCACTGTTACTAGTGTGACCAAATATAAGAATTATAAATTTGGTACTGTAATGGATGTTGTAATATGGTATCGACTCGGTTATGTGGATTCACGACATTATTCCTGGAATTGTGAATTGTATGCATAACGGGTATTTCGGATGGCTAATTCGGGGTCCCCACACAGGGGCTGGCCCATCCAGGGTGGGACCGCCCGGACTTATCCCCGGCGCATTTTGTGTTGATGCGCCAGTGGTGTGAGAATTATCATTGGCGCATAAAAGAGTTCTTCGCCGGGGGTAATTTTTACCACTGACGCATATGGGTGTGTTCGACGGGGGTATTTTTACCACCGGCGCATAAAAAACTAATGCGCCGGCGATAAGGAGGATGGCAATAAGCAATTCTCTACTAGTGTTCCGAGCACAAAACTTCTAAATTTTATTATGAAGTTTCAAAAGATTATAAAAATAAATCTAGATATAGTCAATGGTGTAAACCTACAAGCACGTAAAAATTTAGTTAAATTCACCCTTCTAGCTAAGTGCAATTTAAGCAAGTGTAATCTTAATGTTTTTACAATACTATATTTTGTCTTTTGTATGCACATCAATATTCATAATCACTATAATATATTGTGGATAAAAAAAGAACCGTAGCAACCCACAAACACTCAACTAATAATACAAGTACCTCACTTTCCAAAATATGTCTTTTTAGAAAGTAGGGAACACTTTCTAACGAGGCTTTTTTTTTTGGAATGGAGCTGTTCCGCCTATCGACCGCGCTGGAAAACCGTCTCGAAAAAATCGAAATCCAGTCAACCTATCGACCAATCCCAACCTCCATGTCGCGCTGGCCCGTGGCCGCCATGCCTTCCCGGCCGTCGCACAAGTTCATGCCCGCCGTGCCTTCCCGGCCGTCGCGCCTTTTCATGGCTGCCGCGTCTGAGACATCTTGACATCAGGACTGCCCTGCTCGGATCCTCGCTGGATATGATGTTCCTCCAGCCCCTCCCTCACACGCCCAAGAGAACGCTCCTCCGTCGCTTCCTTCACCAACTGGAGCCGGCCTCTCGTCGCCGTCAACTTCTGGAAGGTCTGCATCCTCTTTGCGCCCTTTCCTCTCCAAGGTACATGCTTGGTTCTCCAACTGTTTTTCATGCTGCTAGATGATGTGTGTGCATCACAACTATTGTTGATAATTCGTTTGTTAGATGTGGGTCAACAGGTCCAGTGATCCCTAATATTTAGCTCTGGTTAGATTATTTGCTTAGGTTGTACTTAGGCAGCTCCCAGTACGATACAAGCTACCATCTTGTCATCAGATATAAGTGACCATATTGTCATCACATATAACAGGTCCAGAGCATCAAAATTGTCATCAGATGTAAGCTTCCTTCTTGTCTGGTCATGTAAACTCTGATCGCAAGTGTGGGCATGACTTTTCAGCTGAGATTGTAATTTAGTAAGATCCTTCTGAATACCTAATATGAGTCCATTCTAAGCCCAGAAGATGTTCATGTTGTCCAAGGTTGTTCAGTAGAGATTGTAGATGGTTTCTCTGCTCTATATTTATGATACTTGCTCCTCGTCTTGTAAGTATTCTCCTACTTATCTAATGTAATCTATATTCATATAACAAGGTTTTTCATGATTCTGTGAGACTTCTCCACTGCATGGTGCACTGTGCTCTCTTGCTCCTGCTGTACGAAAGATGCATATTGTTATTTCAACTGAGACGAAGTTGAATTTATCCAAGAACAGTTTACAAAATCATATGTTGAATTTATCCAAGGAGCACGGCGGCCGGCGACGCGTTGGGCGAGCAGGAGCACGACGACCGGTGACGCACTGGGCTAGCAGGAGCACGGCCGGCGACGCCCTAGGAGAGCAGGAAGCATGGTGGCCGGCGACGCGCTGGGCGGGAAGCAAGCATGGCGGCCGGCGACACGCTGGTCGAGCAGGAGCACGGTGACTGGCGACGCGCTAGGCGAGCAGGAGCACAGCCGGCGACACCCTTTGGTGAGCAGGAAGCATGGCGGCCGGCGTCGCGCTGGACGAACAGGAAGCAAGGCGGCCGGTGATGTGCTGGGCAAGAAGCAAGCAGGACGACTGGCGATGCGCAAGCGAGCAGGAGCACAGCCGGCGACACCCTTGGTGAGCAGGAAGCATGGCGGCCGGCGTCGCGCTGGGCGAGCAGGAAGCACAACGGCCGGTGACGTGCTGGGCAAGAAGCAAGCACGGCGACTGGCGATGCGCCGGCGAGCAGGAGCATGGCGGGCCGGCGATGCGCAGGCAAGCAGGAAGCATGACTACCGGTGACGCGCTGGGCTAGAAGCAAGCACGGCGACCGGCAACGAGCTGGGCGAGAAGCAAGGCGACCGGTGACGCGCTGGGCGAGAAGGAGCACGGCGACCGACGACTGAACATAACAGCTAGGTGTTGGTTGAGGTTCAGGTCCCTCAGTCCCTCTGGTCTAAAAAATATATCCCTAAGTGTAACTGTATCAATTGTCTTTTTTTTTTTACGTGTAACTGTATCAATTGTCAAAGCAGAAGCGGCGATTTTCTTATTCAAAGTTTTAAACTAATAACACGCAGCAGCGTATCCTGCGGTCAGCCCGACGCTTTTGCATGATCAGCTAGCTAGCTTCTATTTGAAGCGGGCTGCCGTCCCGTCCCGCGCTAGTCTAGCGATCCGTGGCGGCAAGCCGCGACTGTACGGAAAACTAGCGTCCTCCCGCTTTGCTATGTGGCGATCAGCCGCAACCCGTCCCGCCTGTAACCTGACGCGTCTCCCCTGCCACCACGCCGATCCATGGCCGCCGCCCGAATCTAGCTTCCGCACTATCCGTCCACTTCCTACAGCGCCTCCTCCTACGTCCGGTGCCTCCGCCACGGCTCCGCCTTCGCCCACGGCCGCAGCTCGCCCATCGCCATGGCCCATGGCTCTGTTCGAACGGGACCTTCCCCAACCGCCGCGAGCTCCCACCCCGCGCCGGCTACCCTCCGGTGAGCTCCCTGTTGGATTCCCCTGCAGACCCCGCCTGCTGGAAGAAGTCCATGGAGCGCACGCCTGGACGCCCGAGTCTCACGCGCCCACGCTCCCAGTGCGCGATCACCCCGCAAGGCCTTATCTGCTGTACACTACCGTTATCTGTACCTGCACCAGAGCTTATCAATGGAACGCACAGAGACTTCCATAGTTCTTCTTGGCACCAGAGCGGGATCGATCTTGCTCCCTCGCCATGACAGAAGCTGCTTTATGACTGCAATGAGCAGTTGAAGCAATTTAGTCATGTTAGCCAAAAGGCTGTTGACCAGTATGTGAATTTCACTGAACAACGGGAACAACTACAGAGAAGACGGGCTGAACTTGATGCTGGTGACCAGGAATGCTTTTCGATCAGTACACCGTGTTTCCCTTTTGATTATCTAAGCCTACAATCTAAATCTAAACCTAATAATAAAGTATGCAAGGGTTTCATGGTTTGGTTTTTTCTAACACTTTTTTGGACCGATTTGCCCTCGAAAAACATATATTTATTGCCCCTCTGCCACCCGTAAGTTAAAAAAGGTTAATGTTTCTCGTTGTTTCGTCCGTCGTCCGTCCGATAATCAAGATACTGTTTGTTTCGGATCATCGCTGGGCCCCTCTCTTCGTCCGTTCTAGGCTCTTGCGATGAAGTGCTTCGTTTGTATACTGACTTGAATCGGACGTAACGAGACCTAAGTCTTCGTACTGAATACAAAGTCGCAAGCAGAGTTTCCTTTATCCTCACGAGCGTTCCGATATGATCTCCAATATAAGAGGAAACGAACAAGGGAACCGCTAAACCCTCGCTCGCTCCACCTCCCGCAACCCCTAGCTTTTCCTTGGCCTCCATCGCGGTGATCCGACGCTTTGTAGCGCGAAGTCGGCGGCGCCCGTACCCGATGATCCGCGTCCTTGAGCACGAAGGTGGCGCTCCTCGAGCAGTACCGGCTTGATGTCGCAGACGCCCATGAGGTCGACGTTGTCTTTCACACAGGCGCCTTGCACCACGCGATGATGGTCTTCCGGTAGCTTGACGGCGGTGACGACGGATTCACCGTTCTTGATGGCCAGCTGTTGAGAGCACGATAGCGATGGCGGCTGGGAGGTGGTCTAGGGGTAGAGGTACATGGGCCATGAGATCTCCGCAATGGAGTCTGGCCTGAGCGTGGATTGGGCAAGGCGGTTAGACCGCCGCCATGGGTCCGTCCGCGTCACCGGCAGGGATCTTGAGGCCCCACTGGGCACCGCATCCGCCGCCACGAACCATCTGAGTTAGCTAGGCCTGTGGTGACCGAACTTTTGCTCAGCTTGGGTCGCCGTTGCTCTGATGCTAATACTCTTCGTGTGCGGACGTAAACAGATAATTGAAACTATCTGAATCAACAACATGTGGATTCTTGTCCGTTCAGTGGTCTGTCATGGTTTTATTGGGAGTTCCAGCGAGCTGTTCTTTGCTCTCCAAGGACGTTAGATCAGAACATCATCTATGTTGTTTACACGAGCTTCCGTAGATGGTACATCCTTGAAATACTTAACATTGTATTTGATTGGACTGGACCAAAGAGAATACATGTTGGCGTTTGGAGGAGCAGTGGCGACTTTTGACAGATGTTTATCCCAAGAAGAACCTACGTCTACATTTGTGGACTGAATGGTCTGGAGACTGGTACCGCTGACAGTATATATGTTCTGAATCTTTGGTTGTGAGCATGGATCATTTATTAATTTGAGCATTTTTTTGCAATGGTAAGTGACACTCAATTTTGTATGCTTTACCCATAATTTTCTGAAACTAATCAGTTGGTAGTTGTTAACACCCAAAAGAGGCATGCCTTCACTCTTGGAGCTGCACTTTTGACAGATGTTTGTCCAGTATTGTCAAAATTGAAAAATCAAGAAAAAAAGATGGGCATAAACATAAGTCATCCATCGTCATGCCATGTAGGCTTCTAAGTTTTCTTTTCAAAGCTTCAGTTTTTTTTTTGTCAGGAAAGCAAAATTTTAGGGACAAAACTGAAGAAAGATTCCCTAAAAAAATTGAAGAAAGATGATTTTACGTTTTCTTGGACTTCTCCTCCCGATGCAACGCACGGGCAATTTTCCTAGTCTCATAAAACTTGCTTATTCTATTGCAGAAAATTAGGAAATTGATATAGGTTTTGGACCGGAGGAAGTTTGAATCAAAGAACGCACATTTAAAGGAGTTGCAAAGCACTTCCGCGAAGTGTTCTCTGAATTAGTGCAAGGTGGCCATGGGTACTTCCTTATGATGAAGAAAAAGGTTTTTTGCTTTACCCCCCAACCTTGGTTCTCTTGCACTTTTAGCCTTATCCACGATGTACACATCGTTGCGGTACATCCAAAATCAGCCTAAGCCTGTGCCAGTTAATTTATTTGTATGCGGCTCTTTGATATTCGCAAATCCCCATCAAGTACGAGAGTGTTTTATCTCTGTACTAATCTTTAGTTCAACAAATGATCTCGTGCTACCCTCAGTTTCCATTGCAGGTGGGCACATTATATATTTATTTTATCTTTTGGTATTTGCCTGAAATTCACTGTTTTTTTTCCTTGCACATGTATTGTCTTAGATCTTTGTTCTTTTGTGACTTCCTAACCACCTACATTTCTGTAGGATTGTGATTCTGGCGACGATGACAATGATGAGGACATGCCTGGTGAACCAGATCCTGAAAGGAGAATAGAGAAAAGTACATCGGTGTGAAAGTCAAGGCATATGTTATTTGCAGAGGTCTTTTATGTATTCATTCATGTATATATGATATTCTGAATCCATAATCAAAATTCAGATAATGCTCTGATGCTATTTCCAAGTTGTTTTGTCATAAACACCATTCTCAAATTATCAAACTCTTGCTGAATTATTGTGGTGATTGTTAAGCTTTATGCACTAGCCAACGCAACCAAAAGTCCGAACTAATGGAAAGAGCTAGGCAATTCACTTATACACTTCAACACCCCGACTCACGTGTGACGAGAGAAAAGAAAGTCAACACGTGGACACAAGGGGGGCAACAGCAATTTTTACAATAAATTACGAAACCAGGACTCGAACTCAAGACCCTGGGCTCTGATACCATGTTAAGTTTCATGCACTAGCCAACGCAACCAAAAGTCCGAACTAATGGAAAGGGCTAGTACAATCCACTTATACACTTCAACAGTGATCACGCCTTGTTTGATCTGTTCTCATACTTGTTAAAAGGCTGTCTGAACAATCATGTTTCAGGTTCCTTCACTGGAAAGGGAGAAACTGAGTCCATGAAACATTTGTCAAGGAAAAGAAGACAGTGGTGGCATTAACACTGATTTGCGCTATCCAACGATGTGATCCGGCGCCATTCTACCTGTTCGATGAGATTGATGCTGCTCTGGATCCTCAGTACCGAACAGCTGTCGGGAGTATCCTTTAATATTTATTTCTCTTGACTGTTTATCCTTGCCATTGAAGAGTCTTCATATGCTTGTTTAGCAAACGAATTAAATCTTCCATAACATCTTGTCATACCTCTCATGGTCTACTGTTTGGGTGCATGCCCAGTAATGCTTCTGTTAACAAAGTATAGAGATGCTGTTGAGAAATCCTGAAAGTCACGGACAAGATCTACGGCTTGACGCACAAGAACAGAGTGAGCTACATCAACATGGTGTCCAAGGAGAAGGCCCTGGACTTCATCGAGCATGGCCAGACGCATAATGCCAGCTAAGGCTGGCCGTGTGACTGCCTTATTTGGTACGCTGATCGAGTGTTCCTCTTAATTTGCATTTTATCTTGGCAACTTCTCATTGTACCCATCGTCATATGCAGTGGCTTTGTTTTCTGCTGGAAGGCGATGCTGAAGGCAGGAAAGTTGCAGTTCCTTTACGCCTGGACATGGTTAGGCCGTGGTTAAACGTAGCTGTGTATATTTAGTTATGTTAGCATTTGGATTCGTAACCTGTTCAAGTATGCTTAGGGAACATGTGTCCTGTGTGATGGGAGATACGTATGTTTTCCTCCAGTGGTTTGTATCCTACATTCCTACTGACGTAAGTGGCGCAACATTTGCTTGATCTTTTCTGTTTAAGGGGCTGAAGAAGGAACTCCGAGGGCCTGTTGCATCTCAGCTGCCCGAGACGGTAGACAGAGCTATGTTGCTCGCTCAGGTACAGCAAGATATTCTGCATCAGAACAAACCTTGGAGGCAAGCTGCAGTATACAAACCAGAAGTGCCTGTCGCTCGACCAGAGGTAGCTAAACCTGCTATGAAGATAGGACATGGTGAATTCTGGAAGGAGAGACAATGGAGGGACTATAGGCGAGCTAACGGTCTCTGCTTCAAGTGTGGGGACAAATATGATCCCCAACACCAGTGCATCCCTAAAGCTCAAGCAGAAGTACATGCTTTGCAACTCGAAAACAATAGAGAAGAAATTTCTGAAACAATGCTCAATTTGTTGGCTTGGCAGGATTTTCAGGACAATGAGCAACTGCAGCTGTCACTATATGCATTGTCAGGGGCAAATGGAGGTGATACAATTCGTCTGCGTGCACTGGTTGGTAATCAAGTGTTGATTATACTGGTGGACTCTGGCAGTAGCCATAATTTTGTCAATTCTCAGCTTCTCCAACGGTGTCAGTTACAGACTACACCAATCTCTGCTGCATCAGTCAAGGTGGCAAGTGGAGCTTTACTGGAATGCAACCAGGTGGTTAAAAATATGGAGTGGTGGACTCAAGGTCATACTTTCGTGACTGATATGCATGTTTTGGACTTAGGGGCCTATGATGCAATTCTGGGTGTCAGCTGGCTCAAGCAATGCGGGGATATCACTGGAAGTTGGGGCACCAGGAGGATGTCCTTCTTGCACAAAGGAAAACAAATTACTTTGGATGGAATTCCACCCATTCAATTAGAGGCTCTCAAAAAAGTGCATGTGGATCAATTGCTCAAGTGGACTAAGGGAAATGATGTGTGGGCCTTAGCTCTGATTGACCCAGTAACTCCACCACAGACAGTAAATGACAGTACAACTGAAGATTTACCTGAGGAGGTTATCACTGTTCTATCTGAATTCCTTGATGTGTTTTCTGAACCAGATACTTTGCCACCATCTCGTGAGTATGATCATGCTATCACCTTGCTACCTGGTTCCGCCCCGGTTAATGCTCGTCCTTATCGATACTCTCCACTACATAAAACTGAGATTGAACGACAGATCCAATCCATGCTTCAGTCTGGTGTTATTGAGCGTAGCATGAGTCCATTTGCTTCGCCCGTACTGTTAGTACAAAAGAAAGATGGTTCTTGGCGGTTTTGTGTCGATTATCGACGCCTGAATGAACTAACGGTGAAGAACAAGTTTCCGATGCCCATAATTGATGAATTATTGGATGAGTTGGCTGGGGCAGTAATATTCTCCAAGCTGGATTTGCGTGCTGGCTATCATCAAATCCGCATGAAACCAGAAGATGAGGAGAAGACCGCGTTCAAAACCCACCATGGCATTACCATTTCCGAGTAATGCCATTTGGCTTATGTAACGCGCCTGCAACCTTTCAGTGTGTTATGAACACTGTGTTGCAGCCATGTCTGCGCAAGTTTGCCTTAGTATTCATGGATGATATCTTAATCTATAGTCCTTCTGTCTTTGACCATGCGCAACATCTTCGGGCTGTTCTCTCCCTCTTGCGGCAACATCAGTTTTTTGTCAAACGGTCGAAGTGTTCTTTTGCGCAGCTTCAGTTGGAGTACTTGGGACATTTGATTTCGGCCCAAGGGGTCTCAACCGATCCATGCAAGACGCAGGCCATGGAAGGCTGGCCTCGGCCGACAACCGTCACGGAACTTCGTGGATTTCTGGGACTAACGGGATACTACCGCAAATTTGTAAAGGATTATGGCAAGATCGCGAAACCTTTGACATCTCTTCTCAAGAAGAAAGGTTTCCACTGGGATTCGGCCGCAGAACAAGCATTTGCGCAGCTCAAATTAGCCATGACACGCACGCCTGTGCTCGCTCTGCCGAGTTTTGATAAGCAGTTCACTGTGGAAACTGATGCTTGCGACCGGGGAATAGGCGCGGTACTCATGCAAGATGGCCACCCAGTTGCATTCTTGAGCAAAGCCCTTGGTCCTGCCCACTGTCACCTATCAATTTATGATAAGGAGTTTCTTGCTCTTATCATGGCGGTTGAGCGTTGTCGGCCGTATTTGCAGAAAGGCGAGTTCTTAATCCGTACAGATCACCAGAGCCTGTGCTATCTTGATGAACAACAGTTGCAATCTCCGCTTCAGCGCAAAGCCATGGCGCGTTTGATGGGCCTTCAATTTCGAATATGCTATAAAAAGGGATCAGAAAATTGCGCCGCGGATGCTACAGTTAGCTTGCAATGCTCTGTCTGTAGTGCAACCTACTTGGATGCAGGAAATTCTGAACTCCTATGTCACTGATGATAACGCACAGCTAAAGTTACAGTCGCTGGCAGTCCATAGCCCTGATTCTGATGGATTTTCACTAACGGATGGTTTGATCAGACTGCAAGGTCGAGTTTGGGTTGGCCAGAATTCAGCTATTCAAACTAAAACCATTCATGCTTTGCATACTAGTGCTATTGGGGGGCATTCGGGCATACATGCAACATATCAACGTGTGAAACGCCTCTTTGCCTGGGCTGGCTTGAAACTGGATGTGGAGAATTATGTGAAACAGTGTGCGGTGTGTCAGCACGCAAAACATGAGCTCACAAAACCCGCGGGCATGCTTCAGCCACTGCCAATTCCAACAGGAGCATGGCGTGACCTGACACTTGATTTTGTTGAAGGACTTCCCTTATCAGAGGGTGCAAATGTGATCATGGTGGTTGTCGACAGATTCACAAAATTTGCGCACTTCCTGCCATTACGTCATCAATACACAGCGCAGTCTGTGGCCAAGCTCTTTGTTGATACTGTAGTCAAATTACATGGTGTCCCTCTGTCCTTAGTCTCTGACCGAGACAAGATTTTTACAAGCGCGTTCTGGCGTGAACTCTTCAAATTATTGGGAACTCAACTCCAATTTTCCACGGCATACCATCCACAAACTGACGGCCAGACCGAAAGGGTCAACCAGTGTTTGGAGATGTGTCTCCGTTGTGCTGTCAATGATGCCCCAAAACAATGGCGTCGATGGCTTCCTCTTGGTGAACTATGGTACAATTCAACTTACCATTCCTCACTTGGATGCTCTCCATTTAAAGCTTTATATGGATCAGAAGCTAACCTAGGAGCAATGCAAAGCAATTTAACTGACACAACTCCTTCCGTGGCCGAGTTTCTAATTGACAGAGAAGTTCAGTTGCAGCAACTGAAACAACACTTGTTGTCTGCTCAGCATCGCATGAAGAAATATGCAGATCGCCGTGATACGTCTCCAACGTATCTATAATTTTTGATGCTCCATGCTTGTTTTTATACCATTTGCCTACTGTTTCGTTACACTTCGTGACACTTTTATGCATTTTCTGGAACTAACCTATTAACAAGTCGCCACAGTGTCAGTTCCCTGTTTTCTGCTGTTTTTTGTGTTTCAGAAAAGCTACACAGGAAATATTCTCGGAATTGGACGAAACAAGTTCCGAAAGTCTTATTTTCCCCGGAAGCTTCCAGAGATCCGAAGAGGAGTCGGAGGGGGGCCACAAGGGCCCTACACACTAGGGCGGCGCGGCCTAGCCCCCGGTGATGTCTACGCACGCGTCTGTTCTTGTAGACAGAGTTGGGCCTCTAAGTGCAGAGGTTTGTAGAACAGCAGCAAGTTTCCCTTAAGTGGATCACCCAAGGTTTATCGAACTCAGGGAGGAAGAGGTCAAAGCTATCCCTCTCAAACAACCCTGCAATTACGATACAGAAAGTCTCTTGCGTCCCCAACACACCCAATACACTTGTCAGATATATAGGTGCACTAGTTCGGCGAAGAGATAGTGAAATACAAGTGGTATGGATGATTATAAGTAGTAAATGCAATACGGAATAAAAATGGCAGCAAGCAAACAAGTAACAAAACAGCGAGTAAACGGTGTGAAAAGCTTGGAAACAAGGCCTAGGGATCATACTTTCACTAGTGGACACACTCCCAACAAATATAACATGATTGAACAAATAAATAACTTCTCTTCACTATGCTACTCTGAATTACTCTCCTATTGAATAACACTAATCATTGCGTAGTGGCTACAGAAGCACCCCTTAAAGTTCATCAAGTACTTGACAAACACCACTCATAGAGATATCCAAATCAAATCACAACTCAAGATAAATATTATTGCAACTTAGACCAAGTACTAACACGGTGCACACACTGTCAACATTACACCATGAAAGGAGGAAAAGATCACTTCAATACTATCATAGTGATAATTATTCTCATAATCCATAAGAGATCACAATCGTAGCCTAGACCAAGTACCACTACGATGCACGCACTGTCACGTTACACCATGGCAGGAGGAATAGATTACTTTAATAACACACTAGAGTACACATAATGAAGAAGAGTAACATCTACTTATTCAACATGATACAAAGCTCACGATCACATAAAGATCACATCATGGGAGAGAGAGGTGAACCACATAGTTACCAGTAGAGCCCTCAGCCCCGGGGGAGAACTACTTCCTCCTCATCATAGGAGACAACAAGGTTGATGGAGATGGCGGTGAGGTCGATGGAGGCGGCGGAGACGGTGATGGAGACCGATGGAGATGGCTCCGGGGGCACTTCCCCGTCCCGGCAGGGTGCCGGAACAGAGACTTCTGTCCCCCAAAATTTGTCGATGGCGACGGCGGAGCTACGGAACTCTTTCTGGAAAATTGCCGACTCTCTAGGGTTTTCCATCTCGAGGCTTTATATAGGCGAAGGGGCGTCGTCAGGGGGCTGCCAGGGGCTCCTCACACATAGGGGGCGCGGCCAGGGGCTGGGCCGCGCCGCCCTGGTGTGTGGGGCCCTCGTGGCCTCACTCTGCCTCCTCTTCGGTTCTCTGGAAGCTTCCGGAAAAAATAAGACTTCTGGAACTTGTTTCGTCTAATTTCGAGAATATTTCCTGTGTAGCTTTTCTGAAACACAAAAACAGCAGAAAACAGGGAACTGGCACTATGGCATCTTGTCAATAGGTTAGTTCCAGAAATCGCATAAAAACGACACGAAGTGTAACGAAACATTAGGCAAATGGTGTAAAAACAAGCATGGAGCATCAAAAATTATAGATACGTTTGAGATGTATCAGCATCCCCAAGCTTAACTCCTGCCTGTCCTCGAGTAGGTAAGTGATAACAAAAGAAATATTTTTTGAGGTGACATGCACCATCACAATCTTGATCATATAGGTAAAGCATTGAGTGCTGAGATCAAAGAACTGAAAACATGGGCATGAAAGACATGATACGTCTCCAACGTATCTATAATTTTTGATGCTCCATGCTTATTTTTACGCCATTTGCCTATTGTTTCGTTACACTTCGTGGCACTTTTATGCATTTTCTGGAACTAACCTATTAACGAGTTGCCACAGTGCCAGTTCCCTGTTTTATGCTGTTTTTGTGTTTCAGAAGTGATACACAGGAAATATTCTCGGAATTGGACGAAACAAGTTCCTGAAGTTTTATTTTACCCGGGAGCTTCCAGAGATCCGAAGGAGAGTAGGAGGGGGGGGGTCACCAGGGCCCCACACACCAGGCTCGCGCGGCCAGGGGCCTGGCCGCGCCGCCATAGGGTGAGGGCGCCTGGCCCCACCTCTGACATCATCCCTTCGCCTATAAAGATCCCCCGACGGAAAAAACCTAAGGACCCGATCACTTTTCCAGAACACGTCGCGATCCGCCGCCGCCGTCGACCCGAAGATCGGGAGGGTCCAGAAGCTCTTCCCGGCACCCTGTCGGAGAGGGGAATCGCCACCGGAGGTCTTCTTCATTGCCATGATTGCCTCCGGAGCGATGAGTGAGTAGTCCACCTTGGACTATGGGTCCATAGCAGTAGCTAGATGGTTGTCTTCTCCACCATGTGCTTCATGTTTAGATCTCATGAGCTGCCCTACATGATTGAGATCACAGTTATGTAATTCTACATGTTTGGTTTGTTGGGATCCGATGAATATTGGTGTTTATGATTAAGTTGCTGTACTGAATATTATTTTATGTTATCTCTATGTTGTTTATGATCTTGCATGCTCTCCGTTGTTAGTAGCTATCTTGGCCGAGTAGTTGCTAGTGACTCCAAGAGGGGGTATTTATGCTCGATAGTGGGTTCATGCCTCTATTTAACCTGGGGGAGTGACAGAAACCTCTAAGGTTGTAGATGTGCTGTTGCTACTAGGGATAAAACAACATTCATATGCTCAAGGGCATATGCTTTGTTTACATTACACACTTTGCTTAATGCAATTATCTATTGTTCGCAACTTAATACTCATGGGGTGTTCGGATTGATATCCCCGGGAGTGGATTATTAGTCATAGATGCAGTTGGATGGCGGTCTATGTATTTTGTTGTAATGCCCAGAGTAAATCTCATAGTGATCTTCTTGACATATCACGTTTATCTTTATTCTATCAATTGCCCAACTGTAATTTGTTTACCCAGCATGTGTTATTTATCTTATGGAGAGACACCACTAGTGAACTGTGGACCCCGGTCCTATTTCCATCATATTGCTATCACCTGTTTACTTTACTCGCACTGTTTACTTTACTCGCATACTTTACTGTTTTCCACTCGATACGCTCATAACCTTTGTTTCAAGCAAACCGGTGAGATTGACAACCACATCGCAAATTGGGAGCAAAGTACTTGGTTGTGTTGTGTGCAGGTTCCGCGTTGCTACTGGCCGAAGATGAGTCAACAAGTGCGCCCTTGTTGGAGTGCTATTAAGCCAGTCTGCATCACCTTCAGTCGTTTGTCTCTCCTCTTCAAGAACGATATTAAACCTTGGTTTCTTAACTGAGGGAAAACTAGCTGCTATACTCATCATATCTTCCTCTTGGGGTTCCCAACGGGCTGGTCATTCACCACGCACAAGGAAACTTCTGGTGCCATCAACCACGCGCCAGCAGCTAATTTTCTGGCGCCGTTGCCGGGGAACAAAGAAGAATAATCTCCCTCGTCAACTGGGCGCCATCAAACGCATCAGCTAATTTCCTGGCGCCGTTGCCGGGGAGGAAGTAGAAGACTTCTGCGAGGGAAGTTTTTCGCACGCACATCCTTTACTTTGTTTTATTGTTTTGTTTTACTTTATTTATTTTACCTGCATCGTTTTATATCAAAAACCCCAAAAAAATAGAATCCTCGGTAGTTGTAATTTGTTTACTTTAGTTTATTATGTCTAGTTCAGTTGCTACTACTATGTCGCCCGAAGATATGATTTTCACTTTTAAACAAAAGGATGAGGAAAGCTTTAAAGAAGCTTGGTCTAGAATTTATGATTGACATGAAAAAACTGAACCTAAAATGACATTGAGTTTGCTTCTTAGTAGCTTTTACTTTGGACTTTCTCTTCGTTATAGATATGCTTTGGATGCTACTGCTGAAGGAGATTTCCTTCATTGTGATGGAGATCAAGCTTTCAATATTATAAAAAGTTGATTACAATTTATAGCATGCCAACCTATTTTGATTCCTCTCTTGTGTGCATTTTTAATAGACTTGATACTCTTGAGACCCGCACTGCTAGTTTGAACTCTTGCTACAATACTTTGCGACAGCATTTTGATTATGTGCCAACAAATACTGAACCTTCGAGTTGGTATCCTACGGTAAAAATCACCATTAGTGGTGAAACTTTTCATGCTCGTTGTGATATTATGTCTGAATTTTGTCTCATGCCAAAGGATGTCTATGAATCTTTGAGCCTTTGGAAGCTTTCTGAGGGGGGAGAAGGAATTTCTCTTACTAACAATGCCACTACATTTCCCATTGGAATAGCTGAAGGAGTTTTTACAAAAGTCCTAGGAAGAATGATATCTACTGATTATCTTGTTATTGAATGTGTAGGGAAAGGACAAATCACACTTGGAAGATCCCTCTTGAAGCTCCTGGGCGCCGTCATTGATGTGGGAAAAGGCAATATAAGATTTATCTCTCCACCTTGCAATAGCCATGTCTTTCCTAGAGTCAAGAGCAAAGGTAAGAAAGGAAGACGTAAGGCACGCGCTGATCCTAGTACTTCATCTCTTGATATTACTTGATTCGCAATTTTCTGCGCCTAGCTCAAAGGTGTTAAAGAAAATCACTCTTGGGAGATAACCCAATGTTTTCTTTTCAGTACTTTTTCTTTTATTTGAGTCTTGGAAGTCATTACTACTGTAATGACCGCTCCTTATAATTTTTATTTCGTTTTTGTGCCAAGAGAAGCCTCTAATTCGAGCGAGGTAAAGATTTGGGGATGTTGCTATCCTGAAACTGTTTTCGGTGCTGCACCGTAAAAATTCGTATAAATTCTCTGTATATCTTTTGGACCTGCGATTTATTGTGCATATGCCCCAGGTTATATCCAAACTTTTGTTAGTTGAACACTTTTTGATTTGAGCAACAGAAAACCCCTCAAAAATTCGACCTTTGTCAGCTGTTCAGTTTTGACAGATTTCTGCCAATATTTGTATTTGCCACTTTATCGCTTTCTTTTTTTTGAAAGGCAAACTTTATTACTTCGAAATAATAGATACATCATCTGCTAGAAAATGAAAAAGGAAATCTGGAGGTTCTTCATGCCACACTGACATAAAATCCACTCCATTTCTAGCTAAATAATGTGCAGCAACATTGGCTTCTCTAGGACAGCGATCAAACACTACTTCAGTAAAATTACGACATAAGAAGGTGCACTCCTCATAGATCGCCGCAGCAGGGCCCAAAGAATTTCCCCTGTTTTGCATAATCTCCACTACCTCCATGCAATCAGAATTGACCTCCAATCTGTTACATCCGATTTTGATCACGGAACTTTTGGGGAGGTTGATACAGTAGTATTTGCAATATATGTGGTGGTTTTGAGTTGAAACCTGAAGCAAAAAGAGGTTGATTATATGTTATGCTTACACTAATGTTGCTAATAGAATTGTGTTTAGTTTTGTATGAAGGAAGTTTTCAAGTGTAGGGATTGGAGAATGATGAGATGAGTTGAAGAATGGACAAAAGCTCAAGCTTGGGGATGCCCATGCATCACCCCAAGAAATATCCAAGAAGTACAAGTGTCAAAGCTTGGGGATGCCCCCGAGGCACCCCTTCTTCATCGGCAAAAATCATGTCACCTTTCAAAACACTATATTTTTATTGCTTCATGCACTATATGTTTTTCTTGGAGCGTCAGTTGTTTTAGTTTTCTTAGTTGGTTTAGTTTGTTTGTTTGCTGCAATAAATGGTTGGACCCCAACAAATTTCTTTTGGAGAAGTTGCCTTGCTTTTCATTTGCAAAGAACGCTCTAGTTTTCACTCTTATTAAAAATCGAGTGTTCTTCTTTTTCTGCTACTGCTTTTGGTTTTCGTTTTCGCCTTGATTTGCGTTCAGACCTTGTCATATCTTTTCATCAAGGTGTATTTTTGCCTCTGATATTTATTGGTTTTCATCAAAAGAGGTGTTTATAAAAATTTCAAATGGTGTTGGAAAAGAGAAAAAGCTTTGTGCAAAATAGTGGTACAAGAAGGAGCTTGTGTAGACTGCGGCTTAGGCTTTTTCATGTCATGCTTGATGTCTTTTTAATAGTATGCTTAGTGGTTTTGCTGTAGCATGACTTGTCTCAAATAACTGAGATTGCTTAATGAGCCTTTGAAAAAATCATGCGTTGTTTTTATTATTTGGAAGCATTATTTTGGTTTTCTCCTTGATGCTTTATTTGGGTTGACTTGGCGCATGCTCACACATGTTAGACTCTTACAAAGTCGCCAATAGCCTTCATGATCATTTAGTTTTTGACTTTTGATGCCATCTTATGCTTCTTTTAATGTCGTTTTGTCGCTTTGCATGATTATGGCCATTATTGCTCTCTTAGTTGGTCGCTCCCAGTCTTTTGCTAGCCCTCGCCTTGTACTGAGTATGAGCTCTACTCATGCATCTAACTCCTAAAAGCCAAAGTTTTCCAAAGTGTCCACCATACATACCTACTAGCAATTTGCTATTCCAAGTAAATTTGACTTGCTTTTATTTTTTCTTCAAATTAAACTCTTACCAGTGTTATGCGAAATTCGGTCAGTAAAGCTCTCACGAACCGGAAGGCACACTTTACTTTTTCCTGTTCTTAAAAATTTGACATTGTGGTCTCTTATGTTGAGTTGTTATGCTTGCAAGTTGTAAGTTGGATTCTAGCCCAGCCATGCTGTCATGGGGCAAGCTTTCAACATTGCACTTCTTATTTGAGTTGATATCGTGATCTTTTGTTTATGGATGCCCGCGGTGTGAAAAGAATTGGGAATCTTGTGGGGATCATGGAGTTTGTATATGTGTTAGGGAAACGCCGGGCCACCAATCTAAGCCATGCATAATTCATGGTGGAAATTTGCAGCATACCCATAGTGAACACACGACGACGCATCTCACAATAAAAAGCTAAACAAAAGGCAAATAAAAGAGATGTCGAGGTGTTCATTGTCTGCTTGTCCTGTCATTTTGGTGTGGGCTTGTTCCATGTCATCGGGCACGGAGGTACCCCATTGGCGGTTCTCAATGATATGCATATACTTACAATGACAAGAGCCTTGCTTGGGACTCTAAGTAAAGTAGCATGAGGTTTGGGTACTCGTATTCATGGGGCACGAGGTTTTCAACTTATGATTTGTCAAGCATATGCATCATAATTGTTCTCGCATTAACTTTAACCATTCAAGATGCTTATGATGGGGGCAATGAGAGCTCAAAGCCGGTAAGTACCATAATTTTTGAAGGTTATAAAACTTGCAATCACTGCTTCCCTCTGCGAAGGGCCTTTCTTCTACTTTTATGTTGAGTCACCACCTTCTATCTTTATGCACCATTAAGAGAGCATAGTTGTCATTCTTAGTGTGATATGCATTGTCCCAAAGTTCATTGATTGATTCATGATGTTGGTTTCACTTGTTCTTAAATTATTTGTATCTAGTCGCCCTCTTAAACTTGAAGGTGTCCTATGCATTTATGTTTTGCTCTCTTTGAAGGACAAGCTGAAAACCATTTGTATGTTTTTCCTTATGATTTGAACACACGTTTAACTTTCATTGTTTCATTTTCATGATCTTTTGTTTGTGTTCATTTGCATGTTTACAACATGGTTGCTAAGTTTTTATTATCAAGATTATATCTTTCATGCCCATGTTTTAAGTTCTTATGATCCCAGCTCACAAATGCTTACATATATGATCAAGATTGTGTAGGTGCATGTCACCTAAAAAATTATTCTTTTGTTACCACTTACCTACTCGAGGACGAGCAGGAGTTAAGCTTGGGGATGCTTGATACGTCTCCAACGTATCTATAATTTTTGATGCTCCATGCTTGTTTTTACGCTATTTGCCTATTGTTTCGTTACACTTCGTGGCACTTTTATGCATTTTCCGGAACTAACCTATTAACGAGTTGCCACAGTGCCAGTTCCCTGTTTTCTGCTGTTTTTGTGTTTCAGAAGTGATACACAGGAAATATTCTCGGAATTGGACGAAACAAGTTCCTGAAGTCTTATTTTACCCGGGAGCTTCCAGAGATCCGAAGGAGAGTAGGAGGGGGGTCACCAGGGCCCCACACACCAGGCTCGCGCGGCCAGGGGCCTGGCCGCGCCGCCATAGGGTGAGGGCGCCTGGCCCCACCTCTGACATCGTCCCTTCGCCTATAAAGACCCCCCGACGGAAAAAACCTAAGGACCCGATCACTTTTCTAGAACACATCGCGATCCGCCGCCGCCGTCGACCCGAAGATCGGGAGGGTCCAGAAGCTCTTCCCGGCACCCTGCCGGAGAGGGGAATCGCCACTGGAGGTCTTCTTCATCGCCATGCTTGCCTCCGGAGCGATGAGTGAGTAGTCTACCTTGGACTATGGGTCCATAGCAGTAGCTAGATGGTTGTCTTCTCCACCATGTGCTTCATGTTTAGATCTCATGAGCTGCCCTATATGATTGAGATCACCGTTATGTAATTCTACATGTTTGGTTTGTTGGGATCCGATGAATATTGGTGTTTATGATTAAGTTGCTGTACTGAATATTATCTTATGTTATCTCTATGTTGTTTATGATCTTGCATGCTCTCCGTTGTTAGTAGCTATCTTGGCCGAGTAGTTGCTTGTGACTCCAAGAGGGGGTATTTACGCTCGATAGTGGGTTCATGCCTCTATTTAACCTGGGGGAGTGACAGAAACCTCTAAGGGTGTAGATGTGCTATTGCTACTAGGGAGAAAACAACATTCATATGCTCAAGGGCATATGCTTTGTTTACATTACACACTTTGCTTAATGCAATTATCTGTTGTTCGCAACTTAATACTCATGGGGTGTTCGGATTGATATCCCCGGGAGTGGATTATTAGTCATACATGCAGTTGGATGGTGGTCTATGTATTTTGTTGTAATGTCCAGAGTAAATCTCATAGTGATCTTCTTGACATATCACGTTTATCTTTATTCTATCAATTGCCCAACTGTAATTTGTTTACCCAGCATGTGTTATTTATCTTATGGAGAGACACCACTAGTGAACTGTGGACCCCGGTCCTATTTTCATCATATTGCTATCACCTGTTTACTTTACTCGCACTGTTTACTTTACTCGCATACTTTACTGTTTTCCACTCGATACGCTCATAACCTTTGTTTCAAGCAAACCGGTGAGATTGACAACCTCATCGCAAGTTGGGAGCAAAGTACTTGGCTGTGTTGTGTGCAGGTTCCGCGTTGCTACTGGCCGAAGACGAGTCAACAAGTGCGCCCTTGTTGGAGTGCTATTAAGCCAGTCTGCATCACCTTCAGTCGTTTGTCTCTCCTCTTCAAGAACGATATTAAACCTTGGTTTCTTAACTGAGGGAAAACTAGCTGCTATACTCATCATACCTTCCTGTTGGGGTTCCCAACGGGCTGGTCATTCACCACACATAAGGAAACTTCTGGTGCCATCAACCACGCGCCAGCAGCTAATTTTCTGGCGCCGTTGCCGGGGAACAAAGAAGAATAATCTCCCTCGTCAACTCGTCGCCATCAAACGCATCAAGACATAATCTTGATAGAAGAAACTTAGCAACCATGTTATAACATGAAAATGAACACAAACAAAAGATCATGAAAATGAAACAATGAAAGTCAAACATGTGTTCAAATCATAAAGAAAAACATACAAATGGTTTTCAGCTTGTCCTTCATAGAGAGCAAAACATAAATGCATAGGACACCTTCAAGTTTAAGAGGGTGACTAGATACAAGTAATTTAAGAACAAGTAAAACCATAGTCATGAATCAATCAATGATAAACTTTGGGACAATGCACATTATACTCAGAATGACAACTATGCTCTCTTAGACAGTGCATAAAGATAGAAGGTGGTGACTCAACATAAAAGTAAAAGAAAGGCCCTTCGCAGAGGGAAGAAGTGATTTAACATGTGCTAGAGCTTTTCATTTGTAAAACAGAGAGATAAAAATTGGTTTTGAGAGGTGGTTGTCTTTGTCAACGACTGGCAATGGGGTTCTTACTATCTTCCATACAAAAATGAAGCAAGTTTTTGAGAGAGAGATTGGCACTTTTGTGCTCTTTTATAAAGCTTGGCACTCCTCCCCACCTTTTCTTTCTTTCTCAAACCATGGCTAACCGATTCCATCGGGTGCCCATCAACATTCACATACCATGGAGGAGTGCCTTTTTCTTTTTTTTTTCTTTTTTTTTCTTTTTGGAATAAGACAATATGGAAGATAGCAAATCCGATCACTACGTCCCCATGAGCTAAAAACAGTGTCACAAAATAATAAGTATTTTGAAAGTTTTTTGAAAGGTAGCACATGAAAATTTACTTGGAATGGCTTACAAATACCATGCATAGGAATTTATAGTGGACACAATGGCAAACTTGGTTTTTGGGAGTTGGATGCACGAGTAGAGCTCATACTCAGTACAAAATGAGGGCTAGCAAAAGACTGGGAGCGACCAACTAAGAGAGCAATAACGGCCATAATCATAAGATGGCATCAAAAGTCAAAAACTAAATGATCATAGAGGCTATTGGCGACTTTGTATGAGTCTAACGTGTGTGAGCATGCGCCAAGTCAACCCAAATAAAGCATCAAGGAGAAAACCAAAATAATGCTTCCA
>QXEO01001027.1:0-363385 GCA_007115705.1 Dactylis glomerata | reverse complement strand
AGGCACCTCTATATGATCAATGAAATAAAGCATTTGGTTCACTCTTGATTTTTTCTGAGTCTTTTACCTCCTTTATTGTTCATTTAGATCGTATAGAACCTTTTGCGCAATTGTGCTCTGCACTTGCGTCTCTTTTAAATCCGCCATAAGCGGTCCGCGTAGCTTTTTTATGTTTTGATCTTCATTCGATGTTCTCTGTGTGGATTCCAGAGTAGTGACTTTTTGACGATCCAAGCCGCCATCTGCTCAGGGTTCTGGACGGTTGCTATTAAGTATCGTCACCCTAGCGGATTGTTCGTGCGAAGATTTTGCCATCTCACGAAAAGTCAAGCACAGAGAGCCGGATGGCGGATCGCATAATCCTACGCCTGAAAATTTTAAGTGTTGTTTTTTGGGCATGGCAAAAAACTGCAAGTTGCATAAAACTAGGCCTGGCAGTTTCTTCGCGCAATTAAACCACTTCATAAAAAAACAAACTGCAAAAGTTCACAAGCATTCTACTGATCCGCCACAAGTAGACCAGTCACAGTGCAGACACATCACACGCAGTTTAAGTTTAAGATTACAGACCCACTCAGGGGCCGAATTAATGCAAAGTATGTTTTCCTGCCATATCGCAGGGCACATCTCAAGAAGATGGCGGAACCTTGGAGGACACCTCGTCACCGCCATCACCACCTGCAGTTGCCACGGAGGCGGATGCCGAAGCTTGGCTTGGCGACCCTGGCAGCTCGTATGCTTCATAATATACGTTCAACTGAGTGCCAAGGGCACACAGTTGATCGTATCCAAGCACGCTCTGTCGGATGGCGGCCTCGTCCACCGGCGCGCCGTCCTCGCCGCTCTCAGGGATGCCGGAGGTGAGCTGGTCCAGGTCCATCTCGGGATAATGGGCCTTCGCCAAGGTCAGCGCTGTTCTGGCACCACCCCGAGCAGAGGACAGCTTCCAGTCCGCCACCAGCCCTGGCACCAGCAGCAGCTTCTGCGTGAGCGCGATGGCGGAAAGGTTGGAAGAACCTGCTATCTGCAGGCTCCCGCACACTTGGCGACCAGCGCTGAGAAGGCCATCAAGCTCCTTCCTCGCTGCGTCGGTGGCCATGCGCAAGCCCTCAGCGGTGTCCACCTCGCTTTGCCCCAAGGAAGCTGCATGGCGGAAAAAAGAAGATGCGTCACAGACTGCATAGCGGAAAGTGAAAAAATTTACGCTATAAGAAGAAACGGTACCTAGCAAGTTGTCCTGAAAGTGATGGAGGAGCTCGTTAAAGCCTTCACGCCGCTTCTCAAAGTCAGCGGCGGCTTTGCGGAGATCCGCTATCTCCTTGTCCTTCTTCTTGCCCTGGTTCTCCTGGTCCTTTAGCTGCCTCTCGAGGGTGGCGTTTTCAGCCAGCGATTTCCAGAGCTGATCATTCAGCCCGTCCATCGCAATGGCGTGGCCTTTCTTCATCCCCTCGAGTGTGGATTTGAGCTTGGCAGCGTCTGCATGGCAGAATCTTGTCAGCTCAGCATTGATTGAATAAGCATAAAGGAAACTTAAGGTCGATTACCGCTATTCTCAAGCTGCTGCCGCAAATCCGCCACAAGAGCGCTTTTCTCCGCCAGCTCCTTCTCCTGCGAGCTCACGACCTGGACCAGGTCCTCCACCACCTTCTTGTAGTTCTGGCAAAATTTGAAGTGTTAGTCACTCTTAGAGCATCATGATGGATAGAATCCGCCATGACGCTCGGGGGCTACTTATGTTGATTTTTTAGTCACTCTTAGAGCATCCTGATGAAGGATCATCCGCCATGATGCTCGGGGGCTACTTATGTTGATTTTTTCTCCTAAGAGCTTTATGCCGGATAATTATCCGCCATAACGCTCGGGGGCTACTCAGTATGAAATTTAAAGTTCTCTATAGAGCACTGTGTGAACTACCAGCGCTCGAGGGCTAAGTTATTCAAAAACTTACAGAAGTCAAACTTGAAGCCCCATAGCGGATCGAGTCTGCAATCCGCCATGGCGCTCGGGGGCTACTAGGAGTACATACCTCTTTAACAAGACTGGTTCTCTGAACGAATGCCGCCATTGCAGATGACACATGGTTACTGGCCTCCTCTTGCATATTGTCAAGGCGGAAAAGAGCTCCTGCTTTCTTCTTCCACTTTGAGGCCTCCTCAGCTCCTGTATCCGTCTGGATTGCTTTTCCACTAAAACTCACTTTCTTGGCACCTTTAGCGGGGCGATCTGATGGTCCAGCACTTTTTTCTGGAGCATCCGCCACCTTGCTGGTATGCTGAGAAGAGGTGGAAGGCCCAGTTGGGCGAGCAGGAGCGTCTGGTGTAGGTGGAATGGCAGCGGGAGATGGCTTGGCTAGTGGAGGTTTCTGGCCAGAAACCTTTCTTCTCCTGTGCGCACAAGACAGATCAGAAAAGTTATGCATGGTATGAAGGCAAGTTATGATTATACTTACTTCCGCTCTGGTAGATTTATAGTGGCGGAATGTTCTGGCACGGTGTCCAGATGGCCGCGAAGGGCAGGGGACGAATGGCGAGAGATGACTCTCTTGCCCATTCCACGAATGCGCCCGCCAGCACCGCGAACGCCACGAGGAACCGCCACTACAGGCTCATCCGCCACTACCTCTTCTTCCGCCACCTTTTGTCCTTTGGGAGACGAGGATGTCTCGTCCTCATCGTCAGTAAGATCCTTCGTCCGAGGATAGCGGACGAGACCGCTCAGCTCAGAGGGTGGCAGAGAAGAGAGCTGCGGAGAAATGTGAAGTTATTCAAGGAAAATTAGCTGTTATGGCGGAATAAGGAGAAGCACTTACCTTTGGACAACTGCCATTCTCATACATAGGGATTCTTAGCTTCAGAGGCTCATCTTGCCCCACCTTAATGATGTTGCGGATTCGAAGCTCGATCTCCTCAGCGGATAGTTCCTCCTTGGAATAGCGCTGGGGATCGTCTATTCCGCTATACTCACGCATCAGGGCTGGGCGGTATTGCAGAGGCTGAATCCGCCGTGAGATCCAGCAGTAAATGGTGTCAGCACCTGTCAGTCCAGAGAAGACAAGTTTCGAAATCCGCCGTGAGCATAATTGGCATTCATCATCCATGGTGAAATCATCCATAACGCCCCAGCTATCCTGTTCCTCGGCGGGGCCATCAGTAAAAGACCGCAGGCCGAACTTCCTTTCAGGAGGGGCCTGGTTAGCCAGATAGAAGAAGGAACCCCGCCATCCCTTAGCAGAGTCGTGAGGGACAATGTAGGGGTAGGATTTCCCGTGCCGAGGAACAAAGGAGATAGACCCGCAATTGCGAGGGTTCCCATTCGCGTCCCGGTTATGGCGGATATTAAAGTATAAGTGGAATAAATCTCCGCGTGGGCGGATGCCCAGATATCCTTCGCATAGCGCGACGAATCCCGCTAAGGCAGTGAAGCTATTCAGAGCAATATGGTGTAGCTGTAACCTGTAATAACGGAGGACTTCCCTCAGGAAGTAGGATGGTGGAAGGCTGAGGCCGCGATCAGTATGGGATTTCAGCATAACGACCTCTTCATCTGAAGGAGTCGGCTTCGCTTCACCAGGCTCAACCCGCCATCTGGAGGCCTCCTTAGCAGCTATGCGGCCTTCTCGCTCCAAGGAAGATATAATTTCCTCGTTCAGATTGCAGGAGTCCCAGTCTCCTCCTGAGTTTTCGGGTATGGTGGACTCGGTATCCGAGGACCGCACCGAACCTTCAGCAGCTTCGGACTTGGAGGCTTCGCGAGGTGATTCAGGTTCCATGGCGGCAAGTGGAGTGGCGGTAATGACTTCGAGGATTTCGAGCGAAGACGAGGAAGACGATGCCAGTTTGTGGCGGAAAACGCTACCGGCGGCGAGGTTTTCCGCGGTGGCTCGTCGGAGATCACGAAGCTCCCGTGGCGGCGCTAAGGAGAGAGAGTGCGACGGGGTGAATGAAGGGGTGACCGGCCGGGGGTGAGAGGCCAGGGTATATATAGGCCCCGGGCCTCGAGATTCGTGCCCGCCATCACCACCGCTCATCCTGATCGCAGAAACCCTAAACTGGCGACACGTGTCCAAGGGTAAAAAAGTAATTTGGTGAATCTTGCCCTAGAAGGAACCGTGTGCCGAAATTTACGGCGGATTTCAACGGTATGATCCACTGGATCCCGAAAATCTCGCTAAGATAGCTACGTCGCTTGATCCGTTATTTACGGCGGATTGATAGATGGAAGAAGGAACATCAAGATAACCGCCATCCCAGCAAAGAAGAGCTATGGCGGAAATGACTTATCAAGTACAAGCATGGCGGATGTAAATGGTGATCTTGAAGCTCCCTGGGGGCTACTGTTGGGGATATACCAAATACGTATACCAGTGATGTAGTCCTAAATCAGCAAGCCAGGGTGGCCCATCAGGGGTGGTATGGCGGATTCGTCATACCGGGCGGCCCAGTTGCTGAAGTTGGCACGGCGGTACCAGACGCAGGCGCTTATGGCGGATCCGGAGACAGGTCCATGGCGGGCTGCTAGCGGCGAGCTTATGGCGGATCCGGATGACGGCCCATGGCGGGTGACCTTGTAGCATACGCGCACGACTAAGTCTAGGATTCCAAGTTGTATCCGCTCCGGTACCAACGTGTAGCCCACGCCAGGCGCCTTTATAAGCCCGGCGTGGAGCAGCCCTTGAGGCATCAGACTAATCTTACGGCCAATCGCATAGCGAAACAGCCAACCTCATCATTGTAATCGAGCACTTGTTGCCATATAGTGAATTATAGCAGCACGTAGGGTCTCGCCACCGTTGCGGGATCCGAAGCTGGGTAAACTCGTGCTACCACCGTCCTGGATCGCTCCTCCGTGTTCACCCCCTTCCACAAACCGCCATACCCCTACCCCTATGGCAGATCTGTTGACGAAACCACGACAACAAGACCTCTGTAGTTGATCTTAATGCTCCTTCTGATGTTACTTGATTCGCAATTTTCTGCGCCTAGCTCAAAGGCGTTAAAGAAAAGCACTCTTAGGAGATAACCCAATGTTTTCTTTCCAGTACTTTTTCTTTTATTTGAGTCTTGGAAGTCATTACTACTGTAATGACCTCTCCTTATCATTTTTATTTATTGTTGTGCCAAGAGAAGCCTCTAATTCGAGTGAGGTAAAGATTTGGGGATGTTGCTGTCCTGAAACTGTTTTCGGTGCTGCACCGTAAAAATTCTTGAAAATTCTCTGTATATCTTTTGGACCTGAAATTTCTTGTGCATATGCCCCAGGTTATATACAAACTTTCGTTACTTGAACACTTTTTGATTTGAGTAACAGAAAACCCCTAAACAAATCGCCCTTTATCAGGTGTTCTGTTTTGACAGATTTCTGCCACTATTCGTTTTTGCCGGTTTATCGCTTTCTTTTTTAGTTCTTTTGATCACGGAACTTTTGGGGAAGTTGCTACAGTAGTATATGCTTTATATGTGGTGGTTTTGGGTTGAAACCTGAAGCAAGAAGAGGTTGATTATATATTATGCTACACTAATGTTGCTAATAGATTTGTGTTTAGTTTTGTATGAAGGAAGTTTTCAAGTGTAGGGATTGGAGAATGATGAGATGAGTTGAAGAATGGAAAAAAGCTCAAGCTTGGGGATGCCCATGCATCACCCCAAGAAATATCCAAGAAGTACAAGCGTCAAAGCTTGGGGATGCCCCCGAGGCACCCCTTCTTCATCGGCAAAAATTAGGTCACCTTTCAAAACACTATATTTTTATTGCTTCATGCACTATGTGTTTTTCTTGGAGTGTCAGTTGTTTTAGTTTTCTTTATTAGTTTAGTTTTGTTTGCTGCAATAAATGGTTGGACCCCAACAAATTTCCTTTGGAGAAGTTGCCTTGCTTTGCATTTGCCAAGAACGCTCTAGTTTTCACTCTTATCAAAAACCGAGTGATCTTCTTTTTCTGCTACTGCTTTTGGATTTCGTTTTCGCCTTGATTTGCATTCAGACCTTGTCATATATTTTCATAAAGGTGTATTTTTACCTCTGATCTTTATTGGTTTTCATCAAAAGAGGTGTTTATAAAAATTTCAAATGGTGTTGGAAAAGAGAAAAAGCTTTATGCAAAAAAAGTGGTACAAGAAGGAGCTTGTGTAGACTGCGGCTTAGGCTTTTTCATGTCATGCTTGATGTCTTTTTGATAGTATGCTTAGTGGTTTTGCTGTAGCATGACTTGTCTCAAATAACTGAGATTGCTTAATGAGCCTTTGAAAAAATCATGCGTTGTTTTTATTGTTTGGAAGCATTATTTTGGTTTTTTCCTTGATGCTTTATTTGGGTTGACTTGGCGCATGCTCACACATGTTAGACTCTTACAAAGTCGCCAATAGCCTCTATGATCATTTAGTTTTTGACTTTTGATGCCATCTTATGCTTCTTTTATTGTCGCTTTGTCGCTTTGCATGATTATGGCCATTATTGCTCTCTTAGTTGGTCGCTCCCAGTCTTTTGCTAACCCTCGCCTTGTACTGAGTATGAGCTCTACTCGTGCATCCAACTCCTAAAAACCAAGTTTTCCAAAGTGTCCACCATACATACCTACTAGCAATTTGCTATTCCAAGTAAATTTAACTTGCTTTTATTTTCTCTTCAAATTAAACTCTTACCAGTGTTATGCAAAAATTGGTCAGTAAAGCTCTCACGAACCGGAAGGCACACTTTACTTTTTCTTGTTCTTAATTTTTTTGACATTGTGGTCTATTATGTTGAGTTGTTATGCTTGCAAGTTGTAAGTTAGAGACTAGCCCAACCATGCTATCATGGGGCAAGCTTTCAACATTGCACTTCTTATTTGAGTTGATATCATGATTTTTTGTTTATGGATGCCCGCGGTGTGAAATGAATTGGGAATCTTGCGGGGATCATGGAGTTTGTATATGTGTTAGGGAAACGCATGGGCTGCCAATCTAAGCCATGCATAATTCATGGTGGAAATTTGCAGCATACCCATAATGGACATTCGACGACGCATCTCAAAATAAAAATCTAAACAAATGACAAATAAAAGAGATGTCGAGGTGTTCATTGTCTGCTTGTCCTGTCATTTTGATGTGGGCTTATTCCATGTCATCGGGCATGGAGGTACCCCGTTGGCGGTTCTCGATGATACATATATACTTACAATGACAAGAGCCTTGCTTGGGACTCTAAGTAAAATAGCATGAGGTTTGGGTACTCGTATTCACGGGGCACGAGGTTTTCGACTTATGATTTGTCAAGCATATGCATCATAATTGTTCTCGCATTAACTTTAACCATTCAAGATGCTTATGATGGGGGCAATGAGAGCTCAAAGCCGGTAAGTAACATAATTTTTGAAGGTTATAAAACTTGCAATCACTGCTTCCCTCTGCGAATGGCCTTTCTTTTACTTTCATGTTGAGTCACCACCTTCTATCTTTATGCACCATTAAGAGAGCATAGTTGTCATTCTTAGTATAATGTGCATTGTCCCAAAGTTTTCATTGATTGATTCATATTGTTGGTTTCACTTGTTCTTAAATTATTTGTATCTAGTCGCCCTCTTAAACTTGAAGGCGTCCTATGCATTTATGTTTTGCTCTCTATGAAGGACAAGCTGAAAACCATTTGTATGTTTTTCCTTTTGATTTGAACACACGTTTGACTTTCATTATTTTATTTTCATGTTCTTTTGTTTGTGTTCATCTTCATGTTTATAACATGGTTGCTAAGTCTTTATTGTCAAGATTATATCTTTCATGCCCATATTTTAAGTTCTTATAATCCTAGCTCACAAATGCTTACATATATGATCAAGATTGTATAGGTGCATATCACCTCACAAATTATTTGTTTTGTTATCACTTACCTACTCGAGGACGAGCAGGAGTTAAACTTGGGGATGCTGATACGTCTCCAACGTATCTATAATTTTTGATGCTCCATGCTTGTTTTTACACCATTTGCCTACTGTTTTGTTACACTTCGTGGCACTTTTTTGCATTTTCTGGAACTAACCTATTAATAAGTCGCCACAGTGCCAGTTCCCTGTTTTCTGCTGTTTTTGTGTTGCAGAAAAGCTACACAGGAAATATTCTCGGAATTGGACGAAATATGTTCCGAAAGTCTTATTTTTCCCGGAAGCTTCCAGAGATCCGAAGAGGAGTCGGAGGGGGGCCACGAGGGACCCACACACCAGGGCGGCGCGGCCCAGCCCCTGGCCGCGCCCCCTATGTGTGAGGGCGACTCGGTCCACCTCTGACGATGCCCCTTCGCCTATAAAGACCCCCCAACGGAAAAAACCTAAGTACCCGATCAATTTTCCAGAATACATTGCGATCCGCCACCGTCGTCGACCCGAAGATCGGGAGGGTCCAGAAGCTCTTCCCGGCACCCTGTCGGAGAGGGGAATCACCACAGGAGATCTTCTTCATCGCCATGCTTGCCTCCGGAGCGATAAGTGAGTAGTCTACCTTGGACTATGGGTCCATAGCAGTAGCTAGATGGTTGTCTCCTCCACCATGTGCTTCATGTTTTGATCTCATGAGCTTCCCTACATGATTGAGATCACCGTTATGTAATTCTACATGTTTGGTTTGTTGGGATCCGATGAATATTGGTGTTATAATTGAGTTGCTATACTGAAATATATCTTATGTTAGGGGTGGAGTTTTGACTCCCGGGACTAAATGGACTCGTTATCTGGACCATCAAAACCTATGTGGGGATTGCCGAAACTGTCAGTCCGGATTTTGGTGCGAGCCGATCTAATAGAGGAATACACGCGTACGCGTTTGGTACCTGTATGGAGATGGACGGATGCCGAACGGTTGGACCAGCGGAACAAAATGGACCGGGGAACAAGGACCACGGTCCAGGTACGTGTATACCTGGGCATTAATTCGGGCCGGGCTGGGCCGGGCCGGGCCAAGGAAAAGCCCGACTCAGTATTCTGTGGCCCAGGCCTGGCCCGGCCCGGCCCGACTGTCGGGCCACAAATTTTTGCCCAAGCCCGGCCCGTCGGGCTAAAAAACCATCGGGCCGTCGGGCCATCGGGCCGGGCCTTCAGCAAATCATCATTTTTTCCTACCCAAGCCCAGCCCGTTACTCTTGTCGGGCCAAAATATCCTGCCCAGGCCCGGCCCGATAGCATGCTTTGGCCCGACGGGCCGGGCCATTTTCGGGCCGGGTCGGGCCGGGCCGGTCGGGCCGGGCCGGGTCGGGCCGGGCCGGTCAGGCCGGGCCGGTCAGGCCGGGCTTCCCATGCCCAGCTATAGGTACGTGTGCTTACGCAGGGCAGCCGGCGCGTGGCATCCGGATCTCATCTCACTGCCGCCCTCCCCCTTCCCCCCGCCGCTGTGCTGGTAGTTCCTGTTCGAGAAAAGAAGAAAGCAGGAGAGACGCCGCCTCGGAGGGGATTCGATGGGAGAAATCTTGGTCGTCGTGCAGGTTCCTAGGCTGGAGTTGCGCGCAGCGGGGTGTTGCGGGAGGAGGTGGTGGGGGAAAAAAGAGGGCGCAGCCTCGCCGGCGGCGGCAAATCAGAAAATGTAGTTCCTCCTGGATCCTATGAGCAGGTTAGTCCCGAGCGGCAGAAAAATATAATGTCTTTATTTTTATTTTTAGTTGCTAGCGCGGTGGAAGATCTTTGAGAGCAGTGGTCACGCTTTGTCTCACTGAAAATTGCGTTTTGGCTCAGCTTGGCGATCTCCAAGGGGACGCCGGTCTCCTGGTCTCCTGCACAAATGGCACGGTCAGGGCATCTCCAGCGGGCCGACCCAAACGGACACCGCGGGTCCATTTCTGTCCGACCGGACAAAGAGGACGAAAAAACAGCGCCCAGCGGGCCGACCCAAACGTGTCCGGGGGGGAGGACACACCCATCCGCGGCCCAAATTTGGGGCAGCGATGGGTCTGCGCGGACACACGCGGACCGGGCACGCGTCCTCCCCTGGTCCACCTGTCATCGACCCGCGCCGATACGTCTTCTCCAACGCGACGCGTCCGCCCGCGTCAGTGCGTCCCGTCGCCTCGACTCAAAGCGCGTGCGCTTTGGGCGCCCCGCCATCACCTTCAATGCCTGCCGCGGCATCAACGCCGGTGTGGCGTGCCGATTGGGCTGCTGCGCGCAGGGCATTCATGGCGGCCGCTGGACGCCCGACCACTGGCCCCTTTAAAAGGAGGCCACAACGGAGCCGCGGCCACCACAGACTCCATCGCCATAGCCACCGCAGCCGCCACAGCCACCACATCCCGGCCACCACAGCCCAGCCATGGGGTTCTGGAAGAAGGGCAGGCACGACCACGAGGCCAGCGGGTCTCGGCGCCGGTTGCCACCTCGACGCCGGTCTCCACCGCGCCGCGCCAGGACGGCCTCGCCGCAGCCACCAACACGCCAGCGTGATCGCCGGTACATTCCGGTGACTCACTGCCAGGCGCTGTACCAGTGCGGCCAGAGCGTGGACTGGCCGGACTGCAGCCTCCCCGGCGGGTGGCACCTCAACAGCAGGCGCGTGTCGGTCCCGCCGGTGCCGCGTTTCGGCCCGAACCGGGTCACCGAGATCCGCCGCCGCCGCGCGCTGATGCCGGCGCGCCTCCGCGCCGATCCCGCCTTTGGCTACGATAGCCAATGGTGGGACAACTTCGGGCCGCGGGAGCGCGACCCGGTGCGGCGGGCGGCCTTCCTAGGGGAGGTCGCCCCCAACCCCTACGCCGGCGTGTACATGCCGGAGCCGAGGCCAGAGCCGCCGCAGGCGGAGCCCTTCATCGAGGAGATGGAGGAGGACGCGGAGGAGGCACCGCCGGAGGTCCACGTCAAGCAGGAGGTGGGCGGCGCCGACATCCCTGGCGAGGAGCCCAGGGACGACACCGACGACTTCTGCGGGTGCGTCGCCTACGGCATCCTCGACGCAATGGAGCGCGGCGAGGCGCCGCCCCCCCGCCACCGATGACCGAGGAGGAGGAGCTCCGGGTCGCCGTCCTCGTCTCCGAGGAGGAGGAGAAGAGGCGGTGGGCCGGCATCGACACTGCGCTGGCCATTTCAGTGCACCAGCAGCACGGCCGGCCACCGTCGCCGCCACCGCAGCGTGCGGCGACGCCACCGCCGCCTCCTCCTCCAGGCCCGCCGCCGCCGCCACCTGCTGCCCCTGGTCCTCCTCCACCGCCTGCGGCCAACTCGCCGTGGCCGCAGTCGCCCTACATCATCCTCCCCGACGAGGACGACGAGTAGGCCGCGGCGAGGACGACGACGCCGCCGCCCCCTGTGCCCCCAAAGCCCTTCCTAGGGCTTTGTATGTTTTTTTTTATTTTCTATGTTTTTTTTTTCTATGTATTATCTAAGTAATGAAAAAAAATCAAAAAAAAACTTTGCGTCGGGTCGCTGGGTGCACCCCACGACCTATCCGGACAATGCCGGACTGGCTGTCAGCGGGCCGACCCATACGGACCAAATCGGACCGATTCGGTGTCCGAAATGGGTCGGCCCGCTGGAGATGCCCTCAGTGGCCTGGCGGCGGACAGGAAGTACGAAGGCGAGGGCAGCCATGTCGGTTCAGTTGGCCTGATTAGTCTGTCATGGGCATTGTGCAAGCTGTGCGCGGTGGAGACGAGGTTGAGCCGGACGTACAGGCAGACACCGCGCAGTCAACCGGGGAGGTGGACCCCAAATCGAATGGATGGACAAAGAGGTAAACAGATTACCACAAAAAATTCATCGTAACTTATTTTGTCTGCAATTCGTTTGTGAACGTTGAGAGCAAGAGAAGAAGATATGTGGGGTTAAGGTTTGCGGTCAGTGGTTGGAGGCGATAGAATACTGGGTGTGAGATTTGTCCGTCAGTTGTAAGCAAAAAAAAGATTAGGGTAGGCTTGCATATGTTGTTATCTTGTTTTGTTGTGATGGACAAAAGGAATGATAGAAAATCCGGCTGGTTCTGGGGCGACTGCATTTGCAGGTGCAAAAATTCGCCATTTACCCACCATGAATGATAACCGCAAAATATAAGTATATAAGAAATCGTTGGTGGTGCTTTGCGTAGGCAGTAGAAGGCGGGGGAGTATTTGGGTTGTCTCTCATAGCAGTGGCCATTTTCATGGAGCCAAAAATTGAGGAGTAGGTCTCCTGTCAGGTGATAGGCTTTGGTGAGATTTTGCGGGCACTGGAACATGACCAAAAAATTTAAGGGTGCCTTTTCCCTGAGGGGGCGATTAGAAAATTTTCATTCTCCTACATTGGCTGCGTGACCTTGTCCGGCTTTAAAATTTTGAAGAATAAAATGGAATGATCAGCACCTGTGGGGTTATGTTGCTCCTGGGTGATGACTGCTAACATAGTCTGGAATGTGTGTTGCAATTATTCCGGCGAGTGCAAAAAATTAAGGGAAAAAAGATGGCTCAGGGGTTTCGACGGTGCAAGCTGAACCTGGGCTGCATTGTTGTCTGAATTGATGTGGGGCTTTGTGGTAGGCACGCAAATCGTGCAGTTCATCAGCGGCGTGTAGTGCTAGCGACGAGAATAGAAGCTGTGGAAATGGGTCAATGAAGACAAGAGCTGAAGTGTGTGTGCATCGCATCTTTGCAGGGTCCATGTCGGGCGGGCGCCACCAGAGAGGGCGCCTTGTGCGGGTAGGAAGGGTGCACTAGAAAAATCAATCCGAGGCTATGTTGAGAAATTGGGAGACGAAGTAATTGACCCCTGTTTGTTCTATTTTGTTTTGTGTTTATTGCAGACCAGTGTCAGGCCATGGAAGTTGTGATCAGAAATGTGATGCCGGGAGTCTCGCACAGGTGGTGCAAGTGGCATGTGCTGAAGAAGGCAAAAGAATGCCTGTCTATTGTATACAAAAAGAGTGCATTCCTGACAGAGTTCCACAAGCTTATTAACATGATGCTAGCGGAGGATGAGTTTGAGTCTGCTTGGGCAGAGTTGATTGACAGGTACCAACTGAAGTCGCATCCATATATGTCTCAGTTGTACGAGATCAGAGATAAGTGGGCTAAGCCCTACTTCAAGGGAGTTTTCTCTGCGAATATAACGAGCAAAGGCGGACCCAAAAATTTTTCAAAGCCTGGGCAAGCCGAAGTGTGACACAAAAATTTCGCATCGTCGTGGCGGTGCGCGGCCCTAGGCCCGACGTGGATGTCGGAGCGGTGGCTCCAAATGTTCACCTTGGAGCGCGACCTTTTTTTGGGTCGTTTTAAAAAAATCACATACACATCAACGAAAATAAACAAAATAGATATAAAAAAATACCTTCAACCAGAGTTTTAAGGTACACAGATGATACGGTACATGAAGAACACAATAACGCATGCAAATGTCACGGAAATTCACTTTTGATCCTGGGAGCATACGCTCCTGCCATCGGAAAAAACATTTTATAATGTTAAAACATTCCGAAGAAAAATTCCGTGCGTAGGTCTCGACCTATTATGTATGCCAAGTTTCATGGTAAACTAACAATTTTTGTGTCCAGTGTAAAAAAGATAACAAAAATGTCTCATAAATAGCTTTTTTAGCACCAATTTTTCTTTTTTTTATACACGACACAAAACATATCGGTCTTTCGTGAAACGACACTACAATCACTTATTAGAACATTGAGATGTACATGGGGCATTTTTTGTCAGAATGTTTTGACATTTTAAAATGCGTTCACTTATTAGAACAATGAGATGTACGTGTGGCATTTTTTTTAGAATTGTTTGACATTTTAAAATGCGTTTAAAATTAATTACAAAAATCAGGCGCATATGCACCTGCGTGCAAAAACGCCTTGTCCCAAATGTCATCGGTACACATGCAAAAACTCGATTGGGTTGTGCATCGATGGATTTCTAAAAAGCTCGGTTGACCACGACCAGAGCCTAAAAGGATTGATTATTGGGCTTGGACTAGCGCGTGATATTCAGCCGACTGGCCCAACAAGGCAAAAATCTCTGTCCAAGCCTGGGCAAAGCACCAGATCGATTCGCTCTCCTAGCTGTGGTCATCGACCTGCGCAAGAGGCGAGCGGAAGTGAAGCCCGGGCAGCCGCCCGGGCAACAGGGACGGTAGGTTCGCCCATGATAACGAGCACACAAAGGAGTGAGAGTGCGAACAGCCTACTGAAGATATATGTCCTGAGGGGTTGCCCAATGCACTTGTATGTGAAGCAGTATATGACATATATTTCCTGGCCGGTCGCAGGGGGGAGTAGTGCATCACAACTTCGACATCGAGCGGCACGCCAGCAAGTTGTACACCAGGGCAATGTTTAAGCAGTTTGGGCAGATGTTTTACATGGGTTTTGCATACCGTGTGGAGGAGATTAAATAGGATAGGCTGTACAAGGCCATGCACACCAATGCAGGGAGGCGTGAGAAAATGGTGCAAAGTCAAATTCAAGGTGAAGGTCATAGGAGACAAAGAAGAGTTCGATTGTGAATGCGGGCTGTTCGCACACATGGGGATTTTGTGTGGCCATGCTCTGAAGGTAAGTAAATCTATCGAGTAAAGTTCAAGGTAGCTGGTGGCTAGATTTTTTCATGCATGTAGGTTGAATTGCTGTGCTGCCTTGTTTTATTTGGTTCAGGTTATGGATTACGTGGGTGTCACAGAGATACCTAAAGAGCACATACTGAAGAGGTGGACAAGGGATGCTAGAGATGTGTTGTCGGCGCATCTGCAGCATTATCAGCGGGACAAATCGAAGGGGAGGCCAGTGACGTACAGGCACTCAACACTATACATACTGGCCATGGTGCTTGTTAGGCTCCGTGATGCAAGCTCAGAAGCTTACGAGAAGTTGGTGGGGCTTTTCAAGGATAATCTTCCAATCATGGCTCCGTTCGATAATGAGCGAGATGGGCTTGGACTAGAGGACAGGATGATCGACGAGAGTCGGGAGCGGAATGAAGCTCCAGGAAACTACTGTGGAGGTGAAGGCGGGGACACTAAGAACAAGAAGTGAGAAAGCGCCGTACGAAGAGACAGGCCGGCCATCAAGATTTTGTAGCAACCCGGTCTTCAGGGATAATGTTGGTGCCTGAAATTTTAAACTAGATTGCTAAAAAGCAAGTGAAAACCTGGGGCATGTAGTGTGGTGATGTACTAAAATTATTAGAGGCAAAATTCAGTAGCAAAAGACGAATATTTACTGGCAAGAGTGTACCGCGTGTGCGCATGTGGCAGAAGACTTGATTAGGTGTTTTGCCATAAGTGCTGGCATGTTTCAAATTTGTTTGAATAAGAGATCGTCCTAGAGCTGGGTGTGCGGGACAAGTGTTTGGGCATGGGCAAACACTTGTAAACCATAAAGCCAGATGGGACCTGTAGGGAGAGTTCAAAATTTGAAAAACTGGGCTACAGAGTGCAGTCTGTGATTGGAAACGCACACCTGTCGTTGTCCTTTGGCGTGGCCATTGCAGTGGTTTTTTTTTTTTTTTTTGAGGACAGGCCATTGCCGTGGGAATACGAGAGCCATGCCGTTTGGCCAGTTCGTAGCATAGCCGTTGGTCCAAGACACGGCCCAAACGGCTGTACCAGCAAACGAACCCGAGACCGTTTCATAATCAATGTGGCCTGGCGTGCGTGGAACACTGTTCATAAACCTGCGTACGGGCTTCATACGCAGCGATATACGTGTTCTTCGTGCTTACACGTCGCGTCCCCGTTGGTTCAAGATGCGGGTGTATCTACACCCGGGTGCCAAACAGGATTTCCCCTTATGTTATCTCTATGTTGTTTATGATCTTGCATGCTCTCCGTTGTTAGTAGCTATCTTGGCCGAGTAGTTGCTAGTGACTTTAAGATGGGGTATTTATGCTCAATAGCGGGTTCATGTCTCTATTTAATCTGGGGGAGTGATAGAAACCTCTAAGGTTGTAGATGTGTTGTTGCTACTAGGGAGAAAACAACATTCATATGCTCGAGGGCATATGCTTTGTTTATATTACACACTTTACTTAATGCAATTATCTGTTGTTCGCAACTTAATACTCATGGGGTGTTCGGATGATATCCCCGAGAGTGGATTATTAGTCATAGATGCAGTTGGATGGCGGTCTATGTATTTTGTTGTAATGTCCAGAGTAAATCGCATAGTGATATTCTTGACATATCACGTTATCTTTATTCTATCAATTGCCCAACTGTAATTTGTTTATCCAGCATGTGTTATTTATCTTATGGAGAGACACCACTAGTGAACTGTAGATCCCGGTCCTATTTCTATCATATTGCTATCACATGTTTACTTTACTCGCACTGTTTACTTTACTCGCATACTATTATCACTTTCCACTCGATACGCTCATATCCTTTATTTCAAGCAAATCGGTGAGATTGACAACCTCATCGCAAGTTGGGAACAAAGTATTTGATTGTGTTGTGTGCAGGTTCCGCGTTGCTACTGGCTGAAGACGAGTCAACAAGTATCGTTAAACGGCGCCCTTGTTGGAGTGTTACTAAGCCAGTCCGCATCACCTTCAGTTGTTTGTCTGCTCTTCTCCTGATCGACATACCTTGGTTTCTTAACTGAGGGAAAACTTGCTGCTATATTCATCAAAACCTTCTCTTGGGGTTTTCCAACTGGCCGGTCATTTACTTCATTAATTTCATATACCATCACCGCGCCACCATGCCGCCGTACTGAACTATCCTTTCAGGTGGGAGAACAAGTACTGCTTAAATTGCAGCCCTATGCTCAATCATCGGTCGCAAATCGTCCATACCCAAAGTTGGCATTCAAATTTTTTGGCCCTTACCCTGTTCTTCAAAGGATTGGATCAGCTGCTTACAAACTAGATCTTCCATCTGGCAGTCAAGTATACCCGGTATTTCACGTGTCTCAGTTAAAAGCTTTTAATCCTGATTTTTCACCAGTTTTCCATGAGCTACCCAGGATTGCAGAACTGGACACGGGTCAGTCAGTTCCAGAAGACATACTTGATCGGCGTCTTGTGCAGAAAGGGAATGCTGCTCTTCCCCAGGTCATGATCGGCGTCTTGGTCAGGCCTTCCAGCTTCAGCTGCCACTTGGGGAGATCTGAACGTCGTCAAGCATCGCTTTCCTGCTGCACTTGCTTGGGGGCAAGCAAGTGATCCTGGGGGGAATGGTGTAACGGAAGCGGTACACATTGCAGCGGATACGTAATTAGGGAAGACGCCAAAGAAAGACAAGTCAAGACGGCAACGTGAAGCGTGGCGTGTGTGTGCTGTGTGTTAGCTGGCTTACGGCCTTTATGAGTAGCGTGGGTGAGTTGTGTTGTCTAGGCTGAAACTTGTATCTGAATATTCAGAACTCTTCGAACCCCTAGTCGAATTTCTTCTGCTGCCTACCCTGAATTCTCGTTCTCAATTTGTATCAGTCTCACGTCCAGATTTATCTGGGCAACGGGACATTACAATACCCTGATAGTGTAGGTGGTGTGTGTAGTTCAGTACACGAGATTTGCTCATTTACCACGTATTAGTTAGGGCTTTGCATATTTGCCACGTATCAGTTGGGCTTTGCATATTTGCTACAAATTATATAACCTCGCTTATTTGTTATTTCTCCTATTTTCCCTATTTCTTCATTTTTTACTCTGAAACTCATTTTCAAGAGACCGTTGCCAAGATAGTCATAGAGCCTTCATGGAGAAGGTGGACACTGGAGAAGGAGTGGCCTTCGGCCAGTGGCAGAGCTAGGGGGAGACCAGCAGAGGCCTTGCCCCCCCCCCCCCCCTCCCCCCTATGTCATTGTGAAACCTGAAGAAATATTTAATTAAGCCTAATTTAGATAGAAATTTTAGAGAAATTTAGCTTAGTTGCCCCCCCCCTAACTTAAAATTATCACATTTGGCCCCCTCTAAACTTCAATCCTGCCTCCGCCTCTCCCTCCGGCGGTGAGCGTTGAAGGCCTATAGAGTGCTAGGAGGTCGCCTCCTAGGTTCTCTCTCTTACCTTTTCGACCCAAACATCTTAAAGGATTTTTAACCGATGACTTGTGAATGATGCTGGCTATCATTTGAAATCTTAGCTCAATGTCATGTACTATACTAAATATGCAGTTTATCTGCATATTTGAAAAATGATCAACACATCGCTATGCTGGACCTTTTGTATTATACTAAATATGCAGTTTATCTGCATATTTGAAAATGATCAACACATCGCTATGCTGAACTTACTCAATGTCCAGTAAAAGAGGTACATGATCAGAACATGACATGTGACAAGTAGCAATCCGGGAATAGCTCATCTCACCCTTCCGTAATCTCTACAACATCTACCTCCTGGACGTCGAATTCACTGCATCTGAGAATTAATTTTCACAACGTGTACCCAAATCTTTGTGAATTGTAAACGTACTAGAGAGTAACTATGGAATCTCCGAGATCTCTGGTAGAGGGAGCCACTATTCTCGATGATTTCCTGGTTGTGATGAAAATTCTCCATTATCTCTTCATAAAAAGTGGTGGAATTTGATATCTGGCTCCCTTAGCAAGATCAGAGTTACGACAAATTTATCTCTCTTCACAGATATTGCTACTCCCTCCATTCCGATTTATAGGACCTATGTGTACCCCTAGGTTATTATTTTGAACATCTAATGTTTTTGATAATTTTTTTAATAATATATATTTTATACTAAAATAGTTAAATTAATAATTTAGAAATATGCATAGAACTTATAAATCAGACAGAGGTAGTATTATGTTTACCAGACCGTCGCCAAGGGATCTGGGCCTCTGCGCAGTCATTCTAGAAGATTTTTGGGCTGCTTCAGGCTGTTAGACTATTACTTATACCCTAAGTTAGGGTTAGCCGGCTAGGGCCGGTTCTCTCCCTATACTATATAAACCGTTGTACTCTATTATCAATATTATGAGAAAAATATCAAAACTCTTCATGGTATCAGATTATACTATCGATCCTAAGGAATGGCTGCGCCTCCCAACCCGCCGCCTCCTCCTCCTCCTGGATACTTCGAGAAAAAGGATGCGGTCGCCGCTGCCGTCACCAACCTATCCACCGACAAACCTTCCTCCTCCTTCATAATTCCAGTCTCGCTCCCCTTCCACCATGTCGTCCTCCATCAACTTTGCCGAGACAATTGTGGATGTTAGCCCTTTTATTCCTATTACCCTAGATCTCCCCTCCCACAACTACTACCATTGGCGTCACCTTTTCGATGTTCACCTCGGCCATTGCAATCTTCTCCACCATGTTGCTACCGATTCAATTCCTCGCCTCGATGATCCTCGTTGGGTCAAGGATGATATCACCATTATACAATGGATCTACACTCATGTTACCACCAAGATTTTTAATCTTGTTTTCCGCCATTCCTCCACCGCCGCCACCCTTTGGGCTGCTCTTCGTCAGCTATTTCAAGACAACGTCGACGCCCACATCAACAGCCTCAACACCGAGCTCCGCAACACTGTTCAAGGGGACTCCTCTCTTAGCATCTACTGGCAGTGTCTTTAGGCAATCGCCGACAGGCTTCGCGAACTTGGAGATCTCGTCGATGGCCGACATCTCATCAACATCCCCCTTGTCGGTCTTAGTGAGTGCTTTGAGAAGCAGGCTTCCTTTATTCCCATGATGAGGCTGCCGCCCCCCTTCGCCGAGGTCAGCTCCATGTTGTCGTGGGCAGATCGCGCGATGACAAACAAGGAGAATCGCCATCAAGTCTTTGCCGCCATCCAACGGTCACCAGCACCTGCTCCCGCACCACTGCCTCCTCCACCTACAGCGCATCCACCTATTGGCTGGCGACCTAGTACCAACTATAGGGGCAAAAAGCTGGTGTACCACCCGCCTCGTCCAGCGCAATCACCGGCTTCATCCAGTGGTGTCCCCCCACCAGCACCACCATCGCCTTCGGCTCCGCCCGCCTTTCTAGCTTGGCGTCCTCCTCATGATCCTTGGACGGATCTCGTTTAGGCGTGGCCCATGCCGTGGTCACCGCCGTCTCTAGCTGGTGCCCTTCCGGCGTATACTGGCGCTTGGATGCCGGGCATGCGTCCTCACACTAGCTCTCCTGGACTGCTTGGATCTTGCCCGCCATTGCCCGCCTATGTTGCCACCCCGGCATATGCCCCTCCAGCATAATATGGTGCACCATCATCACCATACAGCTTGGGTGGGGGCAACTCGTTCCCGCCCTACTACTTGCCATCTCCTATGCTGACTACTACACCGACACTGCCGCCGCCCGCCATGACTGCCTCAACACAGACATGGGATCATGCCGCGTTTCTCCAGCCCATGAACAACTTCGCTGCTCAACGAAACTCAGGTATTGATTGGATTTTCGATTCTGGTGCTTCTATTCACATGTTTGCTTCGAGTACAATGTTGTCTTCCTACACTTCATCTCTTTTTTCTTCCATTACTCTTGGTGATGGCTCCTCTATTCCTGTTTCTAATGTTGGTCATGCCGAATTACCTTCCTCCACCAAACCCCTTCTTCTTCGAGATGTCCTTGTTGCACCTGCTCTTATAAAAATTTAATCTCTGGTCATCGCTTTACTCATGACAATCATGTTTCCATCGAATTTGACCCCTTCGGTTTATCTGTGAAGGACTTCCTGGCCAAGACGGAGATCGCTCGCTTAAATAGTTCAAGGGATTTGTACTCCCTTCAAGGTGCTCTGATGGCTGCTCAACCCTCCTCCATGGTTGCTTCGGTCGATCTATGGCGTCAGCGTCTCGGCCATCCACATACTGCTAGTCTGTCATCTTTACTTAGTGATTTCGCCATCCCATGTAATAAAAATATTCATAATTCTGGCACGTGCAGTTCATGTCAGCAAGGCAAACATGTCCACCTTCCGTTTAGTTCTTCGAATTCCACTAGTATTTTTCCTTTTGAATTATTACATTGTGATTTATGGACATCTCATGTTTCTAGTTTCTCTGGTTTCAAGTATTACCTAGTTATTTTGGATGACTTCTCTCACTTTGTTTGGACCTTTCCCCTACGCAACAAGTCAGATGTTCACACCATTTTTATTATCTTTCAAACATATGTGGCCACACATTTTCTCCTCCCTATTCGTTTCCTCCAATGCGATAATGGTAAAGAATTTGATAACTTCAAGAACCAAAATTTATTTCTACAAACCAGCATCCTATTATGAATTTCCTACCCCTACCCCTTTCCAAAAAATGCCAAGGCCGAGCGCTCTCTTCATACTTTCAATGACATTCTTCGGACTCTTTTAATTCAATCTTCCATGTCATCCACCTTTTGGGATGAAGCTCTTTGAACCGCCACCTATCTTCTAAATATTCGTCCCTCTAAATTAAACCCCAAAACTACACCATATTACTCTCTCTTTCTTTCTCATCCTAACTATACAGAACTTCATGTGTTTGGTTGCCTTTGTTTTCCCAACATCTCTGCTACCACCCCAGACAAAATATCTCCACTTTCTATACCCTGTGCCTTTCTTGACTATTCCGATGGGCACAAAGGTTACCATTGTCTTGATCTTCTTTCTCGTCGTGTGTATATTTCTCGCCATGTCACCTTCAACGAACATATTTTTCCTTTCGCCAATAGCTCCTCCCTACCCACCTATGCGTCAACACCTTCGTCCAATAGCTGTGCTCCCATCCATCCTCTACATACCACGCCCCTAGTTTCTGCCGCTACTCCTACCGCGGTAGCCCCCGTCTCATTTTCCCGCTAGCCCCACCAGCTCTCCTGCGCGGTAGAACTTTCTACCCATTCTCCTGCTGCGGCAGCATCACAGTCACCATCCTCCATCTCTTTTCCTGCCGCGGCAGACCTTTCCGCCCATATTCCTGCCGCGGTAGCACCCTCCTCTGCGCCCAAGTCTTCCGCTGTGCCCGCGCATCATCTCCTTCTCTTCCACCTCGTGTTGTCGCAACCACTGCTCCAAACAATGATCATATCATGCGTACTCGTGCTAAATCCGGCTTCCGCAAACCTGTTCATCGCCTCAACCTCTCCGACACCCCTACCCTTACTCCTTTACCCAAAACCTATAAAACAACACTTCTTGATCCAAATTGGGCCTCCACTATGAACAACGAATATCAAGCCTTGCTTGCTAATGATACCTGGCAACTCATTCCTAGACCCTCCAATGCTAATGTCGTTTCTAGCAAATGGGTTTACTAAAAAAATTCATTCTAATGGATCTATAGCTTGCTACAAAGCTTGTTGGGTCTATCGTGGCTTCTCTCAACAACATGGCGTTGATTATGAAGAAACCTTTTCTCCTGTTGTCAAATCCAGCACCATTCGAACTGTTCTCAACTTCTCTATTTCTTTGTCTTGGCCTATTCATCAATTAGATGTAAAAACTGACTTTCTTCATGGCTCTCTTCACGAAACAATTTATTGTCAACAACCTCTTGGTTTTGAGAATTCTTCTCAGATCATGTATGTCTTCTTAAAAAGTCTCTCTATGGTTTAAAGTAAGCTCCACATGCATGGTTTCAATGTTGCTCCTCTTACATTCAAACTATAGGATTCATTCCTTCTCTTTTTATCTATCACTCTGACTCTAACGTGGCCTATTTGCTTCTTTGTGTTGATGACATTGTCTTAACAACCTCTTCCCAGTTTTTTCTTGATCATGTTATCTCAAAACTTTACACTGAATTCTCCATGACTGATCTTGGTCTCTTTCACCATTTTCTCGGCGTCCATGTCACTCGTGATTCTCATGGTCTTTTTCTCTCTCAAAGATAATATATTCTTGAACATTTAGACAAGGCCGGCATGACCGATTTTTAGCCTAGTCGCACTCCTGTTGACACTAGCTCCAAACTTTTTGCTTCTGGTGACCCTTTCTCTGATGCTACTCTTTTTCGTAGCCTTACTGACGCTCTGCAATACCTCACTCTCACTCGTCCTGAAATTGTCTCTACATGCATGATCCTCACCTTCCCCACTACAACTTCATCAAACACATTATTCGTTATCCCAAAGGAACTCTTGATCATGGTCTCCACATACACTCTTCTTCTCCGACAACTTTGACAGCGTACTCAGATGCAGACTAGGCTGGTTGCCCAGATACTCGTCGATCTACATCAGGATACTGTGTTTTTCTAGGCAACAATTTGATTTCATGGTCTCCGAAACATCAGCTTACGATCTCTTGTTCGTTTGCCGAGGCTGAATATCGGGCGGTTGCACACACTGTGGCTGAGACTATTTGGCCGCGTCAACTCCTTGTTGTGCTTCATCGCCCTATTCATCAGGCCACTATTGTTTACTATGATAATATTTCAGATGTCTACATGTCCAGCAATCCTATGCACCATCGCTGCACGAAGCATATTGAGATCGACATTCATTTTGTTCGAGAAAAGGTTGCGCTTGGACAAGTTTGAGTTCTACATGTACCCACTACTGCTCAGCTTGCTAACATCTTCACCAAGGGGCTGCCTTCATCGACTTTCTTTGATATTCCTTCTAGTCTCAACATTGTTGAACCCCACGTTGACACTGCGGAGGGATGTTAGACTATTACTTGTACCCTAAGTTAGGGTTAGCTGGCTAGGGCGGCTTCGGCCGGTTTTCTCTCTATACTATATAAACCCTTGTACTCTATTATCAATATTATGAGAAATATCAAAACTCTTCAGGGCGTTAGAGCTGGGACACACAATATTTGTTCTACCCCTGTGACAAGGTCTTTTGTCTCGCCAACAAGAACACACGCCATAAGAAAGACAAAAATTACTCACCCTCACCAAGAAGTCTTGCTTTGTATTTTCCGCTGAGAAATACAACTCCAGAAGGAGGAAGGGCCCAAAGGACTATCTCTGACCATTGGTCACCACTGGTTTGTTGGAGATTCGTGCAAACAATTTTTCAGAAAGCTCCTTCCACCATATTCTTCAGTCCAATATTTTTTGCACTACTTCCCCTATCTTTTCACGTTTTTTCACATCCTCATTTCATATTGATCAAAGACAGCAGACAAGATAGCATACAACTTGAAACAACATTTGATGATCACATGACATTTTTTTTTCAGATTCCGAATGATACAATATCTAGCACAGATTTTTTACAACAAAAGAAACAGCCACCTTTTACACTAAATAAAGTCTAGATTCAACATTAGTAACAAGTATCAAATTGAAAAGTTCAATAATTAACAGTAGTTCATATAATTACGAGAAGATAATTGACAAGTTTTCATCAAGTTAATTTATAGATATGCACTGAGTTCAGAGACAGTTCATGTAAGTTTAAATATAGGATTAGCAGTAGATTCACAACAGATTCAATAGTATCATGAATGTTTCACCAAGATAATTAAGAAGTTTTCACCAAGATAATTGACAACTTTTTACCATGTTAATTTATAGATATGCACTCAGTTCATAGACAGTTCATGCAAGTTTAAATATAGGATTAGCAGTAGATTCACAATAGATTCAACCGACTCATGAATGTTTCATCCATATGTCATTAGTCCAACTTTAATTAGACACCAGTATAAGATTCATAATAGGTTGTTACACGTTTCAATTGGTATTTAAGCCACACACACACCATTATAATTATCAAAAAATTGCAAAGAACTTAAACTTCAATGGATTTAACTTGAACTTGAATGGATCATGCAATTACCATACAAGTTTCTTACCTAATTCATAGATTGGAGAGAATATTCGATAAAGATCCATACAAAAAACACAGAAACTGCAACATAATCTAAAAGATTCGTAAAATATGCAGTAGTGCTCATTATTTCTGCACCACACCTATTAAACTGGAATGTTACATGATAGAATTTTCAATAAACCTTATAGTAATAGCAAAGTTTTTCTAGATCTGGAATGAAAAGAATGAGAGAAACCATTAAAAAAAGAACGAGAGAAACTAGCAATTTTTGGATCTAGAAACCTGAACCATAAAGACCGAACCAACTGGACATCGACATGAGTCATAAAGAAAGATTTCAGTAGATAACAAAAGATGTTCGATCTGGAAATGGGGCCGTGAGTATCTGGACCAAGAACATCACAAAATCCAACAAGAATCGGAACATAACATCCTCCAGGAATGGGTCTTGAATGAGGCCGGCTGTTGGCAACGGCCTGCTGCTGTTCGACCAGGCGCTGGCGGTGGTGGTCGAGTATGAGCCCAGCGACGCGCTGGCAGCAACCTTGGAGTCCAGTGCGTAGAGGATGACGAGATCGGGCTAGCCTGGCTGCACGAGGAGAACGCCGGCGCCCTCAGGATCCACCGCGAGGAGTTTCGCTAGGCCGAGCGAGGAGAAAGCGGTCGACCTCATGGCCCAGCGCGCTCGATGACGTGCGGGCCAGCGTCGCCGGGGATGGCTGCAGCCGCTCCCGGCGCCGGTCGTCGTATCCCTGGTCGGCGGCCAGATCCCGGCAGTCTCCGTGGTCGGCGCTTGGGGCCGGCGTTGTCGAGGATGGCCACAGCCGCTCCCAGCGCCGGTCGTCGTCTCCGTGGTCAGCGGCCAGATCTCGGCAGTTTCTGTGGTCGGCGCTTGGGGCCGGCGTTGTCAAGGATGGCCACTGCCGCTCCCAGCACCGGTCGTCGTCTCCCTGGTCAGCGGCCAGATTTTGGCGGTTTCCGTGGTCGGCGCTCGTGGCTGGCGTCGTCGGGGATGGCCGCAGTCGCTCCCAGTGCTGACCATGAGGTGGCGGCGGCCGAGTAGCGTGGATGCGAGGGGTCCGGGTATGGGATGGGAGGGATTAGGGTTAGAGCATCCCAGCCGTTGAAGGCCCCAGGCCGAAATCCGGCGCTAAATAGCGCCGGATGATGTAAACTTCGGCCTGGTGTGGCCCATCTTTCCAGCAGCGAGCCCAGGTGTTTTTTAAATTCAAAGCGAAAGTTGACGAAAACCGACGAATTTAGGCGAAATTTGACGAAAACTAGAGATATTTATATTATAATAGGCGAAAATAGACATATTTTACATAAATAGGCCGAATTCGTCATATATACGAATTCGGCCGAACCTAAACGCCGATCTACATGCCGAAACGGCTGTACATCTGCGTGGTGTAGTCGCCGTCGTCGTCGTCGGAGGAGTCGTCGTCCTGCGGCGGCGGCGCCTGGCGGCTGGAGCCCTGCCCAGTGTCGCTGTAACGAGGCGGCGTTGGACGGTAGAGCTCGTCGTCGCTGGACTCCTCCAGCTTGACGACGGGCGGCGCGCCGCGACGAGGGAGAGTGGCGGCTGCGGCGCGACGCTGGGCGGCGGCGAGGTCCAACAGCCGCCGCTGCTGCTCCCGCTCCTCCCGCTCCCACTCCCGCCGAGACCACTCCAATGCCGCGTCGAGCGGCATGGTGTTCTCGGCGGGGACGACGTCGCGGAGGGAGCGCTGGATCACCTCCTCCGTCGCCGCCTCCTCGGCGCGCCTCGCCTCTGCCTCGGCGAGCTCGGACGCGTCCTTGTGTGCGGCGTCCTTCTTCGTCGCCTTGCGACGGCGCGGCGGGGACGCGGTGCGGGCCCCTCCCTCGCGGATGACGAGGGCGCCGCTGTTGCGGCGAGGCGCCGTCGCCGACTCCCTCTTCACTGTCCTCGGCGTCGATGCCGAGGACAGTGAGCCGGACCTAGTCGCCGACCCGGACGACGCCGTCCCGGACGACGCCGTCCCGGACGAGCCGGACGCTGCCATCCGGCGTGGCATCCAGCTGCTCCCGCGGAGGCGGGAGAGAGTCGGCCGCGGCGCCGGCGGCATCTCGAGGACGGGGTCGTTGCCCTCCTCGATGTGCTGGAGGACGAACTCCATCGTCCTCCCCGGCGCGCTCCACCATCGGCGGCGCCCGACGGCGTTGTTGCGCGCCGGAGGAGGGGGCGGCCCGTCGTAGGCCGCCAGTTCCCGCTCGTATCGCCGGCGGAAGAACGCCGTCCACGCCTCCCGGTTGTCCGGGTAGAAGCGCGGATCGGCGCGCTGCTCGTCCGACATGGTCTCGATGACCTCGTCGATGGCGGCGTCGAGCGCCGCTCCCGTCGGTGGCGGCGGGATGGGGATGCCGCCGGCGCTCAGGCGCCAACCTCCGGGTGCCCGGAAGTCGGGCGGCGCCATGTAGCCGGCGGCGTGGAGGAGGCGGCCCTCCCATTGGTGGAGGGAACCTTTACAGCGCGCGGAAGACGATGCGTGCGGGGAAGACGATGCACGGAAGACGAGACGATGAGGACGACGACCGCCCAGTCTCGTCGACAGGTCGGGGCCACACGACCCGCGGGAGCGCGCACGAATTTTCCCCGCCTTTTCGCGCCAATTTGTTTCGTCCGAAGTCCCCGAGCGCGCCCCGGAAGGCCGGGATGGCCTGGGCTCGCCGGATGGATGAAGGCCCAGATCCGGGCGAAATCGAGGATCCGGGGGCGCGACTGGGCCGATTTACGCCGTCCGGATGAAAAAAAGTCTGCCGGGGGCCTCGTCGGGCGTGTGAGTGGAGATGCTCTTAGGGATGGGTCGGGTCTGTGGGAGAAAATGGACTGGGCAGTTATCCTCTCTCGTGGACTTTAGAGAAAATATAATAGTATAGGAGGGCTAAAATACAAATGGGTCACATGCTTTGATTGGGTAGACTTTGCACGAATCTCCAACAAATTTGTGGCTTAGATAGTGCCGGGGGGGCCTTCTCCCTCGTGGGAAATCCGCACTCTTTTCCGCTTGGTGAGGCCACTTTGGTTACTCTTTTCTTGGGACCAACATATTTGTATACAAAAGGTTTGGCCACATGCACCTCACGCCACTGCACTTAGCTCACTCACTACACAACTAAACTCCATGGTTTAATCAAGCCAGCCTTTTCTCACTTGTCGAACTATCTCCACGATTGATCCACACAGGTGGGTAATGTGACCAAGCTGTAGAACGATAGAGAGGGAGAGAGATTGCGGAATTGGTGGATTGTATTATTGAGCCTCGGGGGCGAGTATATATAGGCGTACAGGGACCATCTTGGAGTACAAGACAAGACATGAGATCTATCTCTATCCTAGACGTGTCGTACCGCACGTATACTCTAACACCCCCCGCAGTCGTAGCGGGAGCGTCGTGAACAACATGAACGACGTGGACGGTCAGACTGGAGATAAACCGAAGTAGACCCAGAAGGCTGACACCCCCCGCAGTCGAAGCGGGAGCGTCGTGGTCGATGTCGCGGCGCGGATGCTTGGACTGGAGAGGAAACTGACGAGTGCTCAGGCGAGGTGGTAGCCCTTGTGCCGATGTCGAGGTAGCCGAGAGCGGTGGGTGCTGCAACCTTGGTCGAGGTAGCCGTGCGAGGAGATGCCATGGTCGATGTCGTGGTCGGGGTTGTCGGTGTTGATGTAGCCGCACGTGAAGCCGCGGGCGCGAAGAAGGCGCCATGGTGATGATGACGGAGACGCTCCATATGATACTAACATATGATACTCACGCATACTAATTACTCATGCTTACACAAAATGTCAAGATTAATGCCAACATTCCGGCCTCCAGACCAGTCTGAATGAAAGCGCAATCCTGAACAAGTGTAGCTCATTGCCGACAGTTATTGTTCCCAGTCCTTTCCTTGTTTATCTATCTGGGTGGCCAACCAGTAACGTGGGGTTGGTCAAAGAAGACAATCGAGGCCATATATACGTGTCTCTGCGCCGGCCACACTAATTAACTCCAGGCATGGATTCGATCGGCTAGCTCCGGTTGGTGATCGGAGTGAATGGCTCACGACGGAGTGGGGAAAGATCATACTACTATCTTGGGCTAGCTAGCTAGCTATCTAGCTGCCGTAGCAGATGAAGCGACAACGATACGACGTGTATCTGTTTAGCTAGTAGTAGCTCCAGCCATTACTGCGGACGTCCAGCTTATGGGTGGACCGGCAGCGCGTGGCTCGCGCGGAGCATTTTATAAGTGAAACAGTTTTCTGAACGTACAGCACACGGTGAAAAACGAGAGCCTACGTCGACTGACTATACTACATATATTTGCTCCAGCTCTGCCACGTCGAGTGTCCATCGTCTATCATGGATCATGGAGTCGGCGGCGAAGCTGATCAGCTCCATAGCTCGCTGCTCGCCCCCCGCTCCGGCGGGCTGGAGAGCATCCTCAGCGACGAGTCGCTGCCGCGGGCGCGGCGGATGCGGGAGGCGTGCGTGCTGGAGCTGCGCACAGTGTCGCGCCTCGCCGCGCCGGCCGTGGTGGTGTACATGATCAACTACCTGATGTCCATGTCCACGCAGATCATCACCGGCCACCTCGGCACGCTCGAGCTCGCCGCCGTCTCGCTGGGCAACCGCGGCATCCAGGTCTTCGCATACGGCCTCATGGTACGTACTACCTGCCTTGCCACCTCAACTTGGGTAAAAGTATATGCCATGCATCACTTTGGGTGCAACAGTTACTCCTACGAAGTTGTGAGCTCCTATCTTTAAAAGTAGTGCAAAGACATGTCCAACAATCCTTTTAATGTATAAATAAATAACACTTCCCAAGACAATTATAGTCTAAGAGAAAAAAGCAGCAATTCTCATACTACATCAAAGTAACATTAGATAGTAATTAGCAGTCGGTAAGTGCAATGTAGAGACTATGTATCCAAATAAAATTAGATAGTTTGAGTGACGATTTGTGGCCATAACTTGTACGCCCTCCATACCGGTGTATTAGAGTAGTAAGTATTTTACGAAAAAGTGACCATAGATTTGGTAAACAGAATATGAATTATATGACACACATTATACTATTAGATTAATATTGAAAACAAACGTTTCAAATGGTGTATTTTTGTAACAAATAATTTATATATTTTAAATTTATGATTATTTTTTTCTTGAAATACATTTACTTTAATAAACCGGCATGGAGGGAGTATGCAGGATAGCACATCTTCGTATGTATCCTAAGATCTGCGAAGCTTATATACCAAGATTAAGAGTCGGTAAGTGCAACGAAGAGACTATGCATCCAAAAGAATTTCTGAGATCCTAACCTATTTGTTTGACTAAAGATTTGTGCCTGTGAGTAATATACAGGACATAATACTCCTATTAAGCCGGCCATGTTTCACATGAATAGGAAAAATGCAGGAACAGTATGACATGGCACTGCACCAAAGGAATACAAAACATAGATATCAGTTGCAGAAGCCATTTGGGTTGACCACATGAAAAACACAGGAAATTTATGTAGATTGAGTATATGTCGTTGTCATAGAGATATAGGAAATTTTCCTAGAGTTCTAGCCTCTTGCTAAAAATCCTATCAGATTGTAATATGGGAAAGCAATCCATGGAAATTTTGGAGGTTTTAATCCTATGAATAGAATAACCTCTATGAGAAAAATTCCCATGTGTAAAAATCCTACAAAAACTATTTGAAAAACCTTTGAATCAAATAGGCCAGGCGCAAAATCATTTTGAGGGTGGCAATGGCACACAAACGCAATATATTGAAAAAAAGTTTATACAAACTGTATCCAAGAATGATACGGAGCAGAGCACGACTTTCCCGTTACTACCTTTTATATTCCAGCGTTAATTAATGTAGATGCTCATAAAAATTTAATACTATGATTAAAAGCCGTCATGCAGTCGACTTAGAGCAAGACATCAACAACTTTTATAGGTCCATGGTCCCCACCTCCTCCTACCACCGAAGTGGTAAGCAGAGGAGGCGAGGACCCATCGATTTCCGATCGTAGACGGCGAGGACGAGGTAGATGGCAGCGTCTGCTAGGGTTTCCACCCTAGCCGCCGCCTCTCTTTCTTTCGTGTGGGAGAGAGGAAACGATTCACAACACTTTGGTTAGAGCAGCTAGTCCGCACAACAGTAATTAAAGTGCATGAATGAAAAAAGGTTCAGAACCAAATATGTTTTTTAGAAATGTTGGCAAAACTCTTTCAGAAGTTAAGGCATGTTGCCGATGGATTGAATGCCTAATCCACACGAGTGGGGCGTTTTGGAGCCATACTTCTAGGCAGGTGTTTTGAAAAGAAAAAAATCGAAGATAGTATTTAAGAGTTTCAAACAAATTCTGAATTACAGGCAAATACATACATATGTTCGGCAAACCCGTAATTTCTATTTGAATAACACGTTGTATTTTGGGCTATAGAAACCGCAAAAAATTTGTTCTAAATTGGCAAAAGAAAAAAGAATTTAAGTGTAAAATTGAAGCTTTTGAACTATATATTCTGAAAACAAGCTCCCTGTAGTCCCAGCTCCATTAATTTCAGTGGTACGGGTTGACAAATGCAATCCTTTGTTGCATGATTTTGCAATTTCTGATGACACGCAACTTGCAACTGCCTTAGTAATTGACGTGGCTCCCTGTCCCTGTACAATGCATGCAGCTTGGCATGGGGAGCGCAGTGGAGACGCTGTGCGGGCAGGCGTACGGCGCGCAGAGGCACCACATGCTGGGCATCTACATGCAGCGCGCCACCATCGTGCTCCTCGGCACCGCGATCCCGCTCGCCGTGATCTACGTCTTCTCCGGCCCCCTTCTCGTCATCCTCGGCCAGTCACCGGAGATCGCCTCCGCCGCGGCCACCTTCGTCTACGGCCTGATCCCGCAGATCTTCGCATATGCTGTCAACTTCCCCATCCAGAAGTTCTTGCAGTCGCAGAGCATCATGGCACCCAGCGCATACACATCCGCCGTGACGGTCGTCATCCACATCGTCCTCAGCTACGTCCTCGTCTACAAGCTTGGGATGGGCCTCCTTGGCGCTTCCTTCATGCTCAGCGTCAGCTGGTGGGTCATGGTCGTCGCCCAGTTCACCTACATCGTCACCAGCCAACGCTGCCGTCTCACCTGGACCGGCTTTTCCACGAAGGCTTTCTCTAACCTGCCAGAGTTTCTCAAGCTTTCCGCCGGCTCCGCCGTCATGCTCTGCCTGGAGACATGGTATTTCCAGATGCTCGTTCTTATGGCCGGCCTGCTCGACGACCCGGAGATTGCCTTGTCATCTCTGTCAATATGGTAATTTTTCTATAAACACGATCGATTTTCCCATTTGTTTCCCTTTTGTCGTCCTCAGTTAATTAGTCTATATAGGGTACTTAATCTCTACAATTTGTTGTGCTTACGTTATACGTTTCAGCATGACAATTTCAGGGTGGGTGATGATGATGTCAGTTGGATTCAACGCAGCAGCCAGGTAAACCTAAAAGGGCATATGCACCTGTGGTGCTTAATTTGTGCTTTAGTAATCGAACAATGCCTGCCAAGAAGATTAACTTGGCCGGGCCAACACCTTTTCTGTTTATAAAAATTCAGTGTAAGGGTGGGCAATGAGCTTGGTGCAGGGAACCCCAAGTCAGCAGGGTTCTCTGTTGTGGTAGTCACCCTGCTGTCATTTATCCTGGCGGTGATAATCTCCGCGATCATTCTGATCTACCGTGACTACATCAGCTACATCTTCACCGACAGCGAGGACGTGTCACGAGCGGTTGCCCAGATGACGCCCCTTCTTGCTACTACCATCGTCCTCAATGCCATCCAACCCGTCCTGTCTGGTAAAAATAATTAAAAAACAACATAATATTATACTACTCCATATAAGCTTCTCGATACATTTATTATAACTTGGAAAAACATCACATTTGCAATATCAACTCAATATTATTAGATAAAAGATACTTGCATATAGTATACATTTGATTTTTAATGTTGATATTTTTCATAGACTTGGTCAAATTTATAAATTTGACGTACTGTGCATTATAGTGACGTGAAAATCATTTGAATAGGGGTTGCCGTTGGTTGCGGATGGCAGACATTCGTCGCATACGTAAATGTGGGCTGTTACTACATCGTGGGCGTCCCACTCGGCTGCCTTCTTGGGTTCTATTACGAACTTGGCGCTGCAGTAAATCTCATTTTTCACTTATGGTTACTTATAGCTTCTTATTGATTTGTGTTTACTTTAGTATATTTGAGGCATGACAATATGTTGATTCAAAATTCAGGGTATCTGGATCGGTATGATCGGAGGCACCCTAATGCAGACCTTGACCCTGGTGTGGGTTACCATTAGGACCGACTGGAACAAAGAGGTACAACTATTTTACTATAGTGCGAGTTATCATTAGGACCGACTGGAACTAATGCATTGGGTCAGTCTTCATTTATTAAATTGCGTAGTAATGAGCTTTAAGAGCCAATGCATTAGAGAATGCCTTAGTCTGCTCATAGTGGGCAGTAACTTAGAGTAGTATCATGCACATATTACTACTTGCTCTGTCCCAGTTCTTAAGGCTTACACGTATACCTAGATCATCATTTTGACCAACATAATACAACTTATATACTACAAAATAGATATCACTAAAAAGTTCAAACATTGTACTTTCTAATGGTATAATTTTGATCTTGTAAAATTTAGATTATATTTGTGAAAATGACGACCTAGGTATACGTGTAAGCCTTATGAACCGGGACGGAGGGAGTAGTATATGTTACTATCTTCATAGTGGGTAGTAACTTATATATGGTATCATGCAAGGTGTCATTTATTAGGTTGTAGACTCATTTTGCTTTGGGGTGTGTGATGTTACGGTAACATAGCTAGTTACCATAAGCCTCTCTCTCTTCAATCAATGATGTGCCATGTCACCATTCTATCTTGAAATGTGTGATGTTACCACTCAAGTTACTCCCACTATGAGTAGTCTTAGGCTGCTCATAGTGGGGAGTAACATAGACTAGTATCATGCGAATGTTACTAATCTATGTTACTACCTTCATAGTGAGGAATAACATATGTGTGGTGTCATGTAAGATCTTATTTATTAGGTTATAGACTCATTGTGTATTGGAGTGTGTTACTCCCACTATGAGTAGTCTTATTTCTCCTCGCTCCTTGGATTGAGAAGCACATCAACACCTAGAAATAATTGTTGAATCTCGTGCAAGCCAAGAAATTAAAGTAATGTCGATGTCACATGTACTAATTTAGATGCATGAAATTTGACTTGAGATTGTTTTGTCCGATTCAAATGAAACTTCACATAAAACATTAAACTGTTTTATTTCCTCATTTGTGTGTAGGTGCAAGAAGCGGTGAAAAGATTGAACAAGTTGGAAAATCAGCATTCCCAGCTGTCAAACTAGTAATGAAGGGAGATGCTGCCCCCAGAATAAATCGGAATACAACTTGTATGGTCAACCAAAATTCAATAGTAGGAAGTTTCACCTTGTTGTTTCAAAGATTAGCACATCATCTAGGGTGCTATGAGTTGATAAATGGAACAGTCTCTTTAATCCATAGTATCATATTGGCATGCAGTTAGGATGTTATAGTATCATGACCGATTTCTTGAGCGCCATTTGGGAATGGAATTGCCGACTATCTCCACATGAACTATTTACAAGAAAAAACCTTTGTATGGAACGAACACAAACTTTAATTTCCCCACGAGCGGGAAATTTAGCACTCGATTAGGTTTTTGGCACTTTTTAGTTTGTTGGTGCAAGGTGATGGATTGTTTGTTAATCTTTCCATGATATTTCCATCAAAGAGCGCGGCCCAGGTAGAAGCTTTGGTTGGAGGGAATCTACCTTTGCTAGCTTCTAATTCACTATGATGCGGTCGTCCACCCACTACTCAACATTGAGCTAGAGGTAGTTCGCAAGAACGTCAAGGCCAGGACACTACAAGGAAGAAATATCCCTAAGATGATGGCACTTGTTGTGCCGGTTGCTTTCACTTGCTGACCCCCTGAAACTTCCATGCGATGTATCGTTTTACATATACATATTACCAAATACATATAGTCTTTGACCCATGCAATCCAGATTCAATTAGCATCATCAAATTACCGCCAAAGTGTCCCTAGAGGATAGGGTAGTGGTTTTTCACAACTGTTATTGCCTAGGCTGAACTAAAGTTCCCATGGGAGAAGCTCGTTGCGTTCAGAACAGTCAATGTCATTGTCGTCACCGAAGTAGTTGTAGGGTAATAGGAAAACATGTTCGAGGTGGACAGTAGAGTCGATTATCAAATGCTCCATTTCTCTGTGATGGTCTACACTTCAACGGGCTTGGTTGAGAAAAATTGTTACATCGGACTCTAGTTCTGACATGAAGTGCTAACGACCACCATATAGTTGTGCCGCTCAAGATTGATGCCACGATAGTCGCCCTTATCCTCTGCTGAGTTCCTTCATAGCAACCTTATTCTTCTTTGCTTCTTCTCCAAGATGTGCCATCTTAGCCATTAGCCGCATGTACTTCTCTTCGGGTTATCTTATTTGTTGTGTGGGTGTAGTCCTAGATCTCCACCCCATCTTACCTTTTTAACCTTGGCTATGGCACACAATGCCACACACTATCTTCAGCCGATTGAATGATGTGACAGGAATATCAGGTCAGTGTGTAGCATCATGGAGCATCATCTATTCCTACATCGATCATGTAGAAATCAAGCATGGCTAGTCTATGTCATCATAATGGTATGATAGGTAGGACAAGGTGACGTGGAGCTGCCTCTTTGGAAAAAAATTGACCACCGAGATTTTTCTTATGATTTTTATGCCTTTTTATTTTTATCACAATTTTTTAAGAAAAGAGAAGAGAGGCAAGTGGTTTTCTAGAAAATGGGCTCAAAACATTGTGGATAAATTAAGAAACCTTGGCATTCCTCAAAACAAGTTCTTTGAATTTTTCAAAAACCTTAGTATTATTGGTTTGGCTTTATTCTTAAAATAAGAAAAAGGAAGGATGTGGTTTATTAAAACCTAGATTTATTTGAAAGAAATTGGGTTTTAGGGAAAAAAATGCAAGGCGAGGTTGGCTGATGGTACAAAAGAAAACAACATGCAACAACTAATATAGCAGATTTTCTGGACCATTACACCATGGAAACATTTTTTAGCCAAACGTCTCAATGATCCCATGATAGCATTTTGAGAAAAAATGTTCAACTTTGTTGATATGGAAGCATTTTTATAAAAAAATCCAATTCAACTACCTTGTCACCTCATAAAATGCTTAATTTGGCTGCCCCGTAAACTATTGTGAGCTAAAAAATGCTATTGTGTCAGTTGTTTTGGCACAACCATTTGTTTTTGTCAAAGGCACGTTTTTGCTGCCATGACATCATTTTTTAGCCAAATGGCTCAATTTTGTTCACATGGATGTAGTTTTGAGCCAAATGGCTCGATGTTGCTTCCATGAGATCATTTCTTATCCAAATGGTGCAAAATTCCGCTATGGCAGTAGTTTTGAGGCAAAGGGATCATATTTTGCCACCTTGGAACGATTTTTTGGCCAAACGACACAAAATAATGTCATGGCACCAGTTTTTAGAAAAATGCCATTTAAACTTACTTTGTCATATATTTATACTTCTTTTCCAATATGTATGCACTTTGAACTTATTCCACACTTTGAACTTCAATTTATAGGTTAGCATCAAGGATCCCGTCATTGCGATTAAGATGTTGATTATGATGAGGACACATCGACTTGTCTTCTCTCCATCTTGTTTGTTGTCGATGATTTTCGGACTTCATAACATTGTTTATGGAGATTGTGAAGTTGTGATTTATTTCACATTGTGAACACGTGATGGTGTTTCTCAAAAATTCTGATCTTATGTGTGGCAAATGTGGTGACATTTGCCAGATATGGTTGATGGCATGTGTATGATGTATGTGATGTTTCTAGACTAGTCGAAGGGGTCTGGTATTTAGTGGCAGAGCTTCGTGGGGGCAAACCTGGGCCATCGGCCCCCAGCCCACGAACAAAATAGCTATAACTTGGTAGTATTTGGCCCATTTGTCATCTGAAATATAGCACAAAGCTCATATTTTAGCCCCCATCCCATTTGAGCTGGTTCCCAAAACCTGCACTAAAGGCCCACTTAAGCCAATGGGAAAACCGACTCTGGCCCATGTACAAAAACCGACTCTAATGGTAGTGGGTTTTGTAGTAGTGTTTGTGAACTATGTATGTATTGTGAACTACTTTAAATCGCAAGAATTATTGCAAATAATTAAAAATACAAAAATTCCATCTTTTTCTGAGTGATCTACTGGGCAAAGGCCTCACGCGGGACCCCTACTAACTAGGTCTCCGTTAGTTCAGTCTGTCTACCATTTGGTTCATCTATTTGCCCAAAGCCTTGATTTGACACACGGCAAAGACTTTACCGATAGCTCGACAGCTTACACTAGGCAAAGAACCTTTTGCCGGTGCGCCCTCTTCCAACCAGCTTTGACGGCGGCTTCAACTCGGTAAAGCCTTTTCCATCGAGTGTTTGATGAGTGTTTCTAACACTCGGCAAACCCTCGATTTCTCATAGATCATGGGGACTAAGAGTCTAAGAGGAGCTTTTTCTTCCTTGTAACTACGATTCCAAACACTTAAGTCATATATAAATATCATCAAAAATGAAATAATTTTCTCTATATGTCTCAAAATGTAACATCCGCTTTAGTTTGCATAGTTTTATGCACGGCTTTGACCATGAATATAAACCGATGTCATTGTATTTATCTTACAATATACTTTATTTAATATATATATAGATGGTATCCCTGGATGTACATACTCCCACATTCAATATACCACATAGATGAGTCAATTATACCTATTTATAATTATACATATATATAGGAAAATGAAATGGTATTCCTGGGTGTACGTACTCCCACGTTCAATATACCTCATATACAAGGGTATTATACCTTTTTATCATTTTTAATATACTTCATTAGTTAATACTAGATACCTCAAAGTGAGTTTTATGAAAAATTTCATTTGAGTCTATATACCTCATATTAATTGCGTATATACTGCATTTATGCACGTAAAAGTGATATATTAAAAAAAGTAAGGGTTCCGATGGAATTTTTTGCATACTACATATATTGAGGTATATTAGAATAATTAATGACGTATATTAAAAATGATAAAAGGTATAATACCCTTGTATATGAGGTATATTGAATATGGGAGTATGTACACCCAGGAGTATATAAGAAAATGAGATGGTATCCCTGGGTGTACGTACTCCCACGTTCAATATACCTCATATACAAGGGTATTTTATATTATTATATATATATATATATATAGGAAGCTGATATGGGGCACCTTGGTGCCCGGGCACCATGCTTCAAATACGTACATTTTGCTTACAATTATGCATACCCAAGGGTATACATACCCAAGATACATATACCCAACTCATACATACCCAAAATATGCATACCCAAGATACATATACCCAGGATACACATACCCAATATATATATACCCGAAATACGTATATATACATACTTTTACATACCTTAGGTATATATTCCAAAAAAATAACATACCTAAGGTATACATACCTCATTTATGTCTACTAAGTATGTGCAAAGTCATACATACCTTGGGGTATGTACAAAACATCACGTATTTTGTATGTATTGAGCATGGTGCCCGGGCACCAAGGTGCCCTGGTTATTTATATATATATATATATATAGGAAAATGAGATGGTATCCCTGGGTGTACGTACTCTCACGTTCAATATACCACATATACAAGGGTATTATACCTTTTTATTATTTTTAATATACTTCATTAGTTAATACTAGATACCTTAAAGTGAGTTTTATGAAAAATTTCATTTGAGTCTATATACCTCATATTATTTGCGTATATACTGTATTTATGCACGTAAAAGTGATATATTAAAAAAAAGTAAGGGTTCCAATAGAATTTTTTGCATACTACTTATATTGAGGTATATTAGAATAATTAATGTGGTATATTAAAAATGATAAAAAGATATAATACCCTTATATATGAGGTATATTGAATATGGGAGTATGTACACCCAGGAGTATATAAGATGAGTCATATATATATATATATATATATATATATATATATATATATATATATGTATGTATGTATGTGTGTGTGTATTTCTACAAATTTTGCAGACATGCTATAAGTACATATGAAAGCCAAAGTTGTGCGTGAAATCAAAAGGCCATATACATTTTAGAATAGAGGGAGTATTATTTATACCGCTTATGCCTCAGATAACAAATGCGGTAACACACACAAGCAGTTCACATTTATTTGTTTAGTTGTAAATATAACTAAATAGCATGGCTCAACTTTAGTTGCGCACTACTTACGTGCACTACTACGCGTTTACCGGAACTAAGAGGAGCTTTTCCTTTCTTGAAACTGTTATTCCAAACACCTCAGTCATATCTACGTCTTCTTCCTTGAGTCCTGGTGGCAGCTTCCAGTCGAACCGGTACATGAGGTTCGAGAGCATTATCTCGACCGTCACTGATGCCGAGTGAAGGCCAGGGCACATCCTTCGTCCAAACCCAAATGGCAAGAAATGGAACTCATTCGCTGCCTTAAGATCAACGCTGGCTCCCTTGTTCATAAATCTCTCGGGCTGGAACTCGTTCTCATTTTCCCAGTAACCAGTGTGCCTGCCGATCGCCCAGGCGTTGATGACGACGCGAGTGTTTGCAGGGATCGTGTAGCCATGTACGGTGCAGGCGTCTAGTGAGAAGTGTGGAATCATGAGGGGCACCGGCGGGTGGAGCCGGAGCGTCTCCTTGATGACAGCCTTGAGGTAGGTCATGTTGGGGAGATCGTCTTCGGTGACCATTTCCTGGTCCTTGGGGACACTCCTCCTTACCTCTTCCTGCAGCTTCTTCATTAGGTGTGGCTTCCTTATGAGCTCGGCCATGGCGAACTCCAATGTCATGTACGACGTGTCCGTGCCCGCCTCAAACATGTCCTGTGCTTGCACACACGGAATGAGCTACCAACCAGAACAAGTAGTAGCTAGAGATATAGTTCATCAGATTAAACTGAAAGTGCGCTTACTATCAAGATGGCCTTGATATGTTCCCTGGTGAAGCCATACTCCTGCTGGAGAGACAGTGAGACGTCGATGAAGTCTTGCTCCGCCTCATCCTCACGGCGGCTTCCCGTCTTTGCCGCGTGGTCGTCGATGAGCTTGTCGAGGAGCAGGTCCCAGCGCTTCCTCACCCGCAGGGCCGTGGCGCAGGCCAGCTTTCTCACAAACTCGATCTTCCCCAGGCTCGGGAGGAAGTCGAGGATGTTGAATCCTCCAAGGAGCCCGGCATTGACGTCGGTGAGCTCGCGGAACAGCTTGCTCAGCCCCTCCGCCTTCCCGGACACGGCGCGGCAGACGAGGTCGTTGACGAACGCGTGCAGGAGCTCGCTCATGTCCACAGCCTGGCGCGCCGCCGCGGCCTTCCCGATGTTCGCCATCACGCCCCGGACCTCCTCCTCCCGGGCCGGCCGCTGGGCGCGCACCTTGCTGGCGTTGAGCAGGTGCACCGTCACCAGCTTCCTGGCCTTGCGGAAGTAGTCGCCGTAGGGCGCGAAGCACGAGTCCGTTTGCCCGTACATGATGACGTCCCACACCCTGGACCGCGGCCGCGACGCCAGGATGTGGTCGTGGGTTCGCAGCACGGCCTCCGCGGCGGTCGGCGAGGACACGACCACGGTGGGCGCGGCGCCGAGGTGGACAAGCATGAGGCCGGAGCCGTGCTTTGCGGCGAGGCCGGCGAGGGAGACGTAGGGGAGATCCCCCATCAGGTGCAGGTGCCCGATGATGGGGAGCTTCCTCGGGGGAGTCGGGAGCAGGCTCAGCAGTTTGGCATCCGATCCGTGCTTGCTGGTGATGATGATGATGCGGATCAGTAGAACCGGCAGCAGGACCACGACCATCACAGTAAGGATAGCTCGTGGATCCTGGAGCATGTCGGCTACATGCAGTACGTGAGCCATGCCTATCCTGCGTTCTTAGCTGTGAGTGACTTAAATCCGTGGATTAGCTTCTCGATCGGTGCATCTACTTATAGCCCGGCCGGCCAAGATCGATCGATCGATGGTTAAGATATTGTTTCCTTCAACTGTAACTGTCTACTACTCCATGCTGAAATTGAGGTCGATCTACAGATCCATGCTCAAATGCTCAAGAATCGACGGAAGGCCTACCAAGCGCACCAGATCTGTTTCGTTTCAATGAATTTTGTAGTATAAGAAATGATATCTATCCACGAGCAACGGCAAGAGAGCTTAAAATAAACGTATATGCAGCTGTCCAAGATTTCGCCCGACCCCTTTTCCTACCTACCACGCTGCAGTTTCGTCTTGCCATGAAAAAATGGGGCATTTGATGCTTGCCACAGGAAACACCACTTATTGCTTGTGTGATAAGGATGAATCTATTCAACATTTATTTTTTGGGTGTCCGACTTGTAAGAATAATTTACAGGACTTTCGGTCTATCGTTCCCTAAAAATAGCAATTTTTATTTATTAATAATAAATATACAAATATTTACAGAGAGAGAACCAAATAAAGGAAAAAAATACAAATTAGTGAACTTGTTGCAGCCACTGTGCAAATTGATTTTCATAATTCTTTTTTTACTCTGTACTTTACCATCCGTAGCTCTTGTAAGTAGATTGCCCTCCAGCTATTAAAACTTGGATGGATGCCTTCGAAGATTTTATTATTCCTTGTGATCCAAATGCTCCAAGAAGCCAAAATGATTATGTCCATGAAGAAATGAACATTAAGCTTATCTTTGATATCGAGCCTGCCTGCCTGCCCTCTCTCTCTTCTCTTCCTCCTCCTAGCCACCTTCCATCTCCTTCTCTCCCTTTTCTCGCTCAATCAAGCCCCCATCTGGAGCCTGTGTAATAGCAGCTTGCGGTGGCCTTGATCGACACCGGCGAGGTCCTTGAGCAGCTTGAGGTGACCGTCAGCAGGAGATTCTTGAGGTGGACGTCGGCTCGAGCAGCTTGAGGTGGCCGCCGCCAGTAGCTACTTCAGGTGGCCGCTGGCTGGAGCTACTTGAGGAGGCCGCCGGCATGAGCTGCTGGAGCTGGAGCGTGTCGTTGGGCCAGAGCACCTTACACTAGGCCACGGTGGCCCTTTAAGGGCACTTTGGCAGGGGCACCTTTTGAAGTGCCCTAAAAAGCTTTAATCTAGGGCATTTTTTTAGAAACTGCCTCTAATTGATATTATTTTAGGGCATTTTTTGAAAGTGCCTTAAAAGTTTATGTATTTAGGGCACTTTTTCAAAAATGCCGTAGAAGTTATATAGTATTTGGGGTACTTTTTTAGATATGCCTTAAAAGCTGTATAACATGTAGGGCATTTCTTAAAAAATGCTCTAAAAATTATATAGTTTTTAGGGCACTTTTGGAAATGCCCTAAAAGCTCAGAGTTTTTATGGCACTTTGAGAAATGCCCTAAAAGCTATATAGCATTTGGGGCACTTTTTTGGAATGCCTTAAAAGCTATATAGCATTAAGGGCACTTTTCAAAAATGCCCTAAAAATTATATAGCTTTTAGGGAACTTTTGATAATGCCCTAAAAGCTCATAGCTTTTAGGGCACTTTGAGAAATGACCACACTTTGAGAAATGGCCTAAAAGCTTATAACTTTCGGGGCACTTTGCTTAAGTGCCTTAAAAACTTATAGCTTGCAAATCATAAACAATATCACAAGCAGCTTCAAAGATAGAATTACACACATTATTACCGGTTCACAAATATAATCTATTATATACTAAAAGAAATATACTGATCTCTATTAGAGATCACATTAATCCACATCATTAGAATTATTTTTTATAATAAATCTTTTATGGCTGAGATTTTTTTGTTACGTAATCTCTTTAACCCGTTTGACGCATTTAACGTTATAAAAGGGCAACATGTCTTCAAGGTGGACACTCGTATGGTAGCCAACTAGCTAGCCAAGTTTGTTCCGATAATGCAACAAGAATGAATCGGTTAAAAAAAGCACGTACTAGCTCAGGAAATAACTCAGTCCAGTCATAAAGAAAAACGTGTACTCTAGCTTAGCTTGCTAGATCGCTCAAACCTAAAAATGTATTCGGGTGGAAAGAATTGCTTTGATCTTAACTTATAATAATATAGTGAAATATAAATAGTAAGTAGATATATATAGTTGACTGTACTTATTATGTATACATGTGTGTGTTTGAATATAAAAAGCGTAGCCAGGGTACATCTAATTTTCAAACTGACTACAAAATACAACAAGTAATACAAATATTTGGAAACCCGGTTTACTTCAAAATTCCGCGAAAGGATGCAATTTCACACTCTTTGAATATCTATTATATACTACAAATAAGACATGTTGATCCTCATCATCCAAAATAATTTGGAGAGTTGGATCCAAAATTCTTAATATGATTTATTTAGGTCCGCCATCTTTTCTTCAAAGTTCGTAGGTATGTTTAGTTTCAATAACTTAACAACTAAATCACGAATTATATTATGCGAATATGCACAAAATTATCCATGAATCCTATTTTAATAAAGGACTTAATTATATGATCAACATCATTAATTCCTCTTTTCCAATATAGACCTTCGCTCCAAAACAAATTCCGTTGCGCTATTCTGATACTATAAAGATAAAGTCAATTACTATAATCGATCCTTTATTTTCTTCCTTTTAACACCTTTACCGAGAAAACAATTTCTCTAAAAAGTGCACCAAAACTTCGGCAATACCAAATTTTGCACCTTTCGGTCCTGAGAAGACATATCCTTTATTTGCAAATAAGGACATACTACAAAGATTTCTTTTAATTTTGAATTATCAAGAATAACCCTAAATCTTTATAAATTGTACTATAATGCATATAGTATTATTTATATGGCTTCCTATTAATTAAATTGAGTTCATTCTTAATTTTTAACACACTACTTTAAATGATAATTTATATGCCATAGCTGTGTTTATTTTCTCAGATAATACCTGATCGAGTATGATTAATGCATAAACCGTTCAACAACTTGAAGTGTTTAGAGCATATTTATTTGTTGAACACTTTCATAAAATTATCAAATCATAACTCTCAACTTGTCGCTTTGATCAAATCATAAGGAGTCAGTTTTAATCTTTCCTTATTCTATAAAATATTTGAACAATTCAAATAATTCAAGTTCATTTAGCAATTCAAATAATCACTGAATCCTCAATAAAGAATTTGTGGAATAATTATATCCTTTAAATTTTTTACCGTGATACCGTAGGGGAAGCCCCTACGGTGTGATTTTCATTATATAACTATGCTCAAGAGAGTCACAGAGAAATTGAGAGATTACATCAGGGGGAAAATATGAAAAGAGGAACACATAGATCAAGAAAATGTGAGAACCACCCAATCAATAAGTGGTTTAACTAAGGCAGATTTGACTCTACACCGGTGCATCATAATATCACTTTGGACTCTGACCCGCCAACGCCCAAAGGCTGGAACAATGTTGTTGAAAATGAAATTATTACGCTACTTCCACACGTTCCAGGCAACACAGGCGAAAATCTCCATGAAGCAAGGGCCTACAAAGGCAGATCGTGCAGCGATAAAACGAGCACTAATAGGCAGCGCCATATCCCAGTGAATGTGACAAGCATCTCAGCTACTTTTGGAAAATTGGCACTCAGAAAACAAGTGATCATGTGTCTGTACAAAGAGAACAGGAGTAACCTGAATCCAATTGCCACTGTCTGACGAAGGATCATGTCTTTAGTGTTAATTTGTTGGGTATCCTCCTTACGTGGGCTGTGAGGAGATGGCCTTATGAAGCCTTTCAGGCGGCCCAAACAGGTGCAAGAGCCCACCAACCTTTAGGGTTATGACCAAGGGTCATTTTGGACATTGCACATGAGGGGAAAGGGGATGATAACCCTCCTTTCCAGCCACCACAGTGGTAAGGACGAAAATCAGGATAGCCTCTATTGGAGAAGAAAACCAAGAGAGAAGAGAAAGAGGAAAAGTTGAAGGAAGAAGTTGAATCAAGCGCCGGGCCTTGCCCACAACTTCTTCAAGCTGTTGTTCCACCAAGCTTGGTGAGATTGCTCCACTCTTTAGCTCTTGTGCCCCAAATCTTGTAGAAGCAGCCACAGATTCATGTGTATCTTGGTGCTTGAGATCCTCTAGTGCTCTCTAGAGAAGAACTTGTTGTATACCCATTTAATAATAGTGGAAGAAGATTTGGGTAGCTTCGACCCGTGGTTTTTCCTCTCAAGTTGAGAGGTTTTCCACGTAAAAAGGATTGGTGTCCTCTGTGTGTTGATTTACTACTGCTGCAGCTGTTGTGAGACCTCTCTCCCTAGGACAGAGATTGTCTTAGGTGAGGGGAGAGCTTCTCTCCTAAGGGGAGAGACTGTCTAGGGTGAGGAGAGAGCCAAGGGCTGCTCCTATTTCCTCCATATATATGCTGATGCATATGTTTCCTTCTGGCACGAGCAAAGATCCTTGAGTTAGAGCACAAGTGGCTGAAGTTTACTTTGATTCCGCTGCGTATTTTCAGTCAATGCTAATATTGTGCTAATCTCTAAATTAAGGGGATAACCGGTGTGTCCAGTTTTCCCAACAGAGTGGTATCAGAGCACAGGTTGCTCAAAGTCTGCTGAGAGTTGCTCAGAGGTTGCTTGCTGTTCGCAATGGCTTTGGAAGAAGGCGTCACTACGAGTGGCATGATAAAACTTGATTCTTCCAATTACTCATTATGGAAGCCCATGATGAAAGACATCCTTTATTGTAAGGATTTGTATAAGCCAATTGTGAAAGAGAAGATACCGACCGGTGTCACGGAAGAAGAATGGAGAGTGTTGAACCGAAAGGCAGTAGGTATGATTCGATTGTATATCAACCACAATATTTTCCACCATGTTGCAAATGACACAAATACATATGAGATGTGGCAGAAGTTGGAGTCAATGTATGAGAGGAAGACAACTATGAACAAGGCCTCGGTGATCAAAAGGCTAGCAAAGCTTGAGTACCGGGATGGTAGCAGTGTGATTGAACACTTGAATGTCTTCCAATGTCATATAAACCAACTTTCAGCCATGAAGATCAACTTCAAGGATGAGGTGCAAGCATTGTTGCTGCTGAGTTCCATGCCTGATAGTTGGAATACACTTGTTGTGTCAGTTAGCAATTCAGCTCCGGATGGGAAGCTGACATTGGAGATGGTAAATAATAGCATGCTGAATGAAGAAGCCAGAAAGAAGGAAAAAGGCGATGCCTCCTCATCTGATGCTTATGTGGCTGAATCCCACGACAAGAAAGAATATCGTGGACGTGGCCAAGCAAGATTTCAGCAAAGTAAAGACCAGAAATCCAGGGGCAGATCAAAGTCAAGAAAGAGACAAGAAATCACTTGCTTTTATTGTGGAAAGCCAAATCACAAGAAGGTCGATTGCAGGATATACAAGAGAGATCTTGCAGAGGGTAAAGTTGCTAACAAGAACGAGCAAAAAGGCGAGAATGGTGCCGCCATGACTGCATAATGTGAACAAGGTGAAGATTACCTTATCATTGAAGATGAAGAATGCTATAGTGCTATTCGTGATGATGCCATGAGTTGGGTTGTAGATTCAAGTGCGTCCTTCCACATTACATCACACAAGGAGTATTTCACTTCCTATACCAGCGGTGTTACCGATTCGGTGAGGATAGGAAATAGCGGTTCGTCAGCTATTGTTGGCAAGGGCACTATATGCATTGAGACAAACACAGGCTGCAGGTTGGTGCTCGATGATGTGAGGCATGTACCCGATATACGGCTGAATTTGTTGTCAGTTGGCAAGCTTTATGACATTCACCATGGAAGTTATTTTGGTGATGCAAAATGGAAGCTCACCAAAGGCTCTTTGATTGTGGCTCGAGGAAGCAAGCAAGGCTGTCTCTATGTGACTAAAACCAAGCTATGCAATGATGTGCTGACCGTCGCCGAGAATGACACTACGGCGGAATTATGGCACAAGAGGCTTGGGCATATGAGTGAGAAGGGCATGCAAGCTCTTGCTCGAATGGAGTTCCTCCCTGGGTTGAAAGGTATAACCTTGAAACCCTGTGAACATTGTTTTGCTGGCAAACAACATAGGGTTGCATTTCGTACATCGTGCGGAGAATGTTCTTGACATAGTGCATACTGATGTTTGCTCCATGACCGAAAAATCTCTCGGTGGAGCATTGATACGTCTCAAACGTATCTATAATTTTTGATGCTCCATGCTTGTTTTTACACCATTTGCATATTGTTTCGTTACACTTAGTGGCACTTTTATACATTTTCCGGAACTAACCTATTAACGAAGTGCCACAATGCCAGTTTGCTGTTTTCTGCTGTTTTTGTGTTTCAGAAGTGATACACAGGAAATATTCTCAGAATTGGACGAAACAAGTTCCTGAAGTCTTATTTTACCCGGAAGCTTCCAGACATCCGAAGAGGTGTCAGAGGGGGGCCACCAGGGACCCAGACACATGCCTGGCGCGGCCAGCCCCTTGGCCGCGCGGGGCCCGTGTGTGGGCGCCTGGTCAACCCCCTGACATCGCCCCTTCACCTATAAGAAGCCTCGGGACGGAAAACCCTAGGAGAGTCGGCAAATTTCCAGAAAGAGTTCCGTAGTTCCGCCGCCGCCACCGACGAATTTCGGGGGACAGAAGTCTCTGTTCCGGCACCCTGCCGGGACGGGGAAGTGCCCCCGGAGCCATCTCCATCGGTCTCCATCGCCGTCTCCACCGTCTCCATCGACCTCACCGCCATCTCCATCAACCTTGTTGTCTCCTATGATGAGGAGGGAGTAGTTCATCCCCGGGGCTGAGGGCTCTACCGGTAGCTATGTGGTTCACCTCTCTCTCCCATGATGTGATCTTTATGTGATCGTGAGCTTTGTATCATGTTGAACAAGTACATGTTATTATTCAGATATTTTGTGTACTCTAGTGATGTTATTAAAGTAATCTATTCCTCCTGCTATGGCGTAACGGTGACAGTGCGTGCATCATGGTGGTACTTGGTTTAGGCTATGATTGTGATCTCTTGTGGATTATGAGAATAATTATTGCTATGATAGTTTGAGTGATCTATTCCTCCTTTCATGGTGTAATGTTGACAGTGTGTGCACCGTGTTAGTACTTGGTTTAAGTTGCAATGATTTCTATCTTGAATTGTGATCTGATTTGGATATCTCTATGAGTGGTGTTTGTCAAGTACTTGATGAACTTTAAGGGGTGCTTTTGTAGCCACTACACAATGATTAGTGTTATTCAATAGGAGAGTAATTCAGAGTACCTTAGCACAGAGAAGTTACTTGTTCATTCATGTTATATTGTTGGGAGTGTGTCCACTAGTGAAAGTATGATCCCTAGGCCTTGTTTCCAAGCTTTGCACACCGTTTACTTGCTATTTTGTTACTTATTTGCTCGCAGCGATATTTATTTCACATCACGTTTGCTACTTATAATCATCTATACCACTTGTATTTCACTATCTCTTCGCCGAACTAGTGCACCTATACATCTGACAAGTGTATTGGGTGTGTTGGGGACACAAGAGACTTTCTGTATCGTAATTGCAGGGTTGCTTGAGAGGGATAGCTTTGACCTCTAACCTCCCTGAGTTCGATAAACCTTGGGTGTTCCACTTAAGGGAAACTTGCTGCTGTTCTACAAACCTCTGCACTTGGAGGCCCAACAAGTGTCTACAAGAATAGAAGTGCGTAGACATCAAGCTCTTTTCTGGCGCCGTTGCCGGGGAAGAGAGAAGACTTCTGCGAGGGGAGTTCTTCGCACACACATTCTTTACTTTGTTATTTGTTTTGCTTTACTTTATTTTATTTTACCTACATTGCTTTTTATCAAAAATCCAAAAAAATTAGAATCCTTGGTAGTTGTTTTTACTTATCTGCTTTTAGTTTTGTTACAATGAGTAATCCTGAAGTAGAAGTTCGTAGTTTCAAGCAGCAAGGGGGAGAAAGTTTAAAAGATGCTTGGTACCGTATTAACAATGCTCATCATAGGTGTACCAAAAAGCACTCCACCACGATCCTCCTTAGGAATTTTTATGTTGGTATATCTAGCTGGAATAGGTATGTTCTTGATACTCTTACAGGAGGTAATTTTCTGGGTACTCCCGCGGGAGAAGCATGCACTATAATTGAAAGTTTAGTGGGAGTACCACCTATTCATGTTGCTAAAACTGAGACCACCTTGGAAGAGGTGGTAGAAAAGCTCAGCTCCTTAGAAAAAAGTTTGCCAAGTATCCTAGAAAATGCTAGCCACGTTAGTGAATTAATAGAAAATATTGGTAAGAGAATTACCATTTTAGAGGCTAGCACTACTCATGACAATCAAAACTTGAGGATTGGTAAACTAGAGGAGTCTATGGAAACTCTTAGTTTAATCTTCTCCTCTCTTAAATTTAAGAAGGAGAAAGTGTTTGTTGGAAAAGAGCAAAAATTTATGTATGTTCCCAAGGTTTCTGCGCTTAAATCTCAACATGTTCTTAAGATTGGTAAGACTCTTAGTTCCACTAAGGGTAACTTGCAGGTTGAATCATCTTCGGGAACCTTCAAAGAGCCTACTGAGGTAACTAGCACTTCATCTATTGATATTACTTGATTCGCAATTTTCTGCGCCTAGCTCAAAGGCGTTAAAGAAAAGCACTCTTGGGAGATAACCCATTGTTTACTTTTCAGTACTTTTTCTTTTATTTGAGTCTTCGAAGTCATTACTACTGTAATGACCGCTCCTTATCTTGTTTATTTCGTTTTTGTGCCAAGAGAAGCCTCTAATTTGAGTGAGGTAAAGATTTGGGGTTATTGCTGTCCTGAAACTGTTTTCGGTGCTGCACCGTAAAAATTCGTGAAAATTCTCTGTTTATCTTTTGGACCTGCGATTTCTTGTGCATATGCCCCAGGTTATATCCAAACTTTTCTTAGTTGAACACTTTTTTATTTGAGCAACATAAAATCCCTCAAAAATTCGTCCATTATCAGCTGTTCAGTTTTGACAGATTTCTACCAATATTTGTTTTTGCCACTTTATCGCTTTCTTTTGAGTTCTTTTTGATCATGGAACTCTTGTGGAAGTTGCTACAGTAGTATATACTTTATATGTGGTGGTTTTGAGTTGAAACCTGAAGCTAAAAGAGGTTGAATATATTTTATGCTTACACTAATGTTGCTAATAGAATTGTGTTTAGTTTTGTATGAAGGAAGTTTTCAAGTGTAGGGATTGGAGAATGATGAGATGAGTTGAAGAATGGACAAAAGCTCAAGCTTGGGGATGCCCATGCATTACCCCAAGAAATATCCAAGAAGTACAAGCGTCAAAGCTTGGGGATGCCCCCAAGGCACCCCTTCTTCATCGGCAAAAATCAGGTCACCTTTCAAAACACTATATTTTTATTGCTTCATGCACTATGTGTTTTTCTTGGAGCGTCAGTTGTTTTAGTTTTCTTAGTTGGTTTAGTTTGTTTGTTTGCTGCAATAAATGGTTGGACCCCAACAAATTTCCTTTGGAGGAGATGTACTCGTTTTCATTTGCAAAGAATGCTCTAGTTTTCACTCTTATTAAAAATCGAGCGTTCTACTTTTTCTGCTACTGCTTTTGGTTTTCGTTTTCGCCTTGATATGCGTTTAGATCTTGTCATATCTTTTCATCAAGGTGTATTTTTGCCTCTGATCTTTATTGGTTTTCATCAAAAGAGGTATTTATAAAAATTTCAAATGGTGTTGGAAAAGAGAAAAAGCTTTGTGCAAAATAGTGGTACAAGAAGGAGCTTGTGTAGACTGCGGCTTAGGCTTTTTCATGTCATGCTTGATGTCTTTTTGATAGTATGCTTAGTGGTTTTGCTGTAGCATGACTTGTCTCAAATAACTGAGATTGCTTAATGAGCCTTTGAAAAAAATCATGCGTTGTTTTTATTGTATGGAAGCATTATTTCGGTTTTCTCCTTGATGCTTTATTTGGGTTGACTTGGCGCATGCTCACACATGTTAGACTCTTCCAAAGTCGCCATTAGCCTTCATGATCATTTAGTTTTTGACTTTTGATGCCATCATATGCTTCTTTTAATGTCGCTTTGTCGCTTTGCATGATTATGGCCATTATTGCTCTCTTAGTTGGTCGCTCTCAGTCTTTTGCTAGCCCTCGCCTTGTACTGAGTATGAGCTCTACTCGTGCATCCAACTCCTAAAAGCCAAAGTTTTTCATTGTGTCCACCATACATACCTATTAGCAATTTGCTATTCCAAGTAAATTTGACTTGCTTTTATTTTCTCTTCAAATTAAACTCTTACCAGTGTTATGCGAAATTCGGTCAGTAAAGCTCTCACGAACCGGAAGGCACACTTTACTTTTTCCTGTTCTTAAAAATTTGACATTGTGGTCTTTTATGCTGAGTTGTTATGCTTGCAAGTTGTAAGTTGGATTCTAGCCCAGCCATGCTGTCATGGGGCAAGCTTTCAACATTGCACTTCTTATTTGAGTTGATATCGTGGTCTTTTGTTTATGGATGCCCGCTGTGTGAAATGAATTGGGAATCTTGTGAGGATCATGGAGTTTTTATATGTGTTAGGGAAACGCCGGGCCGCCAATCTAAGCCATGCATAATTCATGGTGGAAATTTGCAGCATACCCATGGTGAACATTCGACGACGCATCTCATAATAAAAAGCTAAACAATATAGCAAATAAAAGAGATGTCGAGGTGTTCATTGTCTGCTTGTCCTGTCATTTTGGTGTGGGCTTGTTCCATGTCATCAGGCACGGAGGTACCCCATTGGCGGTTCTCAATGATATGCATATACTTACAATGACAAGAGCCTTGCTTGGGACTCTAAGTAAATTAGCATGGTTTGGGTACTCGTATTCACGGGACACGAGGTTTTCAACTTATGATTTGTCAAGCATATGCATCATAACTGTTCTCGCATTAACTTTAACCATTCAAGATGCTTATGATGGGGGCAATGAGAGCTCAAAGCCGGTAAGTACCATAATTTTTGAAGGTTATAAAACTTGCAATCACTGCTTCCCTCTGCGAAGGGCCTTTCTTTTACTTTTATGTTGAGTCACCACCTTCTTTCTTTATGCACCATTAAGAGAGCATAGTTGTCATTCTTAGTGTGATATGCATTGTCCCAAAGTTCATTGATTGATTCATATTGTTGGTTTCACTTGTTCTTAAATTATTTGTATCTAGTCGCCCTCTTAAACTTGAAGGTGTCCTATGCATTTATGTTTTGCTCTCTTTGAAGGACAAGCTGAAAACCATTTGCATGTTTTCCTTATGATTTGAACACATGTTTGACTTTCATTGTTTCATTATCATGATCTTTTGTTTGTGTTCATTTGCATGTTTACAACATGGTTGCTAAGTTCTTATTGTCAAGATTATATCTTCATGCCCATGTTTTAAGTCCTATTGATCCCAGCTCACCAATGCTTACATATATGATCAAGATTGTGTAGGTGCATGTCACCTCAAAAATTATTCTTTTGTTATCACTTACCTACTCGAGGACGAGCAGGAGTTAAGCTTGGGGATGCTTGATACGTCTCAAACGTATCTATAATTTTTGATGCTCCATGCTTGTTTTTACACCATTTGCATATTGTTTCGTTACACTTAGTGGCACTTTTATACATTCTCCGGAACTAACCTATTAACAAAGTGCCACAGTGCCAGTTTGCTGTTTTCTGCTGTTTTTGTGTTTCAGAAGTGATACACAGGAAATATTCTCAGAATTGGACGAAACAAGTTCCTGAAGTCTTATTTTACCCGGAAGCTTCCAGACATCCGAAGAGGTGTCAGAGGGGGGCCACCAGGGCCCCAGACACATGCCTGGCGCGGCCAGCCCCTTGGCCGCACGGGGCCCGTGTGTGGGCGCCTGGTCCACCCCCTGACATCGCCCCTTCGCCTATAAGAAGCCTCGGGACGGAAAACCCTAGGAGAGTCGGCAAATTTCCAGAAAGAGTTCCGTAGTTCCGCCGCCGCCACCGACGAATTTCGGGGGACAGAAGTCTCTGTTCCGGCACCCTGCCGGGACGGGGAAGTGCCCCCGGAGCCATCTCCATCGCCGTCTCCGCCGTCTCCATCGACCTCACCGCCATCTCCATCAACCTTGCTGTCTCCTATGATGAGGAGGGAGTAGTTCATCCCCGGGGCTGAGGGCTCTACCGGTAGCTATGTGGTTCACCTCTCTCTCCCATGATGTGATCTTTATGTGATCGTGAGCTTTGTATCATGTTGAACAAGTACATGTTATTATTCAGATATTTTGTGTACTCTAGTGATGTTATTAAAGTAATCTATTCCTCCTGCTATGGTGTAACGGTGACAGTGCGTGCATCATGGTGGTACTTGGTTTAGGCTATGATTGTGATCTCTTGTGGATTATGAGAATAATTATTGCTATGATAGTTTGAGTGATCTATTCCTCCTTTCATGGTGTAATGTTGACAGTGTGTGCACCGTGTTAGTACTTTGTTTAAGTTGCAATGATTTCTATCTTGAATTGTGATCTGATTTGGATATCTCTATGAGTGGTGTTTGTCAAGTACTTGATGAACTTTAAGGGGTGCTTTTGTAGCCACTACACAATGATTAGTGTTATTCAATAGGAGAGTAATTCAGAGTACCTTAGCACAGAGAAGTTACTTGTTCATTCATGTTATATTGTTGGGAGTGTGTCCACTAGTGAAAGTATGATCCCTAGGCCTTGTTTCCAAGCTTTGCACACCGTTTACTTGCTATTTTGTTACTTGTTTGCTCGCAGCGATATTTATTTCACATCACGTTTGCTACTTATAATCAGCTATACCACTTGTATTTCACTATCTCTTCGCCGAACTAGTGCACCTATACATCTGACAAGTGTATTGGGTGTGTTGGGGACACAAGAGACTTTCTGTATCGTAATTGCAGGGTTGCTTGAGAGGGATAGCTTTGACCTCTAACCTCCCTAAGTTCGATAAACCTTGGGTGTTCCACTTAAGGGAAACTTGCTGCTGTTCTACAAACCTCTGCACTTGGAGGCCCAACAAGTGTCTACAAGAATAGAAGTGCGTAGACATCAAGCATTATACTTTGTGACATTCATTGATGACCACTCAAGAAAGATATTTCTCTATGTGTTGAGAAACAAGTGGCAGGTGCTCGACGTCTTCAAGAAATTGCATGCCAAGATTGAAAGAGAAACTGGCAGGAAATTGAAGTGCGTAAGATTAGACAATGGTGGTGAATATCGAGGTCCCTTTGAGAGGTATTGCAGAAAGTTTGGTATCAGACTTGAGAAGACTCCACCAAAGACACCCCAGCTCAATGGCCTTGCTGAGAGAATGAACAGGACACTCATCGAGAGGGTCACAGCTATGCTCTCTCATGCAAAGTGACCTAATTCTTTTTGGGCTAAAGCATTGAATCATGCTATGTGTGCACTAAACCTGTCCCCTTCAGTTCCTCTTGCAGGTGATATTCCTCAGAGAGCCTGGTCAGGTAAAGATGTGTCATACAAGCAATTGAAGGTCTTTGGTTGCAAGGCATTTGTGCACATCCCGAGGGATGAGAGATCCAAGCTTGATAGCAAGACAAAGCAGTGCATCTATCTCAGCAGTCCAAGTGATGAATTTGGATACAGATTGTGGGATCCAATCAAGAAGAAGACCGTGAGAAGCCGAGATGTGGTTTTCATTGAAGATGAAACAATACGAGATATTGGGAAATCGGAGAAGCTGAAGACCACCACACCTCAGGTTGACTTGGATCCAGTTAATCCTCCTCTCGTGCATGATGATCATGGGGGAGATGATGAAGATGCTAAAGATAGTGATGATGCAACTGAACAAGGCAGCACAAGTCAGGGACATGACCAGCCATCAAGTGATGATGATGAAGAAGGTGAAGATGATCCACCTACACCACCAGTGCTACAGCCGAGAAGAAGTGGGAGAGATCCAGTTCCTTCCACCAAATATCCTCCACATCAATATGTGTTGATGACTGATGCAGGTGAGCCCTCATGCTATGAGGAAGCAGTGTCTGATGAGCACAAGAATGAATGGTCAGAAGCCATGCAGGATGAGATCAAATCCCTGTATGAGAATAACACCTTTGATTTGGTGTCTTTGCCAAAGGGCAAGAAAGCACTCAAGAACAAGTGGGTGTACAGAGTGAAGATTGAAGAACATAGCTCACATCCAAGGTACAAGGCCAGATTGGTTGTGAAAGGTTTCAGTCAGAAAAAGGGCATAGACTTCGATAAGATATTCTCTCCGGTGGTCAAGATGTCTTCGATCCGAGTTGTGCTTGGCATTGCTGCCACCATGGACTTGGAAATTGAACAACTTGATGTGAAGACATCGTTTCTACACGGTGACCTAGAGGAGGACATATACATGGAGCAGCCGGAAGGATTCATTATTGAAGGCAAGGAGCACAAAGTGTGCAGATTGAAGAAGAGCTTGTATGGCTTGAAGCAAGCTCCTCGGTAGTGGTACAAGAAGTTTGAGTCATTCATGACCAAGCTTGGTTACCGTAAAGCACAACCTGATCATTGTGTGTTTACGAAGAGGTATGCCGAGGGTGACTTCATTATTCTCTTGCTATATGTTGATGACATGCTGATTGTTGGAAATGGCACAAAGAGGATTGCTCTCCTCAAGAAGGCATTGAGTAAATCATTTGCCATGAAGGATTTAGGACCAGCTAAACAAATACTTGGCATGAAGATCTCTCGTGATAGATCAAAGAAGTTGCTTTGGCTCTCACAAGAAAGATACATTGAGAAGGTACTTGAAAGGTTCAATATGCAAGGCGCAAATTATGTTGCCTCTCCACTTGCAGGCCATCACAAATTGAGTAAAGAACAATGTCCTAGAAGCAAGGTGGAGAAAGAAGCAATGAGCAAAGTACCATACCAATCTGCCGTGGGCAGTTTGATGTATGCCATGGTGTGCACTAGGCCTGATATTGCCTATGCAGTTAGAGTTGTTAGCCGGTTCATGACAAATCCAGGAGAAGCTCACTGGAATGCAGTGAAGTGGATTCTCAGGTATCTCAAAGGTACTTCTAGATTGTGCTTACGCTTTGGAAGCGGGGAACCTGTGTTGCAAGGCTACACAAATGTAGATTATGCTGGTTGTGCAGATTCTAGAAAGTCTACCTCCGGATACATGATGACTTATGCAGGGGGAGCAGTGTCATGCCAATCAAGGTTGCAGAAATGCGTTTCATTGTCAACCATAGATGCTGAGTACATAGCAGCGGTTGATGCATGCAAGGAAGTACTCTGGATGAAGAACTTCTTGCAAGAGCTCAACATGAAGCAAGAGAAGTATATTCTATATTGTGATAGCCAGAGTGCTATCTATCTTGCTAAGAATCCAAGTTTCCATGCTCGAACCAAGCACATTGAGGTGAGGTATCATTGGATTCGACAAGTGGTGAGTTCCAAGTTGGTGCAACTTGAGAAGATCCATACCGACAAGAATGGGTCGGATATGATGACCAAGATATTGCCAAAGGAGAAGCTGCTTGTGTGTTGCAAGGCAGCGGGCATGGCGGTGCCCCCCACATGAGTCAGATGGGGGAGAATGTTGGGTATCCTCCTCAAGTGGGCTGTGAGGAGATGGCCTTATGAAGCCTTTCAGGCGGCCCAAACAGGTGCAAGAGCCCACCAACCATTAGGGTTATGACCAAGGGTCATTTTGGACATTGCATATGAGGGGAAAGGGGATGATAACCCTCCTTTCCAGCCACCACAGTGGTAAGGACGAAAATCAGGATAGCCTCCATTGGAGAAGAAAACCAAGACAGAAGAGAAAGAGGAGAAGTTGAAGGAAGAAGCTGAATCAAGCGCCGGGCCTTGCCCACATGGTTGTGAACACATCAGATCTGCTACCTTGTCTCCTTCAAGCTGTTGCTCCACCAAGCTTGGTGAGATTGCTCCACTCTCTAGCTCTTGTGCCCCAAATCTTATAGAAGCAGCCACAGATTCGTGTGTATCTTGGTGCTTGAGATCCTCTAGTGCTCTCTAGAGAAGAACTTGTTGTATACCCATTTGATAATAGTGGAAGAAGATTTGGGTGGCTTCGGCCCGTGGTTTTTCCTCTCAAGTTGAGAGGTTTTCCACATAAAAAGGATTGGTGTCCTCTGTGTGTTGATTTACTACTGCTGCAGCTGTTGTGAGACCTCTCTCCCTAGGACAGAGATTGTCTTAGGTGAGGAGAGAGCATCTCTCCTAAGGGGAGAGACTGTCTAGGGTGAGGAGAGAGCCAAGGGCTGCTCCTATTTCCTCCATATATATGCTGATGCATATGTTTCCTTCCGGCACGAGCAAAGATCCTTGAGTTAGAGCACAAGTGGCTGAAGTTTACTTTGATTCCGCTGTGTATTTTTAGTCAATGCTAATATTGTGCTAATCTCTAAATTAAGGGGATAACCGGTGTGTCCAGTTTTCCCAACATAATTCTATCCTTAATAATAAGCCAGACAAAAACTTTTAGTTTGGGCAAGCACTTGGATTTCCATATGGCCCGCAGTGCAATATCAGGGGAATTGCCGCAAACAGGAACTGATAAAATCTAGACGAAGTACTTTGCATTGCCCCATGTAAAAGTGCGAGTGTCCAGGTTGTCCGTGATTGTCACTTCAGTTAGAATGTGTTGCACCTGAACGTATTCAGCATGAGCCTCAGCTGAGAGAGGAAGTCTAAAGAAAGAGCTCAGATTTGATGACAAGGTTAGTTCAGCGATAGTAGTATCTTCAAATTTAACATATGAGAATAGTCTGGGAAGCTGATTGCATAATGTGCCACCAATTCTCCAAAAATCCATCCAAAATAAGGTTAGCTCTCCGTTACCAATATGGGCAGTAGTAATACTCCTGTAGTCTGTAACAAAACTAAAAATGTCTCTCCACCAAAAAGACTCCCGAGAGCTCTGAGCGTTAGGAACTCCATGATTATATAGCGACCAAACTAGCTTAACCCAGGGAGTATCTTCCTTGCAAAAGAATTTATGGAGTTGGTTTATAAGGAGGGCTTTATTCTAAAGCTCTATAATTTTAATACCAAGACCACCATGCTTCTTTGGTCGACATACCGCTGACCAAGCAGCGAGTGCATGACACGATGACGAGTCTTCATCCTTTTTCGCCCATAGGCAATGGCGCCTAGCTCAATCAAAAAAAAATTACGACCATCTTATGAATCTTGAGACAACTGATGAAATGAGTGGGTAGCGAAGAAAGTACCGAATTAATCAGCTCTAAGCGGCCACATACCCCAAAAAACGTGCACTCGCATTCAATCTTCTTTCAACTTGATCAACAGTGGGGGTCTGGGGGACAGATCTTGCACTGTGGGGTGTGGGCCTTGTGGTGCCAAGAGGAGACCTGTAACACAACCAAAGGTGTGTTTGCCAGCTGCTGAAGGTTCTGATCGTCGAATTAATTGACATCATGCTGGTCTTGGAGTAGTTCACACACAGTCCTGTAGCTTGGGCAAAGTCAGCAAGAAGTTGTTTTAAAGCCAAGAGTTGCAGCGGACAAGCTTGCATAATCAACTGAGTATCATCAGCATATTGAACAATCAGAAAGTCCGTTTCCGGAATAGGTAGTGGATCCTGAAGAACTCCTTCTCCAAACAACAAGTTTACCATCGATTGTAGAAGGTCGGCATCACTAACAAACAATAGCGGCGAGAAAGGATCACCTTGATGGACTCCTCGCCTACAAGGGAACTTTTTTCCAGGGACTCCGTTTAAAAGGATCGAAGAAGTACCATAAGATAATATTGCCTCCACCATATTCAACCAATGTTAATTAAAACCTTTACAAGCAAGGATTCGAATAATAGCTTTATTCTCCATTGTATCGAAGGCCGTTGTGAAGTCTTAATTTTATGAAGTAATACACATCATTTGTGAATAATATTTAATAATTGTGTATTTTACACTTTAACATGAAGTGTTTTAATTATTTCAATAAATAAGGTGTAGATCACATGTGAATCGATCAATTATCAAAATTGCATTTAATTCCATTGATAAGAAATTACCACACACACATATGCAATTGATCAATTATCAAAGACATATTTAAATTTCATTGATATGAAATTACCACACACACATATGCTTGCAATTATATCAACAAGAATTAAATAAGAATAACACATTCATAATCTTTATGATCCAAAAGACTTTATTTATTGTGATAAAACAACGAACTTTTTCATTACACACGAATAAATTTGTCTCACAAATCTGAGACAATCATAAGGTCTTTAACACAAATTGATTACAAAATCTTTATTCAACTTCCTAAAAACTTAAAGATAAATGTCGAGGAAGATCGGTGTTGGTCATAAACATCAAGCATGTCATCCTCAGGGCACCACGGCCATCTCCTCCACGAACACTTCATTCCGCAGTTCCTGTCTTCATAAAACTGGAGTTAGTATCATATACTCAAAGCTGCAATAAGTGTTTACGAAACATTTTTAATACTGTATATCAAATATACCTGCCGTATCGATGATCTCTCCAGCATCTGGCTCTACTTTTATAGACTTGAGTTGCATGAGGAAATGATGAAAGGTGACGTCAAATCCAGTCATCAAATAACCTTCAACATATGTAGTGTAGCTCGGTGGGAGTGACTGGAGCACCACATATATTCCAAGTTCATTAGTCATCATATAGTTGAGTTCGTCGGTCAGGTGCATATAGAGCCTATGCATATTGGTTAGGAGACTCTCGATGCATGTGTTTTCCTCCATCTTGGTTGTGAGGAACTCATTTAGACACTTAAAACTCTGCTTCCTGACTTGAGGAGCAAAGAGAGCCTGAAGCGCACTAATCATCGACTATGGATCACGATGCTGGTAGTACGCTTTGAGATGAGGTTCCATGGAGGCGGACATCAAAGTCTGAACTTCAATGTCTATGTCATGAGCTTTGCGATCCTAAGCAGTAGCATTAGGACCAGGCACCTCAGCTAGCGGTTCTTCCATCACATAAAGAAAGTCATTTTGCATGAGGACATTTCTCACACGTCGGTGCCATCTAGGGAAGTTCGAGTGACGAGGGTTAACTCGGCAAATGTCCTAGATGAAGGACTTAGGATCGGGGGAAGAGAGCATCGGATGAACTCGAAGGTAAAGATCAGTCAAACAAGGCGAGGTTTGGTGTGTGTCGAGAATAAGCGTGGTACTCAATTGGCTCAATCTTAATCTGGCCCTGGCCGGCCTCTCCTGGCCCCTTTATATAGGTGGCCAGGTCTCGAGGAACCGGTCGGGTTCAATACAAATTACAGTGTCTGTATACGATATCATCTCATATTTCGACTACATCTATGCTTAGGCCTCCCTAACGGGCCCCAGGGGTACCAAGATAATGGGCCTAATTAGCTATACCCTTGTCAGTAGCCCCCGAGATTCTACCTGAATTGTAGATTTGGGTTAAATCTCAAATCTTTATATCTTCAACTTGATCAATCTTCGACTTCTTCTTTTTCCCTGTATTCATTAAACAATTCATATTATTTATTTCTCAAGGGGATTTTGGTTAACAAGCCTGGCATCTCTGATGGATCAGGAGACCAGTTAACTGCCTGAGCAGACACTTGTTACCTACATCAAACTCAAGCCCCTGGACTTGAATCCGGTACCTAGCATAACCCGGTCTTTTGCCGCATTTAGGACTTACAAAGACAGGATTCCAGTAGTTCTCAGGGTATCCAGTCCGTCCACCTTTCTTCGCATCGTGGATACGGAAATTTACTATCAGAGCGCATTCATGTGCGTATACTAGGCCATGCAGGACAGATCCTAAGGTCTTACCTTCATGATCTTTACGACCACGGCATTTGATGCGGGCAGGATAACCACCCAGTTGGGAACCCCAAGAGGAAGGTATGATGAGCACAGTAGCAAGTTTTCCCTCAGTAAGCAACCAAAGTTTGTCGATCTAGTAGGAAAAAGCAAAACTTCAGAAGGTGATGATTGCTAGCTTCGTGACACTCCAGCAAGGGCGCCATTTACGATTCTTGTTGGTGCGTCTTCAACTAGTAGCAATGTGGAACCTGCACACAACACAACCAAGAACTTTGCTCCCAACTTACGATGAGGTTGTCAATCTCACTGGTTTGCTGTAAACAAAGGTATGAGCATATCAAGTGGGAAACAGTAGTAGTATGCGAGAAAGTAAATAGTGCGAGTAATAGTAAAATGGTGTAACAATGTAAAGGAAATTGGACCGGGGTCCACAGTTCACTAGTGGTGTCTCTCCATAAGATAAATAACAACATGCTGGGTAAACAAATTACAGTTGGGCAATTGATAGAATAAAGATAACGTGCATATGTCACGAGGATCACTATGAGATTTACTCTGGGCATTACAACAAAATACATAGACCGCCATTGATGGAGCGGTGATGAATGGTGCCAGAAAACTTGTTGGCGTGTAGTTGATGAAGTAAATGACCGGCCAGTTGGAAACCCCAAGAGAAGGTTTGATGAATATAGCAGCAAGTTTTCCCTCAGTTATGAAACTAAGGTTATCAATCCAGTAGGAAAAAGCCAATACTCCAGAAGGTGATGCTTGCTAGCCTAGTGACACTCCAACAAGGGCGCCGTTAATGATATCTTGTTAGCGCGTCTTCAACTAGTAGCAACGTGGAATCTGCACACAACACAACCAAGAACTTTGCTCCCAGCTTATGATGAGGTTGTCAATCTCACCAGTTTGCTGTAAACAAAGGAATGAGCGTATCGAGTGGAAAGCAATAGTAGTATGCGAGAAAGTAAATAGTGCGAGTAAAGTAAATAGGTGATAGCAATATAATGGAAATAGGACCGGGGTCCATAGTTCACTAGTGGTGTCTCTCCATAAGATAAAATAACACATGCCGGGTAAACAAATTACAGTTGGGCAATTGATAGAATAAAGATAACGTGATATGTCGAGAGGATCACTATGAGATTTACTCTGGGCATTACAACAAGATACATAGACCGCCATCCAACTGCATCAATGACTAATAATCCACTTGTGGCGAATTAATCCGAGAACTCCACAAGTATTAAGTTGCGAACAACAGATAACTGCATTAAGCAAAGTGTGTAATGTAAACAAAGCATATGCCCTTGGACATATGAATGTTGTTTTATCCCTAGTGGCAACAGCACATCTACAACCTTAGAGGTTTCTCTCACTCCCCCAGATTAAATAGAGGCATGAACCCAACTATCGAGCATAAATACCCCCTCTTGGAGTCACTAGTATCTACTCGGCCAAGATAGCTACTAACAACGGAGAGCATGCAAGATCATAAACAACATAGAGATAACATAAGATAATATTCAGCACATCAACTCAATCATAACACCAATATTTATCGGATCCCAACAAACACAACATGTAGAATTACATAACGGTGATCTCGATCATGTAAAGCAGCTCACGAGATCTAAACATGAAGCACATGGTGGAGAAGACAACCATCTAGCTACTGCTATGGACCCATAGTCCAAGGTAGACTACTCACTCATCGCGCCGAACGCAAGCATGGCGATGAAGAAGACCTCCGGTGGCGATTCCCCTCTCCGGCAGGGTGCCGGGAAGAGCTTCTGGACCCTCTCGATCTCGGGTCGACGGCGGTGGCGGATCGCAATGTATTCTAGAAAAGTGATCGGGTGTTTAGGTTTTTCCCGTCGGGGGGTCTTTATAGGCGAAGGGGCATCGTCAGAAGTGGACCGAGGCGGCCACACACATCGGGGGCACAGGCCAGCCCTGGGCCGCGCCGCCCTGTTGTGTGGGCCCCTCGTGGCCCCACTCCGTCTCCTCTTTAGTTCTCTGGTAGCTTCGGTAAATTTCTGGATGTTTAGCTTTTGTTTCGTCCAATTCCGAGAATATTTCCTGTGTAAATTTTCTGAAACACAAAAATAGCAGAAAACAGGGAACTGGCACTGTGGCATCTCATTAATAGGTTAGTTCCAGAAAATGAATAAAAATGCCACGAAGTGTAACGAAACACTAAGCAAATGGTGTAAAAACAAGCATGGAGCATCAAAAATTATAGATACGTTTGAGACGTATCAGCATCCCCAAGCTTAACTCCTGCTCGTCCTCGAGTAGGTAAGTGATAACAAAACAAATAATTTTTGAGGTGACATGCACCTACACAATCTTGATCATCTATGTAAGCGTTGTGCGCTGGGATCAAAAGAACTTAAAACATGGGCATGAAAGATATAATCTTGATAGAAGAAACTTAGCAACCATGTTATAACATGAAAAAGAACACAAATGAAAGATCATGAAAATGAAACAATAAAAGTCAAACGTGTGTTCAAATCATATGGAAAAACATACAAATGGTTTTCAGCTTGTCCTTCATGAGAGAGCAAAACATAAGTGCATAGCACACCTTCAGGTTTAAGAGGGCGACTAGATACAAGTAATTTAAGAACAAGTGAAACCAACATCATGAATCAATCAATGAAAACTTTGGGACAATGTACATTATACTCAGAATGACAACTATGCTCTCTTAGACGGTGCATAAAGATAGAAGGTGGTGACTGATACGTCTCCAACGTATCTATAATTTTTGATGCTCCATGCTTGTTTTTACACCATTTGCCCAATGTTTCATTACACTTCGTGGTACTTTTATGCATTTTCCGGAACTAACCTATTAACAAGTTGCCACAGTGCCAGTTCCCTGTTTTCTGCTGTTTTTGTGTTTCAGAAGTGATACACAGGAAATATTCTCGAAATTGGACGAAACAAGTTCCTGAAGTCTTATTTTGTCCGGGAGCTTCCAGAGATCCGAAGGAGAGTAGGAGGGGGGCCACAGGGGCACCACACGCCAGGCTGGCATGGCCCAGGCCCTGGCCGCGCCGCGCTGGTGTGAGGCCACCTGGCTCCACCTCTGACATCGCCCCTTCGCCTATAAAGACCCCCCGACGGGAAAAACCTAAGTATCCGACCACTTTTCCAGAACACATCGCGATCCGCCGCCGCCGTCGACTCGAAGATCGGGAGGGTCCAGAAGCTCTTCCCGGCACCCTGCCGGAGAGGGGAATTGCCACCGGAGGTCTTCTTCATCGCCATGCTTGCCTTCGGAGCAATGAGTGAGTAGTCTACCTTGGACTATGGGTCCATAGCAGTAGCTAGATGGTTGTCTTCTCCACCATGTGCTTCATGTTTAGATCTCATGAGCTGCCCTACATGATTGAGATCACCGTTATGTAATTCTACATGTTTGGTTTGTTGGGATCTGATGAATAGTGGTGTTATGATTGAGTTGCTATACTGAAATATATCTTTTGTTATCTCTATGTTGTTTATGATCTTGCATGCTCTCCGTTGTTAGTAGCTATCTTGGCCGAGTAGTTGCTAGTGACTCCAAGAGGGGGTATTTATGCTCGATAGTGGGTTCATGCCTCTATTTAACCTAGGGGAGTGAGAGAAACCTCTAAGGTTGTAGATGTGTTCATGCTACTAGGGAGAAAACAACATTCATATGCTCAAGGGCATATGCTTTGTTTACATTACACACTTTGCTTAATGCAATTATCTGTTGTTCGCAACTTAATACTTGTGGAGTTCTCGGATTGATTCACCACAAGTGGATTGTTAGTCATAGATGCAGTTGGATGGCGGTCTATGTATTTTGTTGTAATGCCCAGAGTAAATCTCATAGTGATCTTCTTGACATATCACGTTTATCTTTATTCTATCAATTGCCCAACTGTAATTTGTTTACCCAGCATGTGTTATTTATCTTATGGAGAGACACCACTAGTGAACTGTGGATCCCGGTCCTATTTCCATCATATTGCTATCACCTGTTTACTTTACTCACACTGTTTACTTTACTCGCATACTTCTATTGTTTTCCACTCGATACACTCATAACCTTTGTTTCAAGCAAACCGGTGAGATTGACAACCTCATCGCAAGTTGGGAACAAAGTACTTGGTTGTGTTGTGTGCAGGTTCCACGTTGTTGCTAGCAAAGCAAAGCTTGGACGAGGCGCCATATATAAATTGTCCGAAGCTGTCGTGAAGCTTGCAAGCATCACCTTTAGTCGTCTGTCTCTCCTCTCCAAGATCGACATACCTTGGTTTCTTAACTGAGGGAAAACTAGCTGCTATACTCATCATACCTTCCTCTTGGGGTTCCCAACGGGCTGGTCATTCACCACGCACAAGGAATCTTCTGGTGCCATCACCCACGCGCCAGCAGCTCTTTTTCTGGTGCCATTGCCGGGGAGAAGAGTGGTAGACCTCTGCAAGGGGAGTTTTTCGCACACACATCCTTTACTTTGTTATTGTTTTGCTTTACTTTATTTTACCTACATCGTTTTATATCAAAAAACCCAAAAAAAATTAGAATCCTTGGTAGTTGTTTTACTTATCTGCTTTTAGTTTTGCTGAAATGGCCAATCCTAAAAACACCAAGTTGTGTGACTTCACTAGCACGAACAATAGTGATTTTATCTGCACTCCTATTGCACCACCTGCTCCTGCTGCAAACTTTTATGAGATCAAGCCTGCTTTGTTGAACCTTGTTATGAAAGAGCAATTTTCTGGTGCTAGTACTGAAGATGCTGCAGCACATCTCAACAATTTTGTTGAGCTATGTGAGATGCAGAAATATAAGGATGTAGAAAGTGATATTATTAAGCTCAAGTTGTTTCCTTTTTCTTTGAGAGGAAAAGCTAAAGATTGGTTGCTGTCTTTGACTAAGAATAGTATTGATTCATGGGCTAAGTGTAAGGATGCTTTTATTGGTAGATACTATCCTCCTGCTAAGATTATATCTCTGCGTAGCAATATTATGAAGTTTACTCAGTTTGATAATGAACATGTTGCTCAAGCTTGGGAAAGAATGAAATCTATGATAAAGAATTGCCCCACTCATGGACTGACTACTTGGATGATTGTCCAAACTTTTTATGCAGGACTGAATTTTTCTTCGAGGAACCTATTGGATTCAGCTGCTGGAGGCACTTTTATGTCCCTTACCTTGGGCGCCACAACAAAGCTACTCGACAATATGATGGTAAATTATTCTAAATGGCACACCGAGAGAGCTCCGCAAGGTAAGAAGGTAAATTCTGTTGAGGAAACCTCTTCCTTGAGTGATAAGATTGATACCATTATGGCTATGCTTGCTACTGATAGGACTCATGTTGATCCTAATAATGTTCCTTTAGCCTCTTTGGTTGCCCAAGAAGAGCATGTTGATGTGAATTTCATTAGAAACAATAATTTTAACAACAATGCTTATAGGAACAATTTTACTAGTAAGAATTATAGGCCGTATCCTTCTACCAATGGTAATGGTTATGGTAATTCTTATGGTAATTCCTACAACAACACTAGGGCCGCGCCCTCCGAGCTTGAGGTAATGCTCAAGGACTTCATCGGTAAGCAAACTGCTTTTAACAAGTCTGTTGAGGAAAAGTTAGGCAAAATTGATATTCTTGCTTCTAAAGTTGATAGCCTTGCTCATGATGTTGAACTTCTGAAATTAAAAGTGTTGCCTAATGATGTGAAAGAGAACAATGTTTTTGCTACTGCTAATGCTATTCAAGTTGGAATTGATGAAAATATTAGATTGTTAGCGGAATTGCATGCCAGGTGGGAAAGAGAAGATGAGATGGCTAGAGAGATGAAGGTATGTACCATTACTACCTCTAATGATGTTGTTCCTAATGCTAGCAATCCTCTTAGTTTGATTGGTGTAGAGAAAACTCCCACTCCTTGTGTTAAAAAGCCTAAAACTGCCAAAACTTTTTCTCAAAAGAGTGCTGAAATTTTTCGGAGTGTAGGAGATGATAGCTCTACTTCTTTTAATGATTTTGATGTTGATGGCTGCAATATATCTGAAGTTATTTTGTTCTTGCAAAAGCTTTCTTTGACTCCCAATGCTAGTTCTTTAAATGTTGCTTTTACTAAGCATATTACCAATGCTCTCATGAAAATTAGGGATGAAAAGTTGAAGCAGAAAGCTTCTGTTCCCAAGAAGTTAGAAGATGGTTGGGAACCCATCATTGATATGCATGTTAATGATTTTGATTGCCATGCTTTATGTGATCTAGGTGCTAGTATTTCTATCATGCCTAGAAAGATTTATGACATGCTTGATTTACCACCGCTTGAAAAATATTATTTTGATGTTCTTATTGCTGATGTTGCTAAGAAGAAAACTTTGGGAAGGATTAATGATGTTCTTATTGTGGTTAACAATAACCTTGTTCCCGTTGATTTTCTTGTTATCGACGTTGAATGCCATGCTTCATGTCCTATTATTTTGGGAAGACCCTTTGTTCGAACTGTAGGTGCTATCATTGATATGAGGGAAGGCACCATCAAATATCCATTCTCACTAAAGAAAGGTATGGAACACTTCCCTAGGAAAAGAAAGAAATTCCTTTTTGACTCTATTCTTAGAGCAAATTATGAGCTTGATGCTTCATCTCTTGATATTACTTGATTCGCAATTTTCTGCGCCTAGCTCAAAGGCGTTAAAGAAAAGCACTCTTGGGAGATAACCCAATGTTTTATTTTCAGTACTTTTTCTTTTATTTGAGTCTTGGAAGTCATTACTACTGTAATGAGCGCTCCGTATCCTTTTTATTTTGTTTTTGTGCCAAGAGAAGCCTCTAATTTGAGTGAGGTAAAGATTTGGGGATGTTGCTGTCCTGAAACTATTTTCGGTGCTGCACCGTAAAAATTCGTATAAATTCTCTGTATATCTTTTGGACCTGTGATTTCTTGTGCATATGACCCAGGTTATATCCAAACTTTCGTTAGTTGAACACTTTTTTATTTGAGCAACAGAAAACCCCTCGAAAATTCGGCCTTTGTTAGCTGTTCTGTTTTGACAGATTTCTGCCAATATTTGTGTTTGCCGCTTTATCGCTTTCTTTTGAGTTCTTTTGATCACGGAACTTTTGGGGAAGTTTCTACAGTAGTATATACTTTATATGTGGTGGTTTTGGGTTGAAACCTGAAGCAAAAAGAGGTTGATTATATGTTATGCTACACTAATGTTGCTAATAGAATTGTGTTTAGTTTTGTATGAATGAAGTTTTCAAGTGTAGGGATTGGAGAATGATGAGATAAGTTGAAGAATGGACAAAAGCTCAAGCTTCGGGATGCCCATGCATCACCCCAAGAAATATCCAACAAGTACAAGCGTTAAAGCTTGGGGATGCCCCCGAGGCACCCCTTCTTCATCGGCAAAAATCAGGTCACCTTTCAAGACACTATATTTTTATTGCTTCATGCACTATGTGTTTTTCTTGGAGCGTCAGTTGTTTTAGTTTTCTTAGTTAGTTTAGTTTGTTTGCTGCAATAAATGGTTGGACCCCAACAAATTTCCTTTGGAGGAGATGTACTCGTTTTCATTTGCCAAGAACACTCCGTTTTTCATTCTTATCGTTCACCAGGTGTTCTTCTTTTTCTGCTACTGCTTTTGGTTTTCATTTTCGCCTTGATTTGTGTTCAGACCTTATCATATCTCTTCATCAAGGTGTATTTTTGCCTATGATATTTATTGGTTTTCATCAAAAGAGGTGTTTATAAAAATTTCAAATGGTGTTGGAAAAGAGAAAAAGCTTTATGCAAAAAAGTGGTACAAGAAGGAGCTTGTGTAGACTGCGGCTTAGGCTTTTTCATGTCATGCTTGATGTCTTTTTGATAGTATGCTTAGTGGTTTTGCTGTAGCATGACTTGTCTCAAATAACTGAGATTGCTTAATGAGCATTTGAAAAAATCATGCATTGTTTTTAATTGTATGGAAGCATTATTTTGGTTTTCTCCTTGATGCTTTATTTGGGTTGACTTGGCGCATGCTCACACATGTTAGACTCTTAGAAAGTCGCCAATAGCCTCTATGATCATTTAGTTTTTGACTCTTGATGCCATCTTATGCTTCTTTTAATGTTGCTTTGTCGCTTTGCATGATTATGGCCATTATTGCTCTCTTAGTTGGTCGCTCCCTGTCTTTTGCTAGCCCTCGCCTTGTACTGAGTATGAGCTCTACTCGTGCATCCAACTCCTAAAAACCAAAGTCTTCCAAAGTTTCCACCATACATACCTACTAGAAATTTGCTATTCCAAGTAAATTTGACTTGCTTTTATTTTCTCTTCAAATTAAACTCTTACCAGTGTTATGCGAAATTCGGTCAGTAAAGCTCTCACGAACCGGAACGCACACTTTACTTTTTCCCGTTCTTAAAAATTTGACATTGTGGTCTCTTATGTTGAGTTGTTATGCTTGCAAGTTGTAAGTTGGAGACTAGCCCAGCCATGCAGTCATGGGCAAGCTTTCAACATTGCACTTCTTATTTGAGTTGATATCGTGATCTTTTGTTTATGGATGCCCGCGGTGTGAAATGAATTGGGAATCTTGTGGGGATCATGGAGTTTGTATATGTGTTAGGGAAACGCCGGGCCACTAATCTAAGCTATGCATAATTCATGGTGGAAATTTGCAGCATACCCATGGTGAACATTCGACGACGCATCTCACAATAAAAAGCTAAACAAATGGCAAATAAAAGAGATGTCGAGGTGTTCATTGTCTGCTTGTCCTGTCATTTTGATGTGGGCTTGTTCCATGTCATCAGGCACGGAGGTACCCCGTTGGCGGTTCTCAATGATATGCATATATTTACAATGACAAGAGCCTTGCTTGGGACTCTAAGTAAAGTAGCATGAGGTTTGGGTACTCGTATTCACGGGACACGAGGTTTTCAACTTATGATTTGTCAAGCATATGCATCATAATTGTTCTCGCATTAACTTTAACCATTCAAGATGCTTATGATGGGGGCAATGAGAGCTCAAAGCCGGTAAGTACCATAATTTTTGAAGGTTACAAAACTTGCAATCACTGCTTCCCTCTGTGAAGGGCCTTTCTTTTATCTTTTTGTTGAGTCACCACCTTCTATCTTTATGCACCATTAAGAGAGTATAGTTGTCATTCTTAGTATAATGTGCATTGTCCCAAAGTTTTCATTGATTGATTCATATAGTTGGTTTCACTTGTTCTTAAATTATTTGTATCTAGTCGCCCTCTTAAACTTGAAGGTGTCCTATGCATTTATGTTTTGCTCTCTTTGAAGGACAAGCTGAAAACCATTTGTATGTTTTTTCTTATGATTTGAACACACGTTTGACTTTCATTGTTTCATTTTCATGATCTTTTGTTTGTGTTCATTTGCATGTTTACAACATGGTTGCTAAGTTTTTATTGTCAAGATTATATCTTCATGCCCATGTTTTAAGTTCTTATGATCCCAGCTCACAAATGCTTACATATATGATCAAGATTGTGTAGGTGCATGTCACCTCAAAAATTATTCTTTTGTTATCACTTACCTACTCGAGGACGAGAAGGAGTTAATCTTGGGGATGCTTGATACGTCTCCAACGTATCTATAATTTTTGATGCTCCATGCTTGTTTTTACACCATTTGCCCAATGTTTTGTTACACTTCGTGGCACTTTTATGCATTTTCTGGAACTAACCTATTAACAAGTTGCCACAGTGCCAGTTCCCTGTTTTCTGCTATTTTTGTGTTTCAGAAGTGATACACAGGAAATATTCTCGGAATTGGACGAAACAAGTTCCTGAAGTCTTATTTTGTCCGGGAGCTTCCAGAGATCCAAAGGAGAGTAGGAGGGGGGCCACAGGGGCCCCACACGCCAGGCTGGCGCGGCCTAGGCCCTGGCCGCGCCGCCCTGGTGTGAGGCCACCTGGCTCCACCTCTGACATCGCCCCTTCGCCTATAAAGACCCCCCGACGGGAAAAACCTAAGTATCCGATCACTTTTCTAGAACACATCGCGATCCACCGCCGCCGTCGACCCGAAGATCGGGAGGGTCCAGAAGCTCTTCCCGGCACCCTGCCGGAGAGGGGAATTGCCACCGGAGGTCTTCTTCATCGCCATGCTTGCCTCCGGAGCGATGAGTGAGTAGTCTACCTTGGACTATGGGTCCATAGCAGTAGCTAGATGGTTGTCTTCTCCACCATGTGCTTCATGTTTAGATCTCATGAGCTGCCCTACATGATTGAGATCACCGTTATGTAATTCTACATGTTTGGTTTGTTGGGATCCGATGAATATTGGTGTTATGATTGAGTTGCTATACTGAAATATATCTTTTGTTATCTCTATGTTGTTTATGATCTTGCATGCTCTCCGTTGTTAGTAGCTATCTTGGCCGAGTAGTTCCTAGTGACTCCAAGAGGGGGTATTTATGCTCGATAGTGGGTTCATGCCTCTATTTAACCTGGGGGAGTGACAGAAACCTCTAAGGTTGTAGATGTGCTGTTGCTACTAGGGAGAAAACAACATTCATATGATCAAGGGCATATGCTTTGTTTACATTACACACTTTGCTTAATGCAATTATCTGTTATTCGCAACTTAATACTTGTGGAGTTCTCGGATTGATTCGCCACAAGTGGATTATTAGTCATAGATGCAGTTGGATGGCGGTCTATGTATTTTGTTGTAATGCCCAGAGTAAATCTCATAGTGATCTTCTTAACATATCACGTTTATCTTTATTCTATCAATTGCCCAACTGTAATTTGTTTACCCAACATGTGTTATTTATCTTATGGAGAGACACCACTAGTGAACTGTGGATCCCGGTCCTATTTCCATCATATTGCTATCACCTGTTTACTTTACTCGCACTGTTTACTTTACTCGCATACTTCTACTATTTTCCACTCGATACGCTCATACCTTTGTTTCAAGCAAACCGGTGAGATTGACAACCTCATCGCAAGTTGGGAACAAAGTACTTGGTTGTGTTGTGTGCAGGTTCCACGTTGCTGCTAGCAAAGCAAAGTTTGGACGAGGCGCCATATATAAATTGTCCGAAGCTGTTGCGAAGCTTGCAAGCATCACCTTCAGCCGTTTGTCTCTCCTCTCGAAGATCGACATACCTTGGTTTCTTAACTGAGGGAAAACTAGCTGCTATACTCATCATACCTTCCTCTTGGGGTTCCCAACGGGCTGGTTATTCACCACGCACAAGGAATCTTCTGGTGCCATCACCCACGCGCCAGCAGTGACTCAACATAAAAAGTAAAAGAAAGGCCCTTCGCAGAGGGAAGCAGTGATTGCAAGTTTTATAAACCTTCAAAAATTATGGTACTTACTAGCTTTGAGCTCTCATTGCCCCCATCATAGGCATCTTGAATGGTTAAAGTTAATGCGAGTACAATTATGATGCATATGCTTTACAAATCATAAGTTGAAAACCTCGTGTCCCGTGAAGTACGAATACCCAAACCTCATGCTACTCGACTTAGAGTCCCAAGCAAGCTCTTGTCATTATAAATATATGTGTATCATTGAGAACCGCCAACGGGGTACCTCCGTGCCCGATGACATGGAACAAGCCCACATCAAAATGACATGACAAATAGACAATGAACACCTCGGCATCTCTTTTATTTACCACTGGTATAGATTTTTATTGTGAGATGCGTCATCGAATGTTCACTATGGGCATGCTGTAAATTTCCACCATGAATTATGCATGGCTTAGATTAGAGGCCCAGGCGTTTCTCTAACACATATAAAAACTCCATGATCCCGCAAGATTCCCAACTTATTTCACATCGCGAGTATCCATAAACAAAAGATCACGATATCAACTCAAAATGAAAGATAGTGCAATGTTGAAAGCTTGCCCCATGACGGCATGGCTGTGCTAATTTCCAACTTACAACTTGCAAGCATAACAACTCAACATAAGAGAGCCACAATGTCAAATTTTTAAGAACGAGAAAAATAAAGTGTGCCATCAGGTTCGTGAGAGCTTTACTGACCAATTTTCGCATAACACCAAAAAGAGTTTAATTTGAAGGATAGATAAAAGCAAGTCAGATGTACTTTGGAATAGCAAATTGCTAATAGGTATGTATGGTGGACACAATGGCAAACTTGGTTTATAGGAGTTGGATGCACGAGTAGAGCTCATACTCAGTACAAAATGAGGGCTAGCAAAAGACTGGGAGCGACAGACTAAGAGAGCAATAACGGCCATAATCATGCATAGCGACAAAGCGACATTAAAAGAAGCATAAGATGGCATCAAAAGTTAAAAACTAAATGATCATAGAGGCTTATGGCGACTTTGCATGAGTCAAACATGTGTGAGCATGTGCCAAGTCAACCCAAATAAAGCATCAAAGGAGAAAACCAAAATAATGCTTCCAAATAATTAAAACAACGCATGATTTTTTCAAAGGCTCATTAAGCAATCTCAGTCATTTGAGACAAGTCATGCTACAGCAAAACCACTAAGCATACTATCAAAACAACATCAAGCATGACATGCAAAAGCCTAGGCCGCAGTCTAAACAAGCTCCTTTTTGTACCACTTTTTTGCATAAAGCTTTTTCTCTTCTCCAAAACCACTAAGCATACTATCAAAACGACATCAAGCATGACATGCAAAAGCCTAGGCCGCAGTCTAAACAACTCTTTTGATGAAAACCAACATGGACCAGAGGTCAAAATACACCTTGATAAAAAAGATATAACAAGATCTGAACACAAATCAAGGCGAAAAACGAAAGCTAAACGCAGTTCTAGAAAAAGAGAACACTCGTTGAACGATAAGAGTGAAAAACGGAGTGTTCTTGGCAAATGAAAAGCAAGGCAACTTCTCCAAAAGGAATTTGTTGGGGTCCAACCATTTATTGCATCAAACAAAACTAAACAAAACTGAAAACTAAAAACAACTGATGCTCCAAGAAAAACGCATAACGCATGAAGCAATAAAAATATAGTGTTTTGAAAGGTGACCTGATTTTTGCCGATGAAGAAGGGGTGCCTCGGGGGCATCCCCAAGTTTTGACGCTTGTACCTCTTGGATATTTCTTGGGGTGACATTGGCATCCCCAAGCTTGAGCTTTTGTCCATTCTTCAACTCATCTCATCATTCTCCAATCCCTACACTTGAAAAGTTCCTTCATACAAAACTAAACACAATTCTATTAGCAACATTAGTGTAAGCATAGCATTGAATCAGCCCTTTTTGTTTCAGGTTTCAACTCAAAACCACCACATATAAAGCATATACTACTGTAGCAACTTCCCCAAAAGTTCCGTGATCAAAAGAACTCAAAAAGAAAGCGATCGAGTGGAAAACACAAATATTGGCAGAAATCTGTCAAAACAGAACAACTAACAAAAACATAATTTTTAGAGGGTTTTCTATTGCTCAAATCAAAAAGTGTATAACTAATGAAAGTTTGGATATAACCTGGGGCATATGCACAAGAAATCGCAGGTCCAAAATATATACTGAGAATTTTCACGAATTTTTACGGTGCAGCACCAAAATCTGTTTCAGGAGAACAACATCCCCAAATCTTACCTCACCCAAATTAGAGGCTTCTCTTGGCACAAAAACGAAATAAAAAGGATAAGGAGAGGTTATTACAGTAGTAATAACTTCCAAGACTCAAATAAAAGAAAAAAAACTGAAAGTAAAAACATTGGGTTATCTCCCAAGAGTGCTTTTCTTTAACGCCTTTGAGCTAGGCGCAGAAAGTGCGAATCAAGTAATATCAAGTGATGAAGCATCAAGCTCATAATTTGCTCTAAGAATAGAGTCAAAAAGTAATTTCTTCCTATTTCTAGGGAAGTGTTCTATACCTTTCTTGAGTGGGAATTGATATTTGATGGTGCCTTCCCTCATATCAATGATGGCACCTACAGTTCGAAGAAAAGGTCTTCCCAAAATAATAGGACATAAAGCATTGCATTCAACATCCATAACAAGAAAATCAACGGGAACAAGGTTATTGTTAACCATAATAAGAACATCATTAATCCTTCACAAAGGTTTCTTCTTAGCAACATCAGCAATAGGAACATCATAATAACACTTTTCAAGAGGCTGTAAATCAAGATGTCATAAATTTTTCTAGGCATAATAGAAATACTAGCACCTAGATCACATAAAGCATGGCTATCAAAACCATTAACATGCATATCAATGATGGGTTCCCAATCATCTTCTAACTTCTTGGGAATAGAAGCTTTTTTGCTTCAACTTTTCATCCCTAATTTTCATGAGAGCATTGGTAATATGCTTAGTAAAAGCAACGTTTAAAGAACTAGCATTGGGAGTCAAAGCAAGCTTTTGCAATAAAAAAATAACTTCAGATATATTGCAGCCATCAACATCAAAATCATTAAAGGAAATAGAGCTATCATCTCCCAAACTCCGAAAAATTTCAGCACTCTTTTGAGAAAAAGTTTTAGCAGTTTTGGGCTTTTTAGTACAAGGACTGGGAGTTTTCTCTACACCAATCAAAGTAAGAGGATTGCTAGCATTTGGAACAACATCATTAGAGGTAGTAATGGTACATACCTTCATCTTTCTAGCCATCTCATCTTCTCTTTCCCACCTGGCATGCAATTCTGCTAACATCCTAACATTTTCATCAATTCTAACTTGGATAGCATACGCAGTGGCAAAAGTATTGTTCTCCTTAACCTCATTAGGCAACACTTTTAATTTCAGAAGTTCAACATCATGAGCAAGGCTATCAACCTTAGAAGCAAGAATATCAATTTTGCCAAACTTTTTCTCAACAGACTTGTTAAAAGCAGTTTGCTTACCGATGATGTCCTTGAGCATTACCTCAAGATCGGAGGGCGTGCCCCTAGTGTTGTTGGAGGAATTACCATAAGAGTTACCATAACCATTACCATTAGTAGAAGGATATGGCCTATAATTGTTAATAGCAAAATTGTTCCTATAAGCATTGTTGTTAAAATTATTATTTCTAATGAAGTTTACATCAACATGCTCTTCTTGAGCAACCAAAGAGGCTAAAGGAACATTATTAGGATCAACATGAGTCCTATCGTTAGAATGCATAAGCATTATAGCATCAATCTTATCACTCAAGGAAGAGGTTTCCTCAATAGAATTTATCTTCTTACCTTGTGAAGCTCTCTAGGTGTGCCATTCAGAATAATTTCCCATCATGTTGTCGAGAAGCTTTGTTGCGGCGCCCAAGGTAAGGGACATAAAAGTGCCTCCAGTAGCTAAATCCAATAGATTCCTTGAAGAAAAATTCAGTCCTGCATAAAAAGTTTGGACAATCATCCAAGTAGTGAGTCCATGAGTGGGGCAATTCTTTATCATAGATTTCATTCTTTCCCAAGCCTGAGCAACATGTTCATTATCAAACTAGCTAAACTTCATAATATTGCTACGCAAAGCTATAATCTTAGCAGGAGGATAGTATCTTCCAATAAAAGCATCCTTACACTTAGCCCATGAATCAATACTATTTTTAGGCAAAGACAACAACCAATCCTTAGCTTTTCCTCTCAAAGAAAAAGAAAACAACTTAAGCTTAATAATATCACTCTCTACATCCTTATATTTCTGCATCTCACATAGCTCAACAAAATTGTTGAGATGAGCTGCAGTATCATCAGTACTAGCACCAGAAAATTGCTCTTTCATAACAAGGTTCAACAAAGCAGGTTTAATCTCATAAAAATTTGCAGCAGGAGCAGGTGGCGCAATAGGAGTGCAGATAAAATCACTATTATTAGTGCTAGTAAAGTCGCACAACTTGGTGTTCTCATGAGTACCCATTTTAGCAAAGCTAAAAGCAGACAAGTAAAAACAACTATAAGGAAACTAATTTTTTTGTATTTTTGATAAAACGATGCAAGTAAAAATAAAGTAAAGCAAAACTTAAAACAAAGTAAAGGATGTGCGTGCAAAACTCCCCTTGCAGAAGTCTTCTTTTTCCCCGGCAACGGCGCCAGAAAAACTTGTTGATGGCGCGGTGATGAATGGTGCCAGAAAACTTATTGGCGTGTAGTTGATGAAGTAAATGACCGGCCAGTTGGAAACCCCAAGAGAAGGTTTGATGAATATAGCAGCAAGTTTTCCCTCAGTTATGAAACCAAGGTTATCAATCCAGTAGGAAAACGCCAATACTCCAAAAGGTGATGCTTGCTAGCCTAGTGACACTCCAACAAGGGCGCCGTTAACGATATCTTGTAAGCGCGTCTTCAACTAGTAGCAACGTGGAATCTGCACACAACACAACCAAGAACTTTGCTCCCAACTTACGATGAGGTTGTCAATCTCACCGGTTTGCTGTAAACAAAGGAATGAGCATATCGAGTGGAAAGCAATAGTAGTATGCGAGAAAGTAAACAGTGCGAGTAAAGTAAACAGGTGATAGCAATATCATGGAAATAGGACCAGGGTCCACAGTTCACTAGTGGTGTCTCTCCATAAGATAAAATAACACATGCTGGGTAAACAAATTATAGTTGGGCAATTGATAGAATAAAGATAACGTGATATGTCGAGAGGATCACTATGAGATTTACTCTGGGCATTACAACAAGGTACATAGACCGCCATCCAACTGCATCTATGACTAATAATCCACTTGTGGCGAATCAATCCGAGAACTCCACAAGTATTAAGTTGTGAAGAACAGCTAACTGCATTAAGCAAAGTGTGTAATGTAAACAAAGCATATGCCCTTGGACATATGAATGTTGTTTTCTCCCTAGTGGCAATAGCACATCTACAACCTTAGAGGTTTCTATCACTCCCCCAGATTAAATAGAGGCATGAACCCAACTATCAAGCATAAATACCCCCTCTTGGAGTCACTAGTATCTACTCGGACAAGATAGCTACTAACAACGGAGAGCATGCAAGATCATAAACAACATAGAGATAACATAAGGTAATATTCAGCACATCAACTCAATCATAACACCAATATTCATTGGATCCCAACAAACACAACATGTAGAATTACATAACGGTGATCTCGATCATGTAAAGCAGCTCACGAGATCTAAACATGAAGCACATGGTGGAGAAGACAACCATCTAGCTACTGCTATGGACCCATAGTCCAAGGTAGACTACTCACTCATCGCGCCGAAGGCAAGCATGGCAACGAAGAAGACCTCCGGTGGCGATTCCCCTCTCCGGCAGGGTGCTGGGAAGAGCTTCTGGACCCTCTTGATCTCGGGTCGACGACGGCGGCAGATCGCGATGTATTCTAGAAAAGTGATCGGGTGTTTAGGTTTTTCCCGTCGGGGGGTCTTTATAGGCGAAAGGGCATCGTCAGAAGTGGAACGAGGCGGCCACACACATAGGGGGCATCTAAAAAAAGATCATGCATGATAATATGGGCATCTAAAAAAAGATCATGCATGATAATATGGGCACGAAAAAAAGAGGTAGCCTCAGTTACATTGGACACACTTATATCCAGGATTTGAGTCAGTGAACCAAAGATCATGCACAACAAATTTGTACACACCAATTGTTCACTGACCAAACCCTGAATCAATTTGTGCCCAAATATTCATCATCATTGGCACAAATTAATCGGATGGGATTGATTACTCACATAAGTTAACCGAATCACAAACACTAATAACGCAAGATCTAGAACTAGGAACAGACGAACCCTAATAACGCAAGACCTAACACGCAAGGTCTAGAACTAGGAACAGACGAACCCTAATAACGCAAGATCTAACTCAAAAGGATTGAACTAGGAACAGACGAACCCTAATAACGCAAGATCTAACACAAAATGATAGAACTAGGAACAGATGAACCCTAATAATGCAAGATCTAACACAAAAAGGATTGAAATGGGATAAGAACAAGGGAACAAAGGGTTACCTCCTCGTCGTCGACGATGCTGGTGTCGTAGGGGTTCTCCGGGGCGACGTACGGCTCTTGTTCGTACGGGTCCCAATCGACGGGGGCCTGGACGGGGGCCTGGACGAGGGCCTGGATGGGGGCGGCGGCCGATGCGCCGGCGGCAGATGCGCCGGTGGCTACGTCGGAAGCATCGACGGGGGCCTGGACGGGGGCGGCGGCCGATGCGCCAGCGGCTGATGCGCCGGCGGCTACGTTCGAAGGAGCGACGGGGGCCTAGACGGGGGCGGCGGCCGATGCGCCGGCGGCTATGTCGGAAGCGCCGACAATGGGCATCTCATTCTTCTCAATCGCCGGGGTTTTTTCTTTGGGGTTTTTTCGATGCGAAGTGGAGAAGATGATGGGACAGGAGAGGCGGTTGCAGTGAGAATGAGAGAGTGGGCAAGCGTCGAGGGACAGAAAGAGGGGCTCTATAAAGACGAAGGTGGCGTGTACCGCAAAACACGTCTAGTATGCACAGCTGCAGCGTGCACCGCGACACGAGGCTAACCCTTCGATGTTTGGTGTACTCAGTTCTAACCTCGGGCCTTATACAGAAATTTTATCTGTACTCAGTTTTCCCCTCGAGTACTTAGACTGGCAAGTGCAATATACTCAGTTCTACCCTCAAGTAGCTGGTCAACAGAGAGTCAACAAATGAGATTAACATAGCTAATTGAGTCATTTCATGCGCAAAAAAATCCAAAAAAAATAAAAACATAGTGGCACCTACTCATGGAGTCTTCCTACGCAACCTGCCACCTAGGAAACCTTAACAAACATAGATAAATCAAGTTTTACCACAAATTGCCACTTCTCAGAATCACTAGTAGCTATGAAGATGTATGGTTTTCCACTCAAACCCCTTTGCAAAACATCTTCCCCAAAACATAGTTTGTCTAAATGAGGCCATAATTGTCACACTCATGTATATTTGAATTGCAAATAATTTGATGTAGCTCAATATGAATTTTATTGTACAAAACACGCATTTTTCATTTTGTAATTCTTTTGTTTGAATCCCTTAGTCTATTTACTATTTACGTGCCCTTGGTTTCTTAGTACTACTCAGTTTTGCCCTCAAGTACTGTCACAAGTGCTCACAGAAGCCTAAACTTATCCTGATTGGTTGAGCCGTTGTCACACGGATCGACTCCACCAACCGTTGATCCACTGATCTAACGGGCAGTATACCCCTCTCCGTCTCTTCGTGGCCACCCCTCTCTCTCTCTTCGTGGCCACCCCTCTCTCTCTCTGTCGGTGGATCAACGGTTGGTGGAGTCGATCCGTGTGACAAGAGACATGCATTTATGGATTATTTTTCCATGTAACTATATTCCCTCTATTTATGCATTATTTTCCATGATTTAAAAATGTTAAACTAAAAAGTGGTATAATTTTGCTGTAAACAAGAGACATACATATTTGCAGATTTCGGTGAATGGATTATTTATCACCCCTCTAACAATTATCAACTATCTTTAGCATTCCTTTTCTTTTAGGGAATATAGTTTTGGTAATTTGAAACGGCCCAAAAGTGGTATAATTTTGGTAGAAACACGAGACATACATATTTGGCATATTTTGGGGGATTTCGGTGAATGGATTATTTATCACCCCTCTAACAATTATCAACTATCTTTAGCATTCCTTTTCTTTTAGGGAATATAGTTTTGGCAATTTGAAACGGCCCAAAAGTGGTATAATTTTGGTAGAAACATGAGACATACATATTTGGCATATTTGGGGGATTTCGGTGAATCGATTATTTATCACCCCTCTAACAATTATCAACTATCTTTAGCATTCCTTTTTTTAGGGAATATAGTTTTGGCAATTTGAAACGGCCCAAAAGTGGTATAATTTTGGTAGAAACATGAGACATACATATTTGGCATATTTGGGGGATTTAGGTGAATGGATTATTTATCACCCCTCTAACAATTATCAACTATCTTTAGCATTCCTTTTTTTAGGGAATATAGTTTTGGCAATTTGAAACAGCCCAAAAGTGGTATAATTTTGGTAGAAACATGAGACATACATATTTGGCATATTTGGGGGATTTCGGTGAATGGATTATTTATCACCCCTCTAACAATTATCAACTTTCTTTAGCATTCCTTTTCTTTTAGGGAATATAGTTTGGGATATAGTTTTGGTTATTTGAAACGTCCCAAAAGTGGTATAATTTTGGTATAAACATGAGACATACATATTTGTGGGATTTTGGTGAATGCATTATTTGTCACCCCTCTAACAATTATCAACTATCTTTAGCATTCCTATATTCCCTAACACTTATTTTTTTTTTGGTAATTTCGGTGAATGCACACACTAACTTTGAAAACAACTACAAGTACATGTAACTGAATAATGGATTTGTAACAAGGGATCCCTTGTAACAACTTCTAGCGCTTGATGAGCAATGATAAGAATCCGATCGCAATTATACAAAAAAACAACCAGCCATCAGATTAGCTTGCTTCTTCAACTCGATCAGCTGCTTTAACTGCTTGTTCATTTTCTTCAGTTCTCCCTTCACTTCCACCAGTTCTGCATTGGGAGCATTAGGCATAATCAGAATGGCTCCTCTCTCTGCCACATTCTCTATAGCAAGTCCCCCCTCCCAAATTGCGCTCCCCAATAGCGCAATTTGGGAGGGGGGACTTGCTGTAGAGAATGTGGCGGAGACCCCAATAGTGCCAATTGATTCCTGCAATTTAAGCCTCTGAACGTACACATCGATCCACTCGAAATACCTGCATTTCTTCAGGATCTGAAAACAACAACGTGAACCCTAAATCCCAAATTCGAGGGAATAACAAGAAAATCGAGAGAAAACAGAGCAATTGGAGCGAGATCTAACCTTATCCCCTCTCTATATGGCAAGCTCTCGCATGCAAGGAACTCACGTCCACGGTTGCCGTTGTCGTCCGTCTTACAGATCGACCGCTTCAGAGGCTCCTGGCGTGGGCAGTCAGGGCATCTTGTCAAAGGCACGGGTCCATACTGCGGCCATGAAGAACGGGAGGTCGAAGAGAAACTAGACATCACCTGCCTGCCAGAGAAGGGCTGCCGCTGGCGGAGAAGAAGAACAATGGGGCGCGGGGAAAGAAAGGGGAAGCAATGGCACGGGCACGAGCGCGGGGCTGGCTCGGGCTCCCATTTTGCAACGGTCACCTGGGTAAGCTGTGGGTCCGGCGCGCTAATGTGGACAAGTTGTGGGTCCCACGATGATCTGGATAAGTGGAGACGTGTCCACTGCGGGGCACCAACAGCGGCCCCACTTGCTAGCACCAACCAACGGTCAACTAAACGGGATTCCTCCCGTCCGAGCTCCTTGTGAGGGTTTCAGACAAGCGCTTGGGCAAAACTGTGGAAAAACTAAGCGGCTGGGAAAAACTGAGCACAACTATGGACCCGAGGGCACGAAAATCGAAATCCTGATAAAATAACACATGCTGGGTAAACAAATTACAGTTGGGCAATTGATAGAATAAAGACAACGTGCATATGTCGAGAGGATCACTATGAGATTTACTCTGGGCATTACAACAAGATACATAGACCGTCATCCAACTGCATCTATGACTAATAATCCACTTGTGGCGAATCAATCCGAGAACTCTACAAGTATTAAGTTGCGAACAACAGATAACTGCATTAAGCAAAGTGTGTAATGTAAACAAAGCATATGCCCTTGAGCATATGAATGTTGTTTTCTCCCTAGTGGCAACATCACATCTACAACCTTAGAGGTTTCTGTCACTCCCCCAGATTAAATAGAGGCATGAACCCACTATCGAGCATAAATACCCCCACTTGGAGTCACTAGCAACTACTCGGCCAAGATAGCTACTAACAACGAAGAGCATGCAAGATCATAAACAACATAGAGATAACATAAGATAATATTCAGCACATCAACTCAATCATAACACCAATATTCATCGGATCCCAACAAACACAACATGTAGAATTACATAACGGTGATCTCGATCATGTAAGGCAGCTCACGAGATCTAAACATGAAGCACATGGTGGAGAAGACAACCATCTAGCTACTGCTATGGACCCATAGTCCAAGGTAGACTACTCACTCATCGCGCCGGAGGCAAGCATGGCGATGAAGAAGGCCTCCGGTGGCGATTCCCCTCTCCGGCAGGGTGCCGGGAAGAGCTTCTGGACCCTCCTGATCTCGGGTCGACGACGGCGGCATATCGTGATGTATTCTGGAAAAGTGATCAGGTATTTAGGTTTTTCCCGTCGGGGGGTCTTTATAGGCAAAGGGGCGGCGTCAGAAGTGGGCCAGGGTGGCCTCACCACCAGGGGGCGTGGGCCAGGGGCAGGCCACGCCGCCCTGTGGTGTGGCCGCCCTGTGGCCCCTCTCCGTCTCCTCTTCGGTTCTCTGGAAGCTTTGGTAAATTTCTGGACGTTCGGCTTTTGTTTCGTCCAATTCCGAGAATATTTCCTGGGAAACTTTTCTGAAACACAAAAATAGCAGAAAACAGGGAACTGGCACTGTGGCATCTCGTTAATAGGTTAGTTCCGGAAAATGCATAAAAATGCCACGAAGTGTAAAAACAAGCATGGAGCATCAAAATTTATAGATACGTTAGAGACGTATCAGCATCCCCAAGCTTAACTCCTGCTCGTCCTCGAGTAGGTAAGTGATAATGTTCCTTGTGCGTGGTGAATGACCAGCCCGTTGGGAACCCCAAGAGGAAGGTGTGATGAGTATAGCAGCTAGTTTTCCCTCAGTTAAGAAACCAAGGTTTAATCGTTCTTGGGGAGGAGAGACAAACGAATCAAGGTGATGCAGACTGGCTTAATAGCACTCCAACAAGGGCGCCGTTTATGATACTTGTTGACTCGTCTTCGGCCAGTAGCAACACGGAACCTGCACACAACACAACCAAGTACTTTGCTCCCAACTTACGATGAGGTTGTCAATCTCACCGGTTTGCTTGAAACAAAGGTTATGAGTGTATCGAGTGGAAAACAGTAAAAGTATGCGAGTAAAGTAAACAGTGCGAGTAAAGTAAACAGGTGATAGCAATATGATGGAAATAGGACCGGGGTCCACAGTTCATTAGTGGTGTCTCTCCATAAGATAAATAACACATACTGGGTAAACAAATTACAGTTGGGCAATTGATAGAATAAAGATAAACGTGATATGTCAAGAAGATCACTATGAGATTTACTCTGGGCATTACAACAAAATACATAGACCGCCATCCAACTGCATCTATGACTAATAATCCACTCACGGGGATATCGTCCGAACACCCCATGAGTATTAAGTTGCGAACAACGGACAATTGCATTAAGCAAAGTGTGTAATGTAAACAAAGCATATGCCCTTGAGCATATGAATGTTGTTTTCTCCCTAGTAGCAACAGCACATCTACAACCTTAGCGGTTTTTGTCACTCCCCCAGGTTAAATAGAGGCATGAACCCACTATCGAGCATAAATACCCCCTCTTGGAGTCACTAGCAACTACTCGGCCAAGATAGCTACTAACAATGGAGAGCATGCAAGATCATAAACCACATAGAGATAACATAAGATATATTTCAGTATAGCAACTCAATCATAACACCAATATTCATCGGATCCCAACAAACCAAACATGTAGAATTACATAATGGCGATCTCAATCATGTAGGGCAGCTCATGAGATCTAAACATGAAGCACATGGTGGAGAAGACAACCATCTAGCTACTGCTATGGACCCATAGTCCAAGGTAGACTACTCACTCATCGCTCCGGAGGCAAGCATGGCGATGAAGAAGACCTCCGGCGGCGATTCCCCTCTCTGGCAGGGTGCTGGGAAGAGCTTCTGGACCCTCCCGATCTCGGGTCGACGACGGCGGCGGATCGCGATGTGTTTCTAGAAAATTGATCGGGTACTTAGGTTTTTTCCGTCGGGGGGTCTTTATAGGTGAAGGGGCGATGTCAGAGGTGGAGCCAGGTGGCCTCACACCATGGCGGCGCGGCCTGGGCCTGGGCCGCGCCAGCCTGGTGTGTGGGGCCCCTGTGGCCCCTCTCCTACTTCTCTTCGGATCTCTGGAAGCTCCCGGACAAAATAAGAATTTAGGAACTTGTTTCGTCCAATTCCGAGAATATTTCCTGTGTATCACTTCTGAAACACAAAATAGCAGAAAACAAGGAACTGGCACTGTGGCAACTTGTTAATAGGTTAGTTCCGGAAAATGCATAAAAGTGCCACGAAGTGTAATGAAACAATGGGCAAATGGTGTAAAAACAAGCATAGAGCATCCAAAATTATAGATACGTTGGAGACGTATCAGATAACAAAAGAAATAATTTTTGAGGTGACATGCACCTACATAATCTTGATCATATATGTAAGCGTTGTGCGCTCGGATCAAAAGAACTTAAAACATGGGCATGAAAGATATAATCTTGATAGAAGAAACTTAGCAACCATGTTATAACATGAAAAAGAACACAAATGAAAGATCATGAAAATGAAATAATGAAAGTCAAACGTGTGTTGAAATCATAAGGAAAAACATACAAATGGTTTTCAGCTTGTCCTTCATGAGAGAGCAAAACATAAATGCATAGGACACCTTCAAGTTTAAGAGGGCTACTAGATACAAATAATTTGAGAACAAGTGAAACCAACATCATGAATCAATCAATGAAAACTTTGGGACAATGCACATTATACTCAGAATGACAACTATGCTCTCTTAGACGGTGCATAAAGGTAGAAGGTGGTGACTCAACATAAAAATGAAAGAAAGGCCCTTCGCGGAGGGAAGCAGTGATTAAACATGTGCTAGAGCTTTTTATTTGTAAAACAAAGAGAAAAATTGAGTTTTGAGAAGTGGTTGTTTCATGTCAACGACTGGCAATTGGGTCTTACTATCTTCCATAATAAACAAGTGAGAGCGGTTCCGAGTTCTTTGAAAATTTGGCACATTGGTGCTCTTTTATAAAGCTTTGGCACTCCTCCCCACCTTTTTCCTTTCTCAAACCATGGCTAGCCAATTCCATCGGGTGCCCACCAACATTCACATACCATGGGGAGTGGCTTTTTTCCTTTTTTAGAATTAGATTGCAATGGTCTGACCAGCTCTCATGCAAAATTAATGACGAGCAGATGAAGCTGCCTAGTCGAGGGTACTTAATTTAATATGGAAGATAGCAATTCTGACCACTACGTCCCCATGAGCTAAAAACAGTGGCACAAAATGAGGAGTAGTTGAAAGTTTTGAAAGGTAGCACATGAAAATTTACTTGGAATGGCTTACAAATACCATGCATAGGAATTTATAGTGGACACAATGGCAAACTTGGTTTTTAGGATTTGGATACACGAGTAGAGCTCATACTCAGTACAAAATGAGGGCTAGCAAAAGACTTGGAGCGACCAACTAAGAGAGCAATAACGGCCATAATCATGCATAGCGACAAAGCGACATTAAAAGAAGCATAAGATGGCATCAAAAGTCAAAAACTAAATGATCATAGAGGCAATGGCGACTTGTATGAGTCTAACATGTGTGAGCATGCACCAAGTCAACCCAAATAAAGCATCAAAGGAGGAAACCAAAATAATGCTTCCAAATAATTAAAACAACGCATGATTTTTTCAAAGGCTCATTAAGCAATCTCAGTCATTTGAGACAAGTCATGCTACAGCAAAACCACTAAGCATACTATCAAAACGACATCAAGCACGACATGCAAAAGCCTAGGCCGCAGTCTACATAAGCTCCTTTTTGTACCACTTTTTTGCATAAAGCTTTTTCTTTTTTCCAACACCATTCGAACCTTTTTAAAACAACTATTTTGATGAATACCAACTTGGCCAGAGGTCAAAATACACCTTGATGAAAAGATATAAAAAGATCTCAACACAAATCAAGGCAAAAAATGAAAGCTAAACGCAGTTCTAGAAAAAAGAGAACACTCGTTGAAACGATAAGAGTGAAAAACGGAGTGTTCTTGGCAAATGAAAAGCAAGGCAACTTCTCCAAAAAGAATTTGTTGGGGTCCAACCATTTATTGCAGCAAACAAAACTAAACAAAACTGAAAACTAAAGTAAAGACGCTCGAGGAAAAACGCATAATGCATGAAGCGATAAAAATATAGTGTGTTGAAAGGTGACCTGATTTTTGCCGATGAAGAAGGGGTGCCTCGGGGGCATCCCCAAGCTTTGACGCTTGTACCTCTTGGATATTTCTTGGGGTGACATGGGCATCCCCAAGCTTGAGCTTTTTTCTATTCTTCAACTCATCTTATCATTCTCCAATCCCTACACTTGAAAACTTCCTTCATACAAAACTAAACACAATTCTATTAGCAACATTAGTGTAAGCATAGCAATGAATCAACCCTTTTTTCTTCAGCTTTCAACTCAAAACCACCACATATAAAGCATATACTACTGTAGCAACTTCCCCAAAAGTTCCGTGATAAAAAAACTCAAAAAGAAAGCGATAGAGCGGCAAACATAAATATTGGCAGAAATCTGTCAAAACAGAACAGCTGACAAAGGTCGAATTTTTAGAGGGTTTTCTGTTGCTCAAATAAAAAAGCGTTTAACTAATGAAAGTTTGGATATAACCTGGGCCATATGCACAAGAAATCGCAGGTCCAAAAGAAATTCTGAGAATTTTCATAAATTTTTATGGTGCAGCACCGAAAACTGTTTCAGGACAGCAACATCCCCAAATCTTACCTAACTCAAATTAGAGGCTTCTCTTGGCACAAAAATGAAATAAAAAGGATAAGGAGCGGTTATTATGGTAGTAATAACTTCCAAGACTCAAATAAAAGAAAAAGTACTGAAAGTAAAAACATTGGGTTATCTCCCAAGAGTGCTTTTCTTTAACGCCTTTGAGCTAGGCGCAGAAAATGCGAATCAAGTAATATCAAGTGATGAAGCATCAAGCTCATAATTTGCTCTAAGAATAGAGTCAAAAAGTAATTTCTTCCTCTTTCTAGGGAAGTGTTACATACCTTTCTTGAGTGGGAATTGATATTTGATGGTGCCTTCCCTCATATCAATGATTGCACCTACAGTTCGAAGAAAGTGTCTTCCCAAAATAATATGACATGAAGCATTGCATTCAACATCCATGACAAGAAAATCAACGGGAACAAAGTTATTGTTAACAATAATAAGAACATCATTAATCCTTCCCAAAGGTTTCTTCTTAGCAACATCAGCAATAGGAACATCATAATAACACTTTTCAAGCGGTGGTAAATCAAGCATGTCATAAATTTTTCTAGGCATGATAGAAATACTAGCACCTAGATCACATAAAGCATGGCAATCAAAACCATTAACATGCATATCAATGATGGGTTCCCAACCATCTTCTAACTTCTTGGGAATATAGGCTTTTTGCTTCAACTTTTCATCCCTAATTTTCATGAGAGCATTGGTAATATGCTTAGTAAAAGCAACATTTAAAGAACTAGCATTAGGAGTCAAAGCAAGCTTTTGCAAGAACAAAATAACTTCAGATATATTGCAGCCATCAACATCAAAATCATTAAAGGAAATAGAGCTATCATCTCGTACACTCCGAAAAAATTTCAGCACTCTTTTGAGAAAAAGTTTTAGCAGTTTTAGGCTTTTTAACACTAGGAATAGGAATTTACTCTACACCAATCAATGTAAGAGGATTGCTAGCATTTGGAATAACATCATTAGAGGTAGTAATGGTACATAACTTCATCTTTCTAGCCATCTCATCTTTTCTTTCCCACCTGGCATGAAATTCTGCTAGCATCCTAACATTTTCATGAATTCTAACTTGGATAGCATTAGCAGTGGCAAAAGGATTGTTCTCCTTCACATCATTAGGCAACACTTTTAATTTCAGAAGTTCAACATCATGAGCAAGGCTATCAACTTTAGAAGCAAGAATATCAATTTTGCCTAACTTTTCCTGAACAGACTTGTTAAAAGCATTTTGCTTACCGATGAAGTCCTTGAGCATAACCTCAAGCTCAGGGGGGCGCGGCCCTAGTGTTGTTGGAGGAATTACCATAAGAGTTACCATAACCATTACCATTGGTAGAAGGATACGGCCTATAATTGTTACCAGCAAAATTGTTCCTATAAGCATTATTGTTAAAATTATTATTTCTAATGAAGTTTACATCAACATGCTCTTCTTGAGCAACCAAAGAGGCCAAAGGAACATTATTAGGATCTACATGAGTCCTATCATTAGAAAGCATAAGCATAATAGCATCAATCTTATCACTCAAGGAAGAGGTTTCCTCAACAGAATTTACCTTCTTACCTTGTGGAGCTCTCTCGGTGTGCCATTCAGAGTAATTTACCATTATATTGTCGAGAAGCTTCATTGCGGCGCCCAAGGTAAGGGACATAAAAGTGCCTCCAGCAGCTGAATCAAGTAGGTTCCTTGAAGAAAAATTCAGTCCTGCATAAAAAGTTTGGACAATCATCCAAGTAGTCAGTCCATGAGTGGGACAATTCTTTATCATAGATTTCATTCTTTCCCAAGCCTGAGCAACATGTTCATTATCAAACTGGCTAAACTTCATAATATTGCTACGCAAAGCTACAATCTTAGCAGGAGGATAGTATCTACCAATAAAAGCATCCTTACACTTAGCCCATGAATCAATACTATTTTTAGGCAAAGAAAGCAACCAATCTTTAGCTTTTCCTCTCAAAGAAAAAGGAAACAACTTAAGCTTAATAATATCACTTTCTACATCCTTATATTTTTGCATCAAACATAGCTCAACAAAATTGTTGAGATGAGCTGCAGCATCATCAGAACTGGCACCAGAAAATTGCTCTTTTATAACAAAATTCAATAAAGCAGGTTTAATCTCATAAAAATTTGCAGTAGGAGCAGGTGGCGCAATAGGAGTGCAGATAAAATCACTATTATTTGTGCTAGTAAAGTCACACAACTTGGTGTTTTTAGGAGTAGCCATTCTAGCAAAGGTAAAAGCAGACAAGTAAAAACAACTATAAAGGAAACTAATTTTTTTGTGTTTTTGATAAAACAAAATAAGTAAAAATAAAGTAAAGCAAAACTTAAAACAAAGTAAAGGATGTGCGTGCGAAACTCCCCTTGCAGAAGTCTTCTTTTTCCCCGACAACGGCACCAGAAAAGGCTTGCTGATGGCGCGGTGGTGATGAAGTAAATGACCGGCCAGTTGGGAAACCCCAAGAGGAAGGTAAGATGAATATAGCAGCAAGTTTTTCCCTCAGTAATGAAACCAAGGTTATCAATCCAGTAGGAAAAAGACAATACTCCAGAAGGTGATGCTTGCTAGCTTAGTGACACTCCAACAAGGGCGCCGTTAACGATATCTTGTTAGCGCGTCTTCAACTAGTAGCAACGTGGAACCTGCACACAACACAACCAAATACTTTGTTCCCAACTTACGATGAGGTTGTCAATCTCACCGGTTTGCTTGAAACAAAGGGTATGAGCGTATCGAGTGGAAAGTGATAATAGTATGCGAGTAAAGTAAACAGTGCGAGTAAAGTAAACAGGTGATAGCAATATAAAGGAAATAGGACCGGGGTCCACAGTTCACTAGTGGCGTCTCTCCATAAGATAAAATAACACATGTTGGGTAAACAAATTACAGTTGGGCAATTGATAGAATAAAGACAACGTGCATATGTCGAGAGGATCACTATGAGATTTACTCTGGGCATTACAACAAGATACATAGACCGTCATCCAACTGCATCTATGACTAATAATCCACTTGTGGCGAATCAATCCGAGAACTCCACAAGTATTAAGTTGCGAACAACAGATAACTGCATTAAGCAAAGTGTGTAATGTAAACAAAGCATATGCCCTTGAGCATATGAATGTTGTTTTCTCCCTAGTGGCAACAACACATCAACAACCTTAGAGGTTTTTGTCACTCCCCCAGATTAAATAGAGGCATGATCCCACTATCGAGCATAAATACCCCCTCTTGGAGTCACTAGAAACTACTCGGCCAAGATAGCTACTAACAAGGGAGAGCATGCAAGATCATAAACAACATAGAGATAACATAAGATAATATTCAGCACATCAACTCAATCATAACACCAATATTCATCGGATCCCAACAAACACAACATGTAGAATTACATAACGGTGATCTCGATCATGTAAGGCAGCTCACGAGATCTAAACATGAAGCACATGGTGGAGAAGACAACCATCTAGCTACTGCTATGGACCCATATTCCAAGGTAGACTACTCACTCATCGCGCCGGAGGCAAGCATGGCAATGAAGAAGACCTCCGGTGGTGATCCCCCTCTTCGGCAGGGTGCCGGGAAGAGATCCTAGACCCTCCCGATCTCGGGTCGACGACGGCGGCGGATCGCGATGTATTCTGGAAAAGTGATCAGGTATTTAGGTTTTTCCCATCGGGGGGTCTTTATAGGCGAAGGGGCGGCGTCAGAAGTGGGCCAGGGTGGCCTCACCACCAGGGGGCGCAGGCCAGGGGCAGGCCGCGCCGCCCTGTGGTGTGGCCACCCTGTGGCCCCTCTCTGTCTCCTCTTTGGTTCTTTGGAAGCTTCGGTAAATTTCCGGACGTTCGGCTTTTGTTTCGTCCAATTCCGAGAATATTTCATGTGTAACTTTTCTGAAACACAAAAACAGCAGAAAATAGGGAACTGGCACTGTGGCATCTCGTTAATAGGTTAGTTCCAGAAAATGCATAAAAATGCCACGAAGTGTAACGAAACACTAAGCAAATGGTGTAAAAACAAGCATGGAGCATCAAAAATTATAGATACGTTAGAGACGTATCAATGCTTGACAAATCATAAGTTGAAAACCTAGTGTCCCGTGAAGTACGAATACCCAAACCTCATGCTACTCGACTTAGAGTCCCAAGCAAGCTCTTGTCATTATAAATAGGGATTTCTATTTTCGTGTCCTCGGGTCCTTAGTTGTACTCAGTTTTCCCCAGCTCCTTAGTTTTTCCTCAGTTTTGTCCAAGCCCTTGTCTGAAACCGTCACAAGTGCTGGAACGGCCGGTTGCCCGACGGCGAACACCTTTGACCGTTAACTGCTGACTAGTGGGGCCATGTAGAGCCCGCAAAGACACGTCAGAGCATCCATCTTTGTTTGACCGTAAGCATCGCCGTATCCCTGACCAAAACGCGGACGAGTGGGGCTTTGGTATATTGAATGACAAGTGGGGCCATGACGCTGATACAAGGGGCAATACAGGGGTATGATTAGATTTTTAAACGGAGCTCTACAGCGATGGCACGGAGGAGGTGGCCTGCGGGGTGCCGAGATGAGATCGACGTCGACAAAGAACTGCATGAGGCGAGGCCAGATGCATTAGATAGATATGAACTAGACGCGTTTAACCATGCAAAGAAGAGAAGAAATGGTCGAGGACATCGACGATGACCTCAACACTTTGACTGACGGTGTCGGACACGAACGCGAGCAATGTAGAGAAAACTAGTGTCTCTCCTTTCTGGCATGTATAGATAGGTGCTAGGGGAGTGTGGTGGAGAAGGGAAAGACCTCGCGGTGGTCTGTGGCGTCCAGCATAGCGGGGCGGCGTGGCCGTGCCCACAGCGGCGTGCATGTTCGGCATTGGCATCAGCATGTACGTTCGTCATTGGCCTCGGCGGTATCTCTGGTGTGTCAGTGATCGAATGAGGGGACGGGATTGAGGGTGCATCCCGATGGTGACCTAGCAGTGGCGGCGAGCATGCATACCCGTTCTGACCATGCCAAAATCGGCATCGGCATCGTTTGGAGGCTGTGGTGCTCGAATCATAGTGGAAATTGCGATTCCCTATTATTTTTACATGCATAATATATAGAAAATAGCTAGATCTATAAATCGATGCATATGAAGCTACATATATATTCTTGGTCATAATCCCCTTAGATGCATGGCTTCATGTCGTCGTCGCTTTCATCGTCAGTATCTTCGTTGTCCGTGTAGTAGTACTTCCTGCATGTTGTTCCGTCGAACATCTTCACTGTGAGCACATAATCGCCTTCATATTTGAATTGTAGGAAGCAGCCGAAATCCACACCGTGCGTGATGGCGAAATTCTCCCAGCCCTTGTCGAGGTACATCCGGCCTTGTCCGTCAAATAGGACCTCCACGGTCCAGAGACGAGGACCGCAGTCAGCTGCTCGCAGATACACCTTTGCGGGCTCCTGGCCATCAAGATAGTCCGCAAACTTTTGTGGGAGTGCCTGCAAAGAGATCGAGCGCCGATCGTTTGAAATTAAAGGTTTTTTAGAACATGCACATAATTAATCACATGCATCATATATGTGGGAACGCGTACGTACCTTCTTGGCCAAAGGGTCTTCATAGATGGTGATGAAGAACTCCTCTATGATCAATGGCAGTGTTGACGGTGGTGGTGGCAATGATGATGATCCACCACCCCGGCCGCCCCTTCCCCTTCCCATTCCCCTTCCCCTTCCGGTCGGCGTCCGAGACGTGGAAGCCATGGCAATGGATCAAGTGTATGTGAACGAAGAAGAGAGAGAGGCAGAAACGAAGAAGAGAGAGACATAACCTATTGACATGAGGGATGGCCGTTGTGGGGGTTTATAAGGGAGAGATGACCATTGTGGGGTTTACACCATAAATTAAGGTAGAGATGACCATTGTGGGGTTTACACAATAAATTAAGGAGGAGATGACCATTGTGGGGGTGGTTTATATCTCAACAAAAAAGTAATGCCTAAAAGAAATGGAAATTCGTGAAAGTTCATCATTTTACCGTGAAAAGTAAAGCCTACAAGAAATGGAAATTCGTGATAGTTTATCATTTCAACGTGAAAAGTAATGCCTACAAGAAATGGAAATTCGTGATAGTTTCTCATTTTACCGTGAAAAGTAATGCGTAAAAGAAATGGAAATTCGTGATAGTTCATCATTTTACCGTGAAAAGTAAAGCCTATAAGAAATGGAAATTCGTGATAGTTTATCATTTCAACGTGAAAAGTAATGCCTACAAGAAATGGAAATTCGTGATAGTTTATCATTTTACCATGAAAAGTAATGCCTAAAAGAAATGGAAATTCGTGATAGTTCATCATTTTACCATGAAAAATAAAGCCTACAAGAAATGGAAATTCGTGATAGTTTATCATTTTACCGCGAAAAGTAATGCCTACAAGAAATTCGTGATTACCCAACTTGTTGAATCCGGTGGCAAACTCGTCATTTAGCATACATAGAGGGGTATTAGTTTGCCACCGACACATAGAGGGAGGGTGGCACGATCCTGCCCGTTAGATCATAGGATCGACGGTAGGTGGGCATGATCCGTGTGACAACAGCTCGACCAATCAGGCCAAGTTTGGGCTTCTATGAGAAGGGAGAGGGTAAAACTGAGTAGTATCAAGGATACAAGGGCAAGTAAATAGTAAACAGGCTAAGGAATTCAAATAAGAGATTTAGAAAAAGAAAAACACATGTTTTGTATAATGAAACCCAGGTTGGCCTACCTCAAAGTATTAGCAATTCAAATATACATGAGTGTAAAAATTATGGCCTCATTCAGACAAACTATGTTTTGGGTATAGATGTTTTGAGAAGGGGTTTGAGTGGAAAGCCATGAACCTTCATAGCTACTAGTGATTTCAGAAGTGGCCATTTGTGTGAAAAGTTGATTTATATATGATTGTTATGATTTCCTACGTGGCAGGTCGCGTAACAAGACTCCATGAGTAGGAGGCACTATGATTTTATTTTTTTGAATTTTTTTGCAGATGAAATGACTCAATTAGATGGCTTAATCCCATCTGTTGACTCTCTGTTGACCAGCCACTTGAGGGTAAAACTGAGTATATTGCACTAGCCATTATTAGTACTCGAGGGGAAAACTGAGTACAGATATTTTTCCAGTGTAAGACTCGAGGGTAGAACTGAGTACACGTAACGGTGCTGACGTGCAGTCCCACGGACGCGTGTCGCGGTGAGCAGCGGTTAGCCGCGCGGTGCGCGTGTTGAGACCAAACGTCAACTGCTGAGACGAACCGTCACTTTGCCAGTACAGAGCCCCTCTCTCCCTCCCTCTGCACACAGTCTCATTATAACTCATGCACGCAACCACGCCTCTCACGTCCCATCACCTTCTCCAAAAAACCCCAGCTGCCCTACGCGCCCTCCCCTGCCGGCGATGGAGAAGAAGAATGCGCCGGCGGCCGTCGCCCCAGAGCCCGTCTCCTCCGTGCCCATCGCATCCGAGCCCGTCGCCGCCGAGCCCATCGCATCCGAGGCCGTCGCCGCCGAGCCCGTCGCCTCCGAGGGCGGCGCATCCAGGCGCGGCGCCTCCGTGAACTGGGCCTCTCTCAGGGCTGACGGACCACTTACAAGATCGGCGCCTGCTTACTAGCGAACGAGGAGTACGTGGACACCTACTCTGCTTTGAGGCAAGTTTCTACTAATTGGCGCTCAGATTTACCTTAGCCCGACATGCACCTGCACGAATGGATCATGGTAGAGCACGCCCTTCCACGCGCCGCTGAGTTCTCCTTCCTCCACCTCCGCACATCCCGCTACGTCACCATCGATCTAATGGAAGTTCATGCAAGGTTCAAATTCCTCCATATCTATAGAGTTAATCCTTTTATTTTCAATCATAAACATCTTAGTGCTGAATGTTATCTTCATCAATCCCATATATTTTAGATACTACTTCGTCAGCTTTTGCCGTGGCATCATCGTGCTTGCCCAAAAGAACCAGCCGCACAAGATACGGCTTCTGAACCCACTCACAAAGACATCGAACACTATATTTGAGGCGCAGATGCCATCTGTTATTCTAGAGTCAGTCAGTGTAATGAAGTCCCCGACTATGCTCTTCGTTTCCATATATTACCCGGCGGAAATTGCTTGGGTCGATGAGAGCACTCCAACTAAGGGTAGATGAAGATTGGGGAGAAGGAAGATTTTCGATCGAGCACCATTCTATGCATTGCATTACCACGTTCAATGGTGAATTCTATGTACTAGCTGTGAACAATTTTGAGTTCGGAACATTAGTGTGCACCAACAATGTCCAGTTGGAGCAGGGCGCGAGCAATGTCAGCATGGAGACACTATTTTTATTTCCAGAACTTGGAAATGACAAGTTCTACCTTGTGAAGTCGGATGGTGATCTGCTGCTTGTGTTGTTGGGCGGTCGTTTGGAGGAAGGTCAAACAGTGGTGTACCGTGTGGACACTGAGAGCCGCTCTCTCCATGCCGTCAGTAACATTGGCAGTCGTGCCTTCTTCGTCCATCATGTCCGGTGTATCTCCATCGACACCAGAGTGCACCCGACACTTCGACCTGGCTGCATCTACTACGCGGATTTGGGTTATATCAGAGAGTACTTTGATGATATGAACGCCTGGGATGAGTGGCCACTACATGTGGATAGATTAGAAAAGTACGGTCTGAAAGATGAACAAAGGCCATACCGTTTGGAGGATGTATTGGCTACACACTGCAGACGGAAGGAGTTCAATGAATATTTCTTTCGGACCAGAAAATGGAGCGACGAATATATATATGATGAATGAAGAACAGATTCATTCATCCTGGGGTATCCTAATCTTCATGTTGGGCATACATTGCGTCTTGTATTATTTTCAGCTTAGTTTGTCGTGAACATTAACATCGTTATTGGCTGCTGTATGTAGTTTATGTATTATACTTAGTTTTCTAGATTTATTATGCTGCTGTGAATTTATCCTATACTAGCTTCTAGATTTAATACTAGATTTGTTACCATATTGGGCAAAAAACGAGGGCCAAAAGGCAACAATCATTGAAGAAAGACAGAAATAGAAGCTTCTCTAGATTTGATACTAATTTGGTGAAAAGAGAGAGAACTGTTACAGAGAGAGAGAGGGGAAAAAGGCGCTCTGAAAAGGCAATGCCAATTTAGCCCGAGAGAGACAGAACCGAGCTCTCACGTACAACCAAACGCGGTCTCGTCCTGTCCCACGCGGTCCCTTTCTACCAGCCCCACGTGACGCAGCCCCACACGACGCAGCCCCACACGTCAGCACGGAAACGGTCAACTAAACGGGAATCCTCCTGTCCGACCTCCTTCTGAGGGTTTCAGACAACGGCTTGGGGAAAACTGAGGAAAAACTAACGAGCTGGGGAAAACTGAGTACAACTAACGACCCGAGGGCACGAAAATAGAAATCCCTTATAAATATATGTGTATCATTGAGAACCGCCAATGGGGTACCTCTGTGCCCGATGACATGGAACAAGCCCACATCAAAATAACAGGACAAACAGACAATGAACACCTCGGCATCTCTTTTATTTGCCATTGGTTTAGCTTTTTATTGTGAGATGCATCGTCGAATGTTCACTATGGGCATGCTATAAATTTCTACCATGAATTATGCATGGCTTAGATTAGCGGCCCAGGCGTTTCTCTAACACATATAAAAACTCCATGATCCCGCAAGATTCCCAACTTATTTCACATCACGAGTATCCATAAACAAAAGATCACGATATCAACTCAAAATGAAAGATAGTGCAATGTTGAAAGTTTGCCCCAAGACGGCATGGCTAGGCTAATTTCCAACTTACAACTTGCAAGCATAACAACTCAACATAAGAGAGCCACAATGTCAAATTTTTAAGAACGAGAAAAATAAAGTGTGCCATCAGGTTTGTGAGAGCTTTACTGACCAATTTTCGCGTAACACCAGAAAGAGTTTAATTTGAAGGATAGTGATACGTCTCCAACGTATCTATAATTTTTGATGCTCCATGCTTGTTTTTACACCATTTTTCCTACTGTTTCGTTACACTTAGTGGCACTTTTATGCATTTTCCGGAACTAACCTATTAACAAGTCACCAAAGTGCCAGTTCCCTGTTTTCTGCTATTTTTGCGTTTCAGAAGTGATACACAGGAAATATTCTCGGAATTGGACGAAACAAGTTCCTGAAGTCTTATTTTGTCCGGGAGCTTCCAGAGATCCGAAGGAGAGTAGGAGGGGAGCCACAGGGGACCCACACGCCAGGCCGGCGCGGCCAGGGCCTAGGCTGCGCCAGCCAGGTGTGAGGCCACCTGGCTCCTCCTCTGACATCGCCCCTTCGCCTATAAAGACCCCCCGACGAGAAAAACCTAAGTACCCGATCAATTTTCCAGAACACATCGCGATCCGCCGCCGCCGTCGACCCGAAGATCGGGAGGGTCTAGAAGCTCTTCCCGGCACCCTGCCGGAGAGGGGAATCGCCAACGGAGGTCTTCTTCATCGCCATGCTTGCCTCCGGAGCGATGAGTGAGTAGTCTACCTTGGACTATGGGTCCATAGCAGTAGCTAGATGGTTGTCTTCTCCACCATGTGCTTCATGTTTAGATCTCATGAGCTGCCCTACATGATTGAGATCACCGTTATGTAATTCTACATGTTTGGTTTGTTGGGATCCGATGAATATTGGTGTTATGATTGAGTTGCTATACTGAAATATATCTTTTGTTATCTCTATATTGTTTATGATCTTGCATGCTCTCCGTTGTTAGTAGCTATCTTGGCCGAGTAGTTGCTAGTGACTCCAACAGGGGGTATTTATGCTCGATAGTGGGTTCATGCCTCTATTTAACCTGGGGAGTGACAGAAACCTCTAAGGTTGTAGATGTGCTGTTGCTACTAGGGAGAAAACAACATTCATATGCTCAAGGGCATATGCTTTGTTTACATTACACACTTTGCTTAATGCAATTATCTGTTGTTTGCAACTTAATACTTGTGGAGTTCTCGGATTGATTCACCACAAGTGGATTATTAGTCATAGATGCAGTTGGATGGCGGTCTATGTATTTTGTTGTAATGCCCAGAGTAAATCTCATAGTGATCTTCTTGACATATCACGTTTATCTTTATTCTATCAATTGCCCAACTGTAATTTGTTTACCCAGCATGTGTTATTTATCTTATGGAGAGACACCACTAGTGAACTGTGGATCCCGGTCCTATTTCCATCATATTGCTATCACCTATTTACTTTACTTGCACTGTTTACTTTACTCGCATACTTCTACTATTTTCCACTCGATACGCTCATAACCTTTGTTTCAAGCAAACCGGTGAGATTGACAACCTCATCACAAGTTGGGAACAAAGTACTTGGTTGTGTTGTGTGCAGGTTCCACGTTGCTGCTAGCAAAGCAAAGCTTGGACGAGGCGCCATATATAAATTGTCTGAAGCTGTCGTGAAGCTTGCAAGCATCACCTTCAGTCGTTTGTCTCTCCTCTCCAAGATCGACATACCTTGGTTTCTTAACTGAGGGAAAACTAGCTGCTATACTCATCATACCTTCCTCTTGGGGTTCCCAACGGGCTGGTCATTCACCACGCACAAGGAATCTTCTGGTGCCATCACCCACGCGCCAGCAGATAGATAAAAGCAAGTCAAATGTACTTTGGAATAGCAAATTGCTAATAGGTATGTATGATGGACACAATGGCAAAATTGGTTTTTAGGAGTTGGATGCATGAGTAGAGCTCATACTCAGTACAAAATGAGGGCTAGCAAAAGACTGGGAGCGACCAACTAAGAGAGCAATAACGGCCATAATCATGCATAGCGACAAAGCGACATTAAAAGAAGCATAAGATGGCATCAAAAGTCAAAAACTAAATGATCATAGAGGCTTATGGCGACTTTGTATGAGTCAAACATGTGTGAGCATGCGCCAAGTCAACCCAAATAAAGCATCAAAGGAGAAAACCAAAATAATGCTTCCAAATAATTAAAACAACGCATGATTTTTTCAAAGGCTCATTAAGCAATCTCAGTCATTTGAGACAAGTCATGCTACAGTAAAACCACTAAGCGTACTATCAAAATGACATCAAGCACGACATGCAAAAGCCTAGGCCGCAGTTTAAACAAGCTCCTTTTTGTACCACTTTTTTGCATAAAGCTTTTTCTCTTTTCCAACACCATTCGAATTTTTTTGGAAACAACTCTTTTGATGAAAACCAACATGGACCAGAGGTCAAAATACACCTTGATAAAAAAGATATAACAAGATCTGAACACAAATCAAGGTGAAAAACGAAAGCTAAACGCAGTTCTAGAAAAAGAGAACACTCGTTGAACGATAAGAGTGAAAAACGGAGTGTTTTTGTCAAATGAAAATCAAGGCAACTTCTCCAAAAGGAATTTGTCGGGGTCCAACCATTTATTGCAGAAAACAAAACTAAACAAAACTGAAAACTAAAAACAACTGACGCTCCAAGAAAAACGCATAACGCATGAAGCAATAAAAATATAGTGTTTTGAAAGGTGACCTGATTTTTGCCGATGAAGAAGGGGTGCCTCGGGGGCATCCCCAAGCTTTGACGCTTGTACCTCTTGGATATTTCTTGGGGTGAAATTGGAATCCTTAAGCTTGAGCTTTTTCCCATTCTTCAACTCATCTCATCATTCTCCAATCCCTACACTTGAAAACTTCCTTCATACAAAACTAAACACAATTCTATTAGCAACATTAGTGTAAGCATAGCATTGAATCAACCCTTTTTGTTTCAGGTTTCAACTCAAAACCACCACATATAAAGCATATACTACTGTAGCAACTTCCCCAAAAGTTCCGTGATCAAAAGAACTCAAAAAGAAAGCGATCGAGTGGCAAACACAAATATTGGCAGAAAGCTGTCAAAACAGAACAGCTCACAAAAGTCGAATTTTTAGAGGGTTTTCTGTTGCTCAAATCAAAAAGTGTATAACTAATGAAAGTTTGGATATAACCTGGGGCATATTCACAAGAAATCGCAGGTCCAAAATATATACTGAGAATTTTCAAGAATTTTTACGGTGCAGCACCAAAATCTGTTTCAGGACAGTAACATCCCCAAATCTTACCTCACTCAAATTAGAGGCTTCTCTTGGCACAAAAACGAAATAAAAAGGATAAGGAGAGGTTATTACAGTAGTAATAAGTTCCAAGACTCAAATAAAAGAAAAAAACTGAAAGTGAAAACATTGGGTTATCTCCCAAGAGTGCTTTTCTTTAACGCCTTTGAGCTAGGCGCAGAAAGTGCGAATCAAGTAATATCAAGTGATGAAACATCAAGCTCATAATTTGCTCTAAGAATAGAGTCAAAAAGTAATTTCTTCCTATTTCTAGGGAAGTGTTCTATACCTTTCTTGAGTGGGAATTGATATTTGATGGTGCCTTCCCTCATATCAATGATGGCACCTACAGTTCGAAGAAAAGGTCTTCCCAAAATAATAGGACATGAAGCATTGCATTCAACATCCATAACAAGAAAATCAACGGGAACAAGGTTATTGTTAACCATAATAAGAACATCATTAATCCTTCCCAAAGGTTTCTTCTTAGCAACATCAGCAATAGGAACATCATAATAACACTTTTCAAGAGGCTGTAAATCAAGCATGTCATAAATTTTTCTAGGCATAATAGAAATATTAGCACCTAGATCACATAAAGCATGGCTATCAAAACCATTAACATGCATATCAATGATGGGTTCCCAACCATCTTCTAACTTCTTGGGAATAGAAGCTTTTTTGCTTCAACTTTTCATCCCTAATTTTCATGAGAGCATTGGTAATATGCTTAGTAAAAGCAACGTTTAAAGAACTAGCATTGGGAGTCAAAGCAAGATTTTGCAAGAACAAAATAACTTCAGATATATTGCAGCCATCAACATCAAAATCATTAAAGGAAATAGAGCTATCATCTCCCACACTCCGAAAAATTTCAGCACTCTTTTGAGATATTTTTTAGCAGTTTTGGGCTTTTTAGTATAAGGAATGGGAGTTTTCTCTACACCAATCAAAGTAAGAGGATTGCTAGCATTTGGAACAATATCATTAGAGGTAGTAATGGTACATACCTTCATCTTTCTAGCCATCTCATCTTCTCTTTCCCACCTGGCATGCAATTCTGCTAACATCCTAACATTTTCATCAATTCTAACTTGGATAGCATAAGCAGTGGCAAAAGTATTGTTCTCCTTAACCTCATTAGGTAACACTTTTAATTTCAGAAGTTCAACATCCTGAGCAAGGCTATCAACCTTAGTAGCAAGAATATCAATTTTGCCTAACTTTTCCTCAACAGACTTGTTAAAAGCAGTTTGCTTACCGATGAAGTCCTTGAGCATTACCTCAAGATCGGAGGGTGCACCCCTAGTGTTGTTGGAGGAATTACCATAAGAGTTACCATAACCATAACCATTAGTAGAAGGATACGGCCTATAATTGTCACTAGCAAAATTGTTCCTATAAGCATTGTTGTTAAAATTATTATTTCTAATGAAGTTTACATCAACATGCTCTTCTTGAGCAACCAAAGAGGCTAAAGGAACATTATTAGGATCAACATGAGTCCTATCATTAGAAAGCATAAGCATTATAGCATCAATCTTATCACTCAAGGAAGAGGTTTCCTCAACAGAATTTACCTTCTTACCTTGTGAAGCTCTCTCGGTGTGCCATTCAGAATAATTTACCATCATGTTGTCGAGAAGCTTTATTGCGGCGCCCAAGGAAAGGGACATAAATGTGCCTCCAGTAGCTGAATCCAATAGGTTCCTTGAAGAAAAATTCAGTCCTGCATAACAAGTTTGGACAATCATCCAAGTAGTCAGTCCATGAGTGGGATAATTTTTTATCATAGATTTTATTCTTTCCCAAGCTTGAGCAACATGTTCATTATCAAACTGGCTAAACTTCATAATATTGCTACGCAAAGCTATAATCTTAGCAGGAGGATAGTATCTTCAAATAAAAGCATCCTTACACTTAGCCCATGAATCAATACTATTTCTAGGCAAAGACAGCAACCAATCCTTAGCTTTTCCTCTCAAAGAAAAAGGAAACAACTTAAGCTTAATAATATCACTCTCTACATCCTTATATTTCTGCATCTCACATAGCTCAAAAAAATTGTTGAGATGAGCTACAGCATCATCAGTACTAGCACCAGAAAATTGCTCTTTCATAACAAGGTTCAACAAAGCAGGTTTAATCTCATAAAAATTTGCAGCAGGAGCAGGTGGCGCAATAGGAGTGCAGATAAAATCACTATTATTAGTGCTAGTAAAGTCGCACAACTTGGTGTTCTCATGAGTACCCATTCTAGCAAAGCTAAAAGCAGACAAGTAAAAACAACTATAAGGAAACTAATTTTTTGTATTTTTGATAAAACGATGCAAGTAAAAATAAAGTAAAGAAAAACTTAAAACAAAGTAAAGGATGTGCGTGCGAAACTCCCCTTGCAGAAGTCTTCTTTTTCCCCGGCAATTGCGCCAGAAAAACTTGTTGATGGCGCGGTGATGAATGGTGCCATAAAAACTTGTTGGCGTATAGTTGATGAAGTAAATGACCGGCCAGTTGGAAACACCAAGAGAAGGTTTGATGAATATAGCAGCAAGTTTTCCCTCGGTTATGAAACCAAGGTTATCAATCCAGTAGGAAAAAGCCAATACTCCAGAAGGTGATGCTTGCTAGCCTAGTGACACTCCAACAAGGGCGCCTTAACGATATCTTGTTAGCGCGTCTTCAACTAGTAGCAACGTGGAATATGCACACAACACAACCAAGAACTTTGCTCCCAACTTACGATGAGGTTGTCAATCTCACCGGTTTGCTGTAAACAAAGGAATGAGCGTATCGAGTGGAAAGCAATAGTAGTATGCGAGAAAGTAAACAGTGCGAGTAAAGTAAACAGGTGATAGCAATATAATGGAAATAGGACCGGGGTCCACAATTCACTAGTGGTGTCTCTCCATAAGATAAAATAACACATGCTGGGTAAACAAATTACAGTTGGGCAATTGATAGAATAAAGATAACGTGATATGTCGAGAGGATCACTATGAGATTTACTCTGGGCATTACAACAAGATACATAGACCGCCATCCAACTGCATCTATGACTAATAATCCACTTGTGGCGAATCAATCCGAGAACTCCACAAGTATTAAGTTGCGAACAACAAATAACTGCATTAAGCAAAGTGTGTAATGTAAACAAAGCATATGCCCTTGGACATATGAATGTTGTTTTCTCCCTAGTGGCAACAGCACATCTATAACCTTAGATGTTTCTGTCACTCCCCCAGATTAAATAGAGGCATGAACCCAACTATCGAGCATAAATACCCCCTCTTGGAGTCACTAGTATCTACTCGGCCAAGATAGCTACTAACAACGGAGAGCATGCAAGATTATAAACAACATAGAGATAACATAAGATAATATTCAGCACATCAACTCAATCATAACACCAATATTCATCGGATCCCAACAAACACAACATGTAGAATTACATAACGGTGATCTCGATCATGTAAAGCAGCTCACGAGATCTAAACATGAAGCACATGGTGGAGAAGACAACCATCTAGCTACTGCTATGGACACATAGTCCAAGGTAGACTACTCACTCATCACGCCGGAGGCAAGCATGGCGATGAAGAAGACCTCTGGTGGCGATTCCCCTCTCTGGCAGGGTGCCGGGAAGAGCTTCTGGACCCTCCCGATCTCGGGTCGACGACGGCGGCGGATCGCGATGTATTCTGGAAAAGTGATGGGGTGTTTAGGTTTTTCCGTCGGGGGGTCTTTATAGGCGAAGGGGTATCGTCAGAAGTGGACCGAGGCGGCCACACACATAGGGGGCGCGGGCCAGCCCTGGGCCGCGCCGCCCTGTTATGTGGGCCCCTTGTGGCCCCACTCCATCTCCTCTTCGGTTCTCTGGAAGCTTCAGTAAATTTCTGGATGTTTGGGTATTGTTTCGTCCAATTCCGAGAATATTTCCTGTGTAACTTTTCTGAAACACAAAAACAGCAGAAAACAGGGAACTGGCAATGTGGCATCTCGTTAATAGGTTAGTTCCGGAAAATGCATAAAAATGCCACGAAGTGTAACGAAACACTAAGCAAATGGTGTAAAAACAAGCATGGAGCATCAAAAATTATAGATACGTTTGAGACGTATCACCATCCAACTACATCTATGACTAATAATCCACCCACGGGGATATCGTCCAAACACCCCACAAGTATTAAGTTGCGAACAACATATAACTGTATTAAGCAAAGTGTGTAATGTAAACAAAACGAATGTCCTTGGACACAAGAATGTTGTTTTCTCCCTAGTGGCAACAAGACATCTGCAACCTTAGAGGTTTCTGTCACTCCCCCGGATTAAATAGAGGCATGAACCCAACTATCGAGCATAAATACCCCCTCTTGGAGTCACTAGTATCTACTTGGCTAAGATAGCTACTAACAACGGAGAGCATGCAAGATCATAAATAACATAGATATAACATAAGATAATATTCAGCACATAAACTTAACATAACACCAATATTCATCAGATCCCAACAAAGACAACATGTAGAATTACACAAAGGTGATCTCGATCATGTAAGGCTGCTCACGAGATCTAAACATGAAGCACATGGTGGAGAAGACAACCATCTAGCTACTGCTATGGACCCATAGTCCAAGGTAGACTACTCACTCATCACGCCGGAGGCAAGCATGGCGATGAAGAAGACCTCCGGTGGCGATTCCCCTCTCCGACAGGGTGCCGGGAAGAGCTTTTGGACCCTCCCGATCTCGGGTCGACGACGGCGGCGGATCGCGATGTGTTTCTGGAAAATTGATTGGGTCCTTAGGTTTTTCCCATCGGGGGGTCTTTATAGGCGAAGGGGCGGCGCCAGAGGTGGGCGAGGGTGGCCTCACCACCAGGGGGTGCGGGCCAGGGGTAGGTCGCACCGCCCTGTGGTGTTGCCGCCCAGTGACCCCCCCCGTCTCCTTTTCGGACTTCTGGAAGCTTTGTTAAATAATAGGAGGTTCAGCTTTTGTTTTGTCCAATTCCGAGAATATTTCCTATGTAACTTTTCTGAAACACAAAAACAGCAGAAAACAGGGAACTGGCACTGTGGCATCTTGTTAATAGGTTAGTCCCGGAAAATGCATAAAAGTGCCACGAAGTGTAATAAAACACTAAGCAAATGGTGTAAGAACAAGCATGGAACATAAAAAATTATAGATATGTTTGAGATGTATCAGCATCCCCAAGCTTAACTCCTGCTCGTCCTCGAGTAGGTAAGTGATAACAAAAGAAATAATTTTTGAGGTGACATGCACCAACACAATCTTGATCATCTATGTAAGCATTGAGTGCTGGGATCAAAAGAACTTAAACATGGGCATGAAAGATATAATCTTGATAGAAGAAACTTAGCAACCATGTTATAACATGAAAATGAACACAAACAAAAGATCATGAAAATGAAACAATGAAAGTCAAACGTGTGTTCAAATCATATGGAAAAACATAGCAAATGGTTTTCAGCTTGTCCTTCATGAGAGAGCAAAACATAAATGCATAGGACACCTTCAAGTTTAAGAGGGCGACTAGATACAAATAATTTAAGACAAGTGAAACCAAAATCATGAGTCAATCAATGATAAACTTTGGGACTATGCACATTAAACTCAGAATGACAACTATGCTCTCTTAGACGGTGCATAAAGGTAGAAGGTGGTGACTCAACATAAAAGTAAAAGAAAGGCCCTTCGCAGAGGGAAGCAGTGATTAAACATTTGCTAGAGCTTTTCATTTGTAAAACAGAGAGATAAAAATTGGGTTTTGAGAGGTGGTTGTCTTTGTCAACGAGTGGCAATGGGGTTCTTACTATCTTCCATACAAAAATGAAGCAAGTTTTTGAGAGAGAGATTGACACTTTTGTTCTCTTTTATAAAGCTTGGCACTCCTCTATGGCTAACCAATTCCATCAGGTACCCACTGATGTCTACGCACGCGTCTGTTCTTGTAGACAGTGTTGGGCCTCCAAGTGCAGAGGTTTGTAGAACAGCAGCAAGTTTCCCTTAAGTGGATCACCCAAGGTTTATCGAACTCAGGGAGGAAGAGGTCAAAGCTATCCCTCTCAAACAACCCTGCAATTACGATACAGAAAGTCTCTTGTGTCCCCAACACACCCAATACACTTGTCAGATGTATAGGTGCACTAGTTCGGCGAAGAGATAGTGAAATACAAGCGGTAGTGATGATTATAAGTAGTAACTGTGATATGGAATAAATATCGCTGCGAGCAAACATGTAACAAAACAGTAAGTAAACGGTGTGCAATGCTTGGAAACAAGGCCTAGGGATCATACTTTCACTAGTGGACACACTCCCAACAAATATAACATAATTGAACAACTAAATAACTTCTCTTCACTATGGTACTCTGAATTACTCTCCTATTGAATAACACTAATCATTGCGTAGGGCTACGAAGCACTCCTCAAAGTTCATCAAGTACTTGACAAACACCACTCATAGAGATATCCAAATCAAATCACAACTCAAGATAGATATTATTGCAACTTAGACCAAGTACTAACACGGTGCACACACTGTCAACATTACACCATGAAAGGAGGAATAGATCACTTCAATACTATCATAGTGATAATTATTCTCATAATCCATAAGCGATCATAATCGTAGCCTAGACCAAGTACCACCACGATGCACGCACTGTCACCGTTACACCGTGGCAGGAGGAATAGATTACTTTAATAACACACTAGAGTACACATAATGAAGAAGAGTAACATCTACTTATTCAACATGATACAAAGCTCACGATCACATAAAGATCACATCATGGGAGAGAGAGGTGAACCACATAGCTACCGGTAGAGCCCTCAGCCCCGGGGGAGAACTACTCCCTCCTCATCATAGGAGACAGCAAGGTTGATGGAGATGGCAGTGAGGTCGATGGAGACGGCGGAGACGGCGATGGAGACCGATGGAGATGGCTCCGGGGGCACTTCCCCATCCCGGCAGGGTGCCAGAACAGAGACTTCTGTCCCCCGAAATTTGTCGACGGTGGCGGCGGAGCTACATAACTGTTCTGGAAATTTCGCCGACTCCTCCAGGGTTTTCCGTCCCGAGGCTTTATATAGGCGAAGGGGCGTCGTCAGGAGTGGCCCCAGGCCTCCTCACACCTAGGCGGCGCGGCCAGGGCCTGGGCCGCGCCGGCCTAGTGTGAGGCTGGCCTGTGGCCCCTCTCCTTTGCCTCTTTGGATCTCTGGAAGCTTCCGGGAAAAATAAGACTTCAGGAACTTGTTTCGTCCAATTCCGAGAATATTTCCTGTGTAGCTTTTCTGAAACACAAAAACAGCAGAAAACAGGGAACTGGAACTGTGGCATCTTGTCAATAGGTTAGTTCCGGAAATCGCATAAAAACGCCACGAATTGTAACGAAACACAAGGCAAATGGTGTAAAAACAAGCATGGAGCATCAAAAATTATAGATACGTTTGAGACGTATCAGCATCCCCAAGCTTAACTCTTGCTCGTCCTCGAGTAGGTAAGTGATAACAAAAGAAATAATTTTTGAGGTGACATGCACCTACACAATCTTGATCATATATGTAAGCGTTGTGAGTTGAGATCAAAGAACTTAAAACATGGGCATGAAAGACACAATCTTGATAATAGAAACTTAGCAACCATGTTGTAACATGAAAAAGAACACAAACAAAAGATCATGAATAATGAAACAATGAAAGTCAAGTGTGTGTTCAAATCATATGGAAAACATAGCAAATGGTTTTCAGCTTGTCCTTCATGGAGAGCAAAACATAAATGCATAGGACACCTTCAAGTTTAAGAGGGCGACTAGATACAAATAATTTAAGAACAAGTGAAACCATGATCATGAATCAATCAATGAAAACTTTGGGACAATGCACATTATACTAAGAATGACAACTATGCTCTCTTAGACGGTGCATAAAGATAGAAGGTGGAGACTCAACATAAAAGTAAAAGAAAGGCCCTTCGCAGAGGGAAGCAGTGATTAAACATGTGCTAGAGTTTTTCATTGCTAAAACAGAGAGATAAAAATTGGTTTTGAGAGGTGGTTGTCTTTGTCAACGACTAGCAATGGGGTTCTTACGATCCTCCATACAAAAATAAAGCAAGTTTTTGAGAGAGAGATTGGCACTTTTGTGCTCTTTTATAAAGCTTGGCACTCCTCCCCACCTTTTTTCCTTTCTCAAACCATGGCTAACCGATTCCATCGGGTGCCCACCAACATTCACATTCCATGGAGGAGTGCATTTTTTCTTTCTTTTTTTCTCTTTTTTTTGGAATAAGACAATATGGAAGATAGAAAATCCGACCACTACGTCCCCATGAGCTGAAAACAGTGTCACAAAATGAGAAGTATTTTGAAGGTTTTTTGAAAGGTAGCACATGAAAATTTGCTTGGAATGGCTTACAAATACCATGCATAGGAATTTATAGTGGACACAATGGCAAACTTGGTTTTTAGGAGTTGTATGCACGAGTAGAGCTCATACTCAGTACAAAATGAGGGCTAGCAAAAGACTGGGAGCGACCAACTAAGAGAGCAATAACGGCCATAATCATGCAAAGCGACAAAGCAACATTAAAAGAAGCATAAGATGGCATCAAAAGTAAAAAACTAAATGATCATAGAGGCTATAGGTGACTTATTTTTGTAGTCAACATGGTGTAAGCATGCGCCAAGTCAACCCAAATAAAGCATCAAAGGAGAAAACCAAAATAATGCTTCCAAATAATAAAAACAACGCATGATTTTTTCAAAGGCTCATTAAGCAATCTTAGTTATTTGAGACAAGTCATGCTACAGCAAAACCACTAAGCATACTATCAAAAAGACATCAAGCACGACATGCAAAAGCCTAGGCCGCAGTCTACACAAGCTCCTACTTGTACCACTTTTTTGCATAAAGCTTTTTCTCTTTTCCAACACCATTCGAATTTTTTATAAACACCTCTTTTGATGAAAACCAATAAAGATCAGAGGCAAAAATACACCTTGATGAAAAGATAAATCAAGATCTGAACACAAATCAAGGCGAAAAATGCAAGCTAAACGCAGTAGCAGAAAAAGAGAACACTCATTGAACGATAAGAGTGAAAACTGGAGTGTTCTTGGCAAATGAAAAGCGAGTTCATCTCCTCCAAAAGAAACATGATGTGATCTAACCATTTATTGCAGCAAACAAAACTAAACTAATAAAGAAAACTAAAACAACTGACGCTCCAAGAAAAACACATAGTGCATGAAGCAATAAAAATATAGTGTCTTGAAAGGTGACCTGATTTTTGCCGATGAAGAAGGGGGTGCCTCGGGGGAATCCCCAAGCTTTGACGCTTGTACCTCTTGGATATTTCTTGGGGGTTGCATGGGCATCCCCAAGCTTAAGCTTTTGTTTATTCTTCATCTCATCTCATCACTCTCCGATCCCTACACTTGAAAACTTCCTTCATACAAAACTAAACACAAATCTATTAGCAACATTAATGTAGCATAACATATAATCAACCTCTTTTTGCTTCAGGCTTCAACCCAAAACCACCACATATATAGCATATACTACTGTAGCAACTTCCCCAAAAGTTCCGTGATGAAAAGAACTCAAAAGAAAGCGATAAAGCGGCAAACACAAATATTGGCAGAAATCTGTCAAAACAGAACAGCTGACAAAGGTCGAATTTTTGAGGGGTTTTCTGTTGCTCAAATCAAAAAGTGTTCAACTAATGAAAGTTTGGATATAACCTGGGGCATATGCACAAGAAATCGCAGGTCCAAAACATATACAGAGAATTTATACGAATTTTTACGGTGCAGCACCGAAAACTGTTTCAGGACAGCAACATCCCCAAATCTTACCTCACTCAAATTAGAGGCTTCTCTTGGCACAACAATAAAATAAAAAGGATAAGGAACGGTTATTACAGTAGTAACAACTTCCAAGACTCAAATAAAAGAAAAAGTACTAAAAATAAAACAATGGGTTATCTCCCAAGAGTGCTTTTCTTTAACGCCTTTGAGCTAGGCGCAATAATTTGCAAAGATGCTCATGTGGGCGCCATATAAGAGCTTGAGGCATATGCGCCATATAGGAACTTAAAGCAATAGAGAGCATCAAAAAGCAAATGTGAAAGACATTTAAATCTAAACCACTTCCTATGCATAGGAATCTTGTAATAAAATAAATCAATGAGGCACATAGTAGCAAGCATGGATAGATAAAACAAGTGCCACTTCAAGATTTGCAACATAAAGAGGGGAAACTTAATATTGTTGAGATCCATCAAACCATGTTTCCCTCTCTCATAATAACTTTCAGTAGCATCATGAATAGAACTAACAATATAACTATCACATAAAACATCCCTATCATGAGCCACATGCATAAAAGAATTAATACTCACCACAGGAACAATAGTAGTAGGAGCAGATTTAACAGAATAATTATTCTCATCACCATAATTATCAAAAACAGGAGGCATATTGTAATCATAACTAATTTTCTCCTCAAAAGTAGGTGAACTGAAAATATTATACTCATCATCATAACCATCATAAACTAGAGGTTTAGTATCATCACAAGCTAAAGAACAGCTATTTCGCAAAGCATATTCTTCAAACATATCATCATAAGAAGAAACATCACATATGGGAGATAAAATATTATCAGAACAAACTTTCTCCACTAAAGCTGGGGAACTAAAAATATCATGTTTAACAAAACCAGCTTCCCCAAGCTTAGACTTTTCTATAGCATTAGTAATAACAGTGTTCGAAACATTCATACTAACAACACTATTAGCATGCAAATTAAGCTCCAAAGGTTTTTCAATTTTCTCTTCAAATCTAAAATCAGGAAAAAGACTAAAGAACTCTTTGTTTTCCATTAAGCCTAACTAGTGAAAACAAGAAACAAAAAGATATAATTGCAGAATCTAAAGGAAATAACTTCGAGCACTCACACAGGAGGATGCGAGTACCTTTTACCTTACCTCCCCGGCAACGGCGCCAGAAAAGAGCTTGATGTCTACGCACGCGTCTGTTCTTGTAGACAGTGTTGGGCCTCCAAGTGCAGAGGTTTGTAGAACAGCAGCAAGTTTCCCTTAAGTGGATCACCCAAGGTTTATCGAACTCAGGGAGGAAGAGGTCAAAGCTATCCCTCTCAAACAACCCTGCAATTACGATACAGAAAGTCTCTTGTGTCCCCAACACACCCAATACACTTGTCAGATGTATAGGTGCACTAGTTCGGCGAAGAGATAGTGAAATACAAGCGGTAGTGATGATTATAAGTAGTAACTGTGATATGGAATAAATATCGCTGCGAGCAAACATGTAACAAAACAGTAAATAAACGGTGTGCAATGCTTGAAAACAAGGCCTAGGGATCATACTTTCACTAGTGGACACACTACCAACAAATATAACATAATTGAACAAATAAATAACTTCTCTTCACTATGGTACTCTGAATTACTCTCCTATTGAATAACACTAATCATTGCGTAGGGCTACGAAGCACTCCTCAAAGTTCATCAAGTACTTGACAAACACCACTCATAGAGATATCCAAATCAAATCACAACTCAAGATAGATATTATTGCAACTTAGACCAAGTACTAACACGGTGCACACACTGTCAACATTACACCATGAAAGGAGGAATAGATCACTTCAATACTATCATAGTGATAATTATTCTCATAATCCATAAGAGATCACAATCGTAGCCTAGACCAAGTACCACCACGATGCACGCACTGTCACCGTTACACCGTGGCAGGAGGAATAGATTACTTTAATAACACACTAGAGTACACATAATGAAGAAGAGTAACATCTACTTATTCAACATGATACAAAGCTCACGATCACATAAAGATCACATCATGGGAGAGAGAGGTGAACCACATAGCTACCGGTAGAGCCCTCAGCCCCGGGGGAGAACTACTCCCTCCTCATCATAGGAGACAGCAAGGTTGATGGAGATGGCGGTGAGGTCGATGGAGACGGCGGAGACGGCGATGGAGACCGATGGAGATGGCTCCGGGGGCACTTCCCCGTCCCGATAGGGTGCCGGAATAGAAACTCCTGTCCCCCGAAATTTGTCGACGGCGGCGGCGGAGCTACAGAACTGTTCTGGAAATTTCACCGACTCCTCTAGGGTTTTCCATCCCGAGGCTTTATATAGGCGAAGGGGCGTCGTCAGGAGTGGCCCCAGGCCTCCTCACACCTAGGCGGCGCGGCCAGGGCCTGGGCCGCGTCGGCCTAGTGTGAGGCTGGCCTGTGGCCCCTCTCCTTTGCCTCTTCGGATCTCTGGAAGCTTCCGGGAAAAATAAGACTTCAGGAACTTGTTTCGTCCAATTCCGAGAATATTTCCTGTGTAGCTTTTCTGAAACACAAAAACAGCAGAAAACAGGGAACTGGAACTGTGGCATCTTGTCAATAGGTTAGTTCCGGAAATCGCATAAAAACGCCACGAAGTGTAACGAAACACAAGGCAAATGGTGTAAAAACAAGCATGGAGCATCAAAAATTATAGATACGTTTGAGACATATCACCCACCAACATTCACTTACCATGGAGGAGTGCCTTTTTTCTTTTCTTTTTTCCTTTTTCTTTTTCTTTTTGGAATAATGAATATGGAAGATAGCAAATCCGACCACTACGTCCCCATGAGCCGAAAATAGTGTCACAAAACAAGAAGTATTTTGAAGGATTTTTTTGAAAGGTAGCACATGAAAATTTACTTGGAATGGCTTACAAATACCATGCATAGGAATTTATAGTGGACACATTGGAACAACTTGGTTTTTGGGAGTTGGATGCACAAGTAGAGCTCATACTCAGTACAAAATGAGGGCTAGCAAAAGACTAGGAGCGACCAACTAAGAGAGCAATAACGGCCATAATCATGCATAGCGACAAAATATCATTAAGAGAAGCATAAAATGGCATCAAAAGTCAAAAACTAAATGATTATAGAGGCTTATGGCGACTTTGTATGAGTCAAACATGTGTAAGCATGTGCCAAGTCAACCCAAATAAAGCATCAAGGAGAAAACCAAATTAATGCTTCCAAATAATAAAAACAACGCAAGATCTTTTTAAAGGCTCATTAAGCAATCTTAGTCATTTGAGACAAGTCATGCTACAGAAAAAATCACTAAGCATACTATCAAAACGATATCAAGCACGACATGAAAAAGTCTAAACCACAGTCTAAACAAGCTCCTTTTTGTACCACTTTTTTGCATGAAATTTTTTCTCTTTTCCAACACCATTCGAACCTTTTTGAAATAACTCTTTTGATGAATACCAACATGGACCAGAGGTCAAGATACACCTTGATATAAAGATATAACAAGATTTGAACAAAAATCAAGGCGAAAAACGAAAACTAAACGCAGTTCTAGAAAAAGAGAACACTTGTTGAACGATAAGAGTGAAAAATGGAGTGTTCTTGGCAAATGAAAAGCAAGGCAACTTCTCCAAAAGGAATTTGTTGGGGTCCAACCATTTATTGCAGCAAAGAAAACAAAAGAAAACTGAAAACTAAAGTAAAGAAGCTCCAAGAAAAACGCATAGTGTATGAAGCAATAAAAATATAGTGTGTTGAAAGGTGACCTGATTTTTGCCGATGAAGAAGGGGTGCCTCGGGGGCATCCCCAAGCTTTGACGCTTGTACCTCTTGGATATTTCTTGGGGTGCGTGGGCATCCCCAAGCTTGAGCTTTTGTCCATTCTTCAACTCATCTCATCATTCTCTAATCCCTACACTTGAAAACTTCCTTCATACAAAACTAAACACAATTCTATCAGCAACATTAGTGTAAACATAATAATGAATCAACCCCTTTTTGCTTCAGATTTCAACTGAAAACCACCACATATAAAGCATATACTACTGTAGCAACTTTCCCAAAAGTTCCGTGATAAAAGAACTAAAAAAGAAAGCGATCGAGAGGCAAACAAAAATAGTGGCAGAAATCTGTCAAAACAGAACAACTGACAAAGGTCGATTTTTCGAGGGTTTTCTGTTGCTCAAATCAAAAAGTGTATAACTAATGAAAGTTTGGATATAACCTGGGGCGTATGCACAAGAAATCGCAGGTCAAAAATATTTTCTGAGAGTTTTCACGAATTTTTACGGTGCAGCACCGAAATCTGTTTCAGGACAGCAACATCCCCAAATCTTACCTCACTCAAATTAGAGGTTTCTCTTGGCACAACAACGAAATAAAAAGGATAAGGAGCGGTTATTGCAGTTGTAATAACTTCCAAGACTCAAATAAAAGAAAAATAACTGAAAGTAAAACAATGGGTTATCTGCCAAGAGTGCTTTTCTTTAACGCCTTTGAGCTAGGCGCAAAAAGGTGCAAATCAAGTAATATCAAATGAGGCATTAAGATCAATTGCAGAAGTCTTTTCAACAATAAACTGAATTGTGTCCAAATGAGTTTTTGCGGATCCCATGTGATCACGCTTTGGTACACTACTTTTATCAAAAAGGTTTTCAGGACAAATCCAATTAAAATTCTTTTCCAAAGCTTCATGCATTCCTACAAGTTTGCAAGGTATTGCTACTTTGAAATCTTCTTTGGTTGTACCAACAACTTTGATAGGCGAACCAAGCATATTAAAATGCTTAAAAACTTTCCTAGCTTCAATGGTAACATCTCTAAATTCTCTACGCAAAGTTCCCAAGATAAAATCTTTCTTTTCGGAGTCTTCAATATCATGAAGCTTAAGAAACATGTGTTGCATAAAAGGACTAAGGCTAGCAAACCTAGCTACCAACATGTGAACTAAATAAGCAAAAGCAACTTCATAACTAGGAGCAAGCTCAGCCAAAGATTTATCCTCAACATCTTTATGCATGCTAATATGATTAAAGAACTCCTCAATGTTACTTTTCCCAATAATAGAACCACTACCTACTGAGAGGCTCTCCAAAACATACTTAGGGAACAACATAATGAACTAAGAGTAATAAAGTAGCAACTATACAGGATACTAATTTTTTGTATTTTTGATAAAAATGATGCAAGCAAAAATAAAGTAAAGCAAAACAAAAACAAAGTAAAGGATGTGCGTGCGAAACTCCCCTTGCAGAAGTCTTCTTTTTCCCCGGCAACAGCACCAGAAAATTAGCTTGATGCAGGCAGGATAACCACCCAGTTGGGAACCCCAAGAGGAAGGTATGATGAGCACAGTAGCAAGTTTTCCCTCAGTAAGAAACCGAGGTTTGTCAATCCAGTAGGAAAAACCATACTTTAGAAGGTGATGCTTGCTAGCTTCGTGACACTCCAGCAAGGGCGCCGTTTACGATTCTTGTTGGTGCGTCTTCAACTAGTAGCAACGTGGAACCTGCACACAACACAACCAAGAACTTTGCTCCCAACTTATGATGAGGTTGTCAATCTCACCGGTTTGCTGTAAACAAAGGTATGAGCTTATCGAGTGGGAAACAGTAGTAGTATGCGAGAAAGTAAATAGTGTGAGTAATAGTAAAACGGTGTAACAATGTAAAGGAAATTGGACCGGGGTCCACAGTTCACTAGTGGTGTCTCTCCATAAGATAAATAACAACATGCTGGGTAAACAAATTACAGTTGGGCAATTGATAGAATAAAGATAACGTGCATATGTCACGAGGATCACTATGAGATTTACTCTGGGCATTACAACAAAATACATAGACCGCCATCCAACTGCATCTATGACTAATAATCCACCTACGGGGATATCATCCGAACACCCCACGAGTATTAAGTTGCGAACAACAGATAACTGCATTAAGCAAAGTGTGTAATGTAAACAAAACAAATGTCCTTGGACACAAGAATGTTGTTTTCTCCCTAGTGGCAACAGCACATCTACAACCTTAGAGGTTTCTGTCACTCCCCCAGATTAAATAGAGGCATGAACCCAACTATCGAGCATAAATACCCCCTCTTGGAGTCACTAGTATCTACTTAGCCAAGATAGGTACTAACAACGGAGAGCATGCAAGATCATAAACAACATAGAGATAACATAAGATAATATTCAGCACATCAACTTAACATAACACCAATATTCATCGGATCCCAACAAACACAACATGTAGAATTACACAAAGGTGATCTCGATCATGTAAGGCAGCTCACGAGATCTAAACATGAAGCACATGTTGGAGAAGACAACCATCTAGCTACTGCTATGGACCCATAGTCCAAGGTAGACTACTCACTCATCGCGCCGGAGGCAAGCATGGCGATGAAGAAGACCTCCGGTGGCGATTCCCCTCTCCGGCAGGGTGCCGGGAAGAGCTTCTGGACCCTCCCGATCTCGGGTCGACGATGGCGGCGGATCGCGATGTGTTTCTGGAAAATTGATCGGGTCCTTAGGTTTTCCCGTCGGGGGGTCTTTATAGGCAAAGGGGCGGCGCCAGAGGTGGGCTAGGGTGGCCTCACCACCAGGGGGCGTGGGCCAAGGGCAGGCCGCGCTGCCCTGTGGTGTGGCCACCCAGTGGCCCCCCCTCCCTCTCCTCTTCGGACTTCTGGAAGCTTCCTTAAATAATAGGAGGCTCGTCTTTTGTTTCATCCAATTCCGAGAATATTTCTTGTGTAACTTTTCTGAAACACAAAAACAGCAGAAAATAGGGAACTCGCACTGTGGCATCTTGTTAATAGGTTAGTCCCGGAAAATGCATAAAAGTGCCACGAAGTGTAACAAAACACTAAGCAAATGGTGTAAGAACAAGCATGGAGCATCAAAAATTATAGATACATTTGAGACGTATCAGCATTCAATATTTCTATCGTGACGACGCGGCCTAAGAATTATGAGTTTATCGTGAGCCTTGTTTGGCTGTTTCAATAACAAAAATCTTTGGGTTGTTTTTCTTCAGCTAGTCGCAAATCCCTCCTGATGGGAGTGAAGCGACGAATTTATTTGTTTGATATTATCAACAATGAAGTCGATGATTCTTCTACTCAGTAATCTATATTTCCCATCATCATCGGGTTCACGACCAGTGCTCCCGATGGGAGTAGCCCCCGAGGCTGTAGTCGAAATTTTTTGAGTATAGGCTCAAAGATATTACCTTCTCTTCTTTTCAGCTTCTTCTACTTCTTGCTCTTATTTCGTTGGGTGCGCGATCAGTGCTCCCGATGGGAGTAGCCCCCGAGGCTATAAGGGGGTGCTTGCAACCTTTTATAGACTGAAATATCTCCTTCACACTTTTTTCTTTTCCGTTTGAATCATAATAAATTCTCCCTCTATCTCTTTTTTTTTCTTTTCACCAGATGATCTTTTAATCTTTCCTTGACGGAACCTTTGGGCCCGTTGTGTATTTGTACCTTTAGGTTACACATTCCCATTAAGGTTGCTTATAAATGAAGGCCATTCCTTCATCAGGGAGAACCCTAACCTGCCACTTCCTTCGGAACAATTATTAATTATTTCAAGCTATTTCAGATCTTTCTTTATCTTCAAAAAGAAAAAAAATTCCGTAATGGAATGGTAGGATAAAAAAAGAAAAAATCAAAAGGAAGTGTGGAAAAAATGACAAGAAGATATTGGAACATCAATTTGAAGAGATGGTAGAAGCAGGAGTTCATTTTGGTCATGGTATTAAGAAATGGAATCCAAAAATGGCCCCTTACATTTCGGAAAAGCGCAAAGGTACTCATATTATAAATCTCGCTAGAACGGCTCATTTTTTATCAGAGTGCACATGTTATTGTAGCTAGTTTCGAGAAATAAAGATAGAATCCCACAGAGAGCCTACCGGCTATGGTCAAAGATATTCTTTGGTAAGCTTACAAAGGAATGCATAGTGATTCCTTTGATTCCAAGCAAGAGTAAAAGGGTGTGAGTGTGAATAATAACAAAAAAATAAATACTAAAAGGTAAGTAAGAAGACAAAGAAAAATACAATATAAAAGGCTATGAAACTGTAGTGAGCTATGGCGTTCTCAGGGAGTTTTGGTTCGACCTCTAGCATTTGAGAATAATCATGATTAGGATAGTTGTCATATTTCTTTATACACATGTATGTGAGAAGCTCCTAAATGGGTGATTGCTAATGGGTCATCAGCTCAACCACCCCTCATAACCACATCAGTGTATCCGGCAAGGCACTGCAATAGACCACAATTAAGGGGTTCTGAAGGTGCATATGGTCATGGATGTTCACTCTATGTGTCTTCTTTAATACCCTAGTGGTCACATGATAGTGGATTAGCATGAGAGTGTCACTATGACACCTCCTCACTGCCACATGTCCATCCGTAATTACCTCTCCTGTCCATAAAGGCAAATGTTGTATGGTGGACTTCATACAACATCAAGGGAGACAATTAATACACTATGATATATAAAGGAAAGCATAAAACATCTTTATTTCATCTCATAAACTTTGCTAGGGTCTCACCATCTCCCCAAGAACAAAGGAATCTACTCACACATAGAGGGTAGTAACATCATCATGATAATGAAATGGATGGAGAACATGAGAATAATTGAATAGTTGCCTGTATCCACAACTAAAGTCATGGAACGACAACCAGATGGATACAAATGTTGGGGATGGTGATGGAGATGATGGAGATGCAGCAGTTGATGATGGAGGTGATGCCCAAGCATCCATGGATTTCAGTGGTGGCGACGAGGGATCACCTCGGCATTGCCCATGATATGGACTTAGGGTTTCGAGGAGAAGGCGACATTGGAGATTCTAGGAGCGGGAGTAGGCACACAACGTACCCAGGTTCACGACCCATCACTGGAGGATCACTACATCCTGCTAGCAATCCAGTATATGATCATAGTTGTGTTTATAGGTAGCCAGCATAGGCGGACGGTTGTTTTTCTAATCTGTTCTGTACCGCAAGGGGTGCTCCTACCTGGCTTTATATATGCAACCAGGCTAGGGTTTATAAGTGTACTAGTTGACTACGTATTGGAGTTTTCCTATTTGGGCATTCTGAGAATCCTCTTTGTTGTACTCCAAGTTGATATTACATGCGGGATCAACTTTGTCAAATCCTTTGTGCTCATCCACCTCCATATGGGCCGAACCTGGTATAGTAATAATGGGTATCCGAAAGGCTATGCCCATGGCAGTATCCCCCGAGACTCTATTTGAGTCACAGACTTGTGTTGAGTCTCTAAACCTTGATTCATTTACCTACCAAATGAAACCAAAGTTATTTTCGAATGACATTTCATTGGCCTGATAAATATTTTTGACATGGGGATACTGGTATAATGATTCTAGTGCATCCGAGAAATCAGGAAACAATTAATTGCTTTTGGGCAAAAGCAATGTGAACTGAGAGTCATGCGGCTGACGCATTTTGATTCTGGCGTTGAAATCATTCCACGGCACCATCGACTGCTTAGACATGGCAAAGTGTCCAACGCTACCATTATGGACGTGTCGATGGTGCTAGGAATCTGTCCAACGCCACAATCTACACGCGCATCGGATTGGCTTTAGGGCCCACCTAATGGTGGCGCGGCGGGCCGTGGTCTCACACCACCGACGCGTCTACAATGGTGGCGCGACATTATATTCCATGGCGCTACATGTGTCAGCGGCGTCGCGCCAAAACAGTGAGCCATGAACTGGTCGACCCCTATGAGGGTTTTCCTAGTAGTGCCCACGCCTTTGTCACCGACCTTGATTACCGAAGCAGTACCCTTCACCGAGCCTTTTTTCCCCAACCTCTTCCTCCCCAAAAACATGGATGCGACGGTCAATTCTGGCTGCGTCGAGCGGATGGGGTTGTCCGGGGGATTGCGAAAGGGAGTTCCATCTCCATTCCAGCCCTATTCACGAACATCATCACCGATGGGTGGGCAAAATCGGTGGGAAGTAGGGGAGGTGGGCGGGAGAGATGGAAATATACTTGGCCGGGGTGCGGTCAAGTATATTTAGGAGAGTTGGACTCCTTTTAAGGAGCCTACACTTATTACATTTTCTCCTCTAACCGTGATTAGTTAGGTGTGGTTCTTACAAAATTTTACTCCTCTAAAAGTTTTTAATGGATTGGCTAGAGATGCTCTAAGCGACGGATTAGGGGTAGAAGAGAACCGCATCGCTAGTTGGGGCAGTTGTGGGAAGTAGTAGTCGGTGCTTTATGTTTATGAATTTAAATTATACACAATTATGATCTAAAAAACAATACAAAGATCAACCACTATGTTGCACTAAATCTAAACCTTTTAAACCAAATTTCTCATTTTTAGGATAAAGGAAACTGTTCTATCATCCAACTAGATAGACTGAAAAGATTGTTATGTAAATAATTTAGTTTGCAAAACCAAGGATTTACAGAGCCGAACGAGCAGCCCTCACATCTGCAGAACGATTATGATGAGTGTCATGGCTTCATGGATGGTTTGCATGTTTCGTTCCTTGAACAAACACAAACAATAGGACATCATGTAGTGAGCCGAAGGGTTTCCTGAACTACAATAGGACGTCGCTAAGTTGGTATCACCATCTGTCGGGTGGTCATCGAGTTGATGGTGTCGGCCCTCGGCAGTAGTGCACTTCACAAAGGAGAGAGAAATTAGTCTATTGATTTTGTCGGTGCGGATTATGGCATGGTTTCAAGCCAGTGCGTGGAGTTTTCCATAATTTTGTCAGAGGCCACTAGAGTCCAATATAGTCCCAATGCTTAACCTAAACATGATATAATCAAGGTCTTATGTGGCTTCTATTTATAATAAATATCTAATTTGTGAGAATTTGGATGTTTTGTGCACGTGAAATTTCAAAGAAATTATTGGTAAGTTGAGTGCTCAAAATATTTTTACCTTTTTTATGTTATATATTGATATTACAAACATAGTTTCTTGCGATGATTTTGTATACTCAACTATGCAATGGATGCATTGATCAGTATACTCTACCTACACATGGATGCATTTTTTTGCTTTTGAACGGACTGGATAGGTAGCCACAGCAAAAGTGATTTATCAAATCTATCGATCATTTGTTGTTACGTTTTATGTGGCATGGGATCTTCTCCGATTTGGATCTTGTCAAATGGATTGCACAATAACGTTATCACTAATTTCTTAGTGAATTCTAACCATAAATTTAAAATCTAATTAACTATCATAATAATTTGAAAGATGTGGGTTAATCTGGTGTTTCTATTAGAAATCTCATATATTGGTTTTAGTACAGTAATAGATATATAATAGATGTCGTTCTGGCAGCATGGAGATTACTTACCATCTACACAGTGGTACATCAATTATCGAGGTTCGAGGGTTGATGGGTAATGTAGTGTAGGGTTGATGGAGCTACGATTTCAGACGATTTGGTGGTCTGCAAGGATCTGGATCTGCATGACAACTGCAAGAGCCGGCCAAAAAAGGCCAACCGCACATCACATGGCCATATCTAGACACTGCCAAAGAGATTATACACGTAGAATACATCAGAGGGCATATCCCTAGTACTTATCAGAATTTTTTGTGTTTCGCGAAAGCTTCCCGACATAAGTTTCATCCCACAACAAAATATGCACGAGAGAGGAACCCTTGTGTTGCTTAGTTCTCGATGTATAAAGAATTAAAGATGCAAGTGTGTACATACTCCTTCTGTTTTTTATTACCCTGCGTTTTAGCATTTGTCAAAGTCAAATTTTTTCAAGTTTGACTAATTAAATATGCAGCGAAAAGTATTAGCAGTCATAGTACCAAATTTATACCATATGAAAATATGTTTTATGATGATTCTAATGGTGCTAATATTATATTTTAGATGTTGATAATTTTTTCAATATATTTAATCAAACTTTATAAAGTTTGACTTTAACTAAACTTAAAATGCAGGGTAAATAAAAACAGAGGGGGTATATCCTTGAAGCAGGCAAGGGGTGGAAATTCAGTGCAATTTAATTAGGCTAGTATGTGCAGTAGTTCTAAATAGCCTGTGGTGCCAGGGATCGAATAGTGACCTCTCACATTCTTGTTACTCTGCTGAGAGGGGAGATAGAGAGAGCGTGCAAATCGCTGCTCGTGATTCTCATTGTGAGGATCAGCATCAGGGCTCACATGCGGACAATTCTTTCTGTTTGGATTGGCCAAGTGGTATGGTAAGTTCATATCAAGCCATACGTTACACTATACGCACATAAGTCTCTAGTACTTGCTGGCAGGAAGGTCCACACATCGGCATCCGATCAACCGATTCCAGCGATAAACTTAGCAGACTGGATGCATGCTAGCAATTCGTCCGTATCAGCGGAGAGGGTACAATGCATGTAGAGATATCGCCCGGCACGTACTTGTGTTCTGCGTGCAATCCGGTTGACGTCCATCAACGCCTGATGTTACTGCCAGGTAAGTTTTATACACTGCGCAGCCTGCTTAATTATATACCATCCAATACTGTGAAAAATAGCTATTTTACACGTCAGTATTTCGGCAACCTTATAATTTTTTTACGCCGTGTAAGTTTTGTTTCACGGAAGAAATCAAGAGGAGCGTAAGAAAATAGACATGACATAAAAGGATGGGGTGACCTAAAAACATACAATGTAAAATACGTAGTCCCTTCGACCCATATAACTGTCTGCTATATATATATATGGATGTATCTGAACTCATTTTAGTGTCGAGATAGGTCCATATTTGGGACAAGTAATATGTGTCGGAGGAATTATATCTATTAATTTTTTTGTGGTTTTTATGTTTTTACAATTCGTAGCTTGCTTTGTTAACATCATTTTTTCCGTTATAGCTCAATATAAACGTGTAACTATATGTGTACTAAATCATGAATCATGGATCAATGAATTAGAAATCTGCGTACAATAACGTTCCACTCTCTTTGTTCCTAAATAGATGGCCTATAAATTAAATAAAAAGACAATATTTTATAACTTTGGGCAAATATGTATACAAAATACGAAGTTCTACCATAGAGAATTTATATCAATAGATTGCGCATAGGATATATTTTCATAAAATATTTATTTAATACTATAGTTGTTGATTTGTTCTCTTCCAAATATTTTGTCAAGCATAGTGTGTTTTCATCTGCTCCAACTTATATATATATATATATATGTGCCACTCAAATACTAGTTTTTCTTTTTTGGTGTTCAAAATGTATTTTTTTGTTGCATACCCAAAGTCATATTCTAGTCTGCCACAGTTTCATTCTCATCAAGCAAACGTTTCTTTGACGGATTTGGCATCCACCTCTATAAATAGATGCACCACAGCCTACAAGGGCAACTCACTACTCAAGCTGCTCACAACACTTTAGCCAGCTAGCAAGAATGCCTCTCCTCTTTTCAGCTCTAAGTAACACCACCCATCCTGCCTTTAGATGCCACATAGGACCAAATACTGAGAATTTATGGCACCTATCTTCTTCTCCAGCACAAAAGAGTAAGAGAAGGTGTAGCCTTAGCCTTACGACACGAGCAAGCAGTGAGACTAGAAGCGGAAAGCTGAAGCCTTGGCAAATTCCTAGAAGGGAGTGGTTCTCCCCAGAGTTTATCTTTGGTGCCTCGACTTCAGCGTACCAAGTATTTATTTCTAGCACAGTTGTATAACTATTTGTTAATTGAAGGAGAAAGAACTTACATGTTACAGTGATAACTAGTAGCTAGCTAACCGAAAATATGATATCAGAAAGCATGTTAATGGCTTGTTCCATTATAGAAACTTTTATATATGTCATCTTTGTAGATTGAAGGTGCTTGGAATGAAGGTGGCAAGGGGCCAAGCGCTTGGGACCACTTCTGCCACAAATATCCTGGTAACATATCGTACATAACATATTTTTTTTTCGTTTATACATTAAAAGTTGTATTTATACGAGCAATAAGATGTACTTTTCAGTATTATTAACATATGATATTGTTCTAGCCTGAATCCTTCTCCTTTCATGTACATATGAATAGATCGGATAGACGACAAGAGCAGTGGGGATGTTGCCGCGAACTCCTATTATATGTATAAAGTAAGTCTTGAAATACCGGTAACTAGCTATACATATGTATGTATATTTTATTGAATGACTTTGGAGGAACACTTTTTAAAATTCATTGCAGAGCTCATCACTAGGAAGACTCAAGACACAACTAATACATTAAGGGAACACAAAATATTTTTAATAAATTATCATGAAAATTGGAGCATATTTAATCTTTACAAATCAATGAAAAATACTTGGGGAACCAAAAATAGATATATTAAAATATTTAGTAAAGACAATAATTGTTTTCCAGCACACCCCTCATTATACCAAAATCAAAATTGGGAAGATCAGAAAAACAACAAGTGGTGTCCCGTTATATATTTTTTGGAATTAGACGAGCTTTTGGCTAACCATCTAATATAATGTTATATTTGTGCAGTTGGTGCTTACATACTAAAAATGTTAGGAAAGTGTATGATTTTATGTTGGCAAAAAACTATTGGAATTTATTCTATTAATATGCATCACAATATATTGTCATCATTTGTGACACAGGAGGATGTCAGGATGCTGAAGGAAATGGGCATGGACTCGTATAGGTTCTCCATCTCTTGGCCGAGAATACTTCCAAGTAATACAAAAATAACCAAATATGTTTGTACAGCTAATATGTTCTTTTGAAAGGAATGCGGTAGGGGAAACCCCTACAACGTTCTCTTTTTTGAAATAGTAAGAATCCAAATCTGCATTAGGACTTGAACCTAGGTGGCTGGGTTATACAGCCACTTCCCTAACCGTGTGAGCTAGGCTAACTTATTTAGGGCAAATAAGTTAGGAATAGTGACAATATTTTATACTGATGCTTCGATGGTAATTTCAACGTATTTCTATTGCCTCTTTCAGAGGGGACGCTCAAGGGAGGCATAAACAATGAAGGCATCCAGTACTACAATGACCTGCTCGACTGCTTGATAGAGAATGGTGAAACCATTTTTCTACTTTTTCTGATTAGTGCTTAAAAAGGACACTCTCAAAAGATTGTACACTTTTTTTTTTGCAACTCAGGCATAGAGCCATATGTTACGCTTTACCACTGGGACACCCCTCAGGCACTGGCAGACAAGTACGGCGGCTTCTTAGACCGGAAGATTGTGTAAGTATGCGGCGACCAAAATAACTTATATTGATTTCGAATTGATAGCGCTTAAGGAAGACCAACCACTCCTGATTACGATATGTATAAACAATGAACTATAACAATGTTAAATACGTTATGAATAAGATAAATATAGTATATGTTGTGGCTCCGTATGTCTTATCTAATTATTAATTAGAGAAAGATGAGTGATAAAGGTTACTCTTTAGATCACAAACCATGCTCTACTTTAATTCGACAATGGTCAGTAAAATAACATAACTATTTATTGTCCTGTCTGGATTGAAACTTTTCAGAAAAGATTACACGGACTATGCCAGGGTGTGCTTTGAGCACTTCGGCGACAAGGTGAAGCATTGGGTCACCTTTAACGAGCCACACACATTTGTTTGTTTTGCCTACGGAACCGGGATGCATGCCCCTGGGCATTGCTCGCCAGGGATGGACTGTGCCATCCCACACGGAGACGCACTGAGAGAGCCATACCTTGCTGGCCACAACCTCCTCCTAGCACATGCCGAGGCTGTTGATGTGTATAACAAGTTCTACAAGGTACAAACACAATAAAGAAACATACATATAAATATATATATATACACTATCTAGTAGGAAATTACAAGCCATAAGTATACATATTTATTATTGATGGATCATCTACTGCATTCAGGGCGAGGATGGACAAATAGGGATAGTTTTTGACGTAATGGGTTATGAGCCGTACGCAAACAACTTCCTCGATCAACAGGCCCATGGAAGATTAATTGACTACAACCTCGGGTGGTTCCTGGAGCCAGTGGTTCGTGGTGACTACCCCTTCTCTATGAGATCACTGGTCGGAGATCGTCTACCCTTCTTCACGAAGTCTGAGCAAGAGAAGCTAGCGTCCTCCTATGATTTCATGGGGCTAAACTACTACACCGCTAGGTTTGCCAGGCACATTGACATTTCACCTGATTTTAAACCAGCACTGAACACCGACGACGCCTACTCCAATCCTGAATGTGAGAAAATATTCTTGAGGTCTAAATCCTAGTTCTTTCATAGTTCCGTTGAGAAATTTTATCTACCCATACTAACCCTACACTTTTATTTATTCTTTTGGACAGTTAATGGAAGTGACGGGAATCCTATTGGTCCAGAAGTATGCATCTTCCTAGCTACTACTTAACTATATTTTTTTTTTGTAAAAAATTGATCATAATGATAATGTAGAGAAATAGTTACTAGTTAAATTTTTCAATAAAAATGTAAATCGACATAGAAATGCCAATGCTTTTATTTTGCAATAAATATTAAAAAAATATGAACTTAAATTTTACTATTAATTACAATTTTTACATATATATGCAGACTGGAGTTTACTGGGTTTTATCATACCCAAAAGGCCTAAAGGACCTTCTTCTGATCATGAAGGAAAAATATGGAAACCCACCAATCTACATCACTGAAAATGGTAAGTAGTGAATGCCACATAATGGTACTATATATAGCATTGAATTTTGTAATAATCCAATGCGTTAACTTCCAGCCAATATGTCTTTTCCTGTTTCCTCATCGACGTTGTGTCAAGGGGTAGATTACGTACTCCGTCCGATCGGAAATACGTGTCGGCAATTTTGTACTAGCTTAGTACAAAGATTGTACTAAGTCCCCGACAGTTATTTCCGATCGGAGGGAGTAGCTTTCAATCAATTAAACGCTGAAAATCATGAAACGAACCTACTCAATAGACATGGTGATCGTTTGTAAGAGGTTTTTCACTATCTTTTTCTAGAAACAAATGTTTAGATATGGTTTGTGATGTATCTAAGGCATTGATTAGGGAGATTTAAATTAATGAAACGGTTGAAAATCTTGACAGCAACCTACTGAATAGACATGGTGATCATCGTTTGTAAGACGTTTCGGTTACTTTATTTAAAAAAAAAGTTTATAGATGGCTTGTGATGGACTTGACTTGTGTGCACAGGAATCGCAGACATGGACGACGACGAATCAATGATAGATCCGTTGGATGACTGGAAAAGGGTAGACTACCTCCAGCAGCACATCTCAGCTGTCAAAGAAGCAATAGAGTAACTACCAACGCCAATAACCTGCAATTTTCATCTATTTTGCACTTCTCCTACATATATACCCTAATATATATAATACAATGATTACTCCATAGTTGGTACATGTTATCATGCTTGCATATATGTATATACATTACATACGCATGGTAAAATGACAAGAGATTTCTTTCATTTGTGCCTTCAGCTTAGGCGCGGATGTACGGGGCCACTTCACATGGGGTCTAATCGACAACTTCGAGTGGTCTATGGGATACACGGCACGTTTTGGCCTTGTCTACATCGACCGTGAGGACGGATTCAAGCGTTACATGAAGAAGTCAGCCAAGTGGTTTAGAGAGTTCAACGGTGCGGCAAAAGAAGTTAATACCAAGATCCTAATGCCAGCTCGCGTTCTAGTGGACTAATGTATGGTCGAGGCACACATGACAAAGATCTAATGCGGTGTGTAGTTTCCCTCCATTTCGAGAAAAATGCGGTGTGTAGTTAAAAACATGTATGGAAAATAAAATTAAGTAAAACAATGGCACGGTGAATGTAGACAGGGTTCGAACTCGCGTTCCCATGCATGGGTGCCAATATCACGTTTCAGTTAGTTGTCATCTTGTATGAGGCAGAATATTGGTGTATTTGAATTATGCCATAGAGGCAATAATAAAATATTTGTTTTTCGGTTACATTCATATTTTGTATCCTGAAAATTTGTAATAATTGGTTTACGAATAAAGTTATTTTCCAGTGCAAATAAATTCCCATGTATACGAGATTTATACTAAATACATCCCTAGCAGGAAAATATATGCAGACACATGCATGTAAACTAGAATACATATTGGCGAGTCACCCTGTTTCCTAGTGATAGTTATGAAGATATCCAAATATATTTCGGACATCTGTTGTGTGAAATTCCATTTGATATATAGACCCACTCACGAGATACTGTGAAAGCATAGTCTTTTCATGCCATATGTATATCTCATATTGTGCGAAATTCCATTTGATAGAGACCCACTTAAGACTACAGGATAATTGGTAGTTTGACGTGTGTCCACGACACACGACAAAGGCAACATTTCTCTCGGCAAAGGGTTTACCATGGTTATTTCATTATGTCAAGATCATTTATTCATGGCAGATGCCAAAGTTTATCGAGAGGCAAACCTAAAATGTTCACAAAGAAATGCGCGATGACGGACGGAAGACGAACGTCAACATTCCTCTCTCTCTCTCTCTCTCCTTATGTATCGGACACAAAGTCCATCACGTGTAACTCAATAGGTTTTTCCTAATTATATGTATTAAATAGAGAACATATGGGAACTCTGGATTCATCCAAGTAGACCATTATCCAATTTTTGACACGTTGTGATGTGCAAGCGGAGTCCACAGCACATCGGATCCCTGGCTGCATTGGCAGAGCTACGTGTGCTAAACTTGGCCGTGGCCTTCCAGGTTTTCTCCTAAAATAATCATACATGCAAGGCCCAAGCCAATCAGTGCCCACTGGCCTACATGTTTCATTGTCTGTCTTGTTACCTCAATTCCCTTTTTTACTCTAAATCTCTAAACCTAACGGTAGCGGCTATCGCTAGGTTTAGGGATTTAGAGTGAAAAAAGGAATCGAGGGAGTGGCACGAACACCTCCGCCCGCAACCAGGGGATCGGTGCCGGTGGGACAGCACGACACATGCACTGCCACCAGCCGAAGATCCAACATCCGTCCCATCGGTCGGAGGTCCATCAGCCGACAAGAGATCCTACTCTTCTCCAGTTTCCATGTCTAGATAATTTTCATATTTTTCACAAATTCTTGTTTACCAATTTGATAGCATGGAGGATTGATTACCGAATTTGTTCTTCAATTTTGCACATTTTAATAGCCCTGGGAACAAAAAAATTGATGCTTTCTTCTATCCTGGCCAACCCATGGATTTTCTTGAAGCTCTACCACTGCCCGGCTGGATACTAGCTTTTTTCGTCCTTTGGCTCTTGAGGTATTCTCTTGGTGGACATCATATATACTTGAACAAGTCGTGTTTGGCTAGCGAATTGAGCTCATCCGCCATGAATTGGTCCAACATCTAGACAAGGTGCTTTCGTCCAGCGTTTCTCTAGGAGCAAATCTATCCTCCAAAATCACTGTGCCATTCGCATGTGGCAGTGCATTCACATTCACATGTGACAATAAAAAACGGATGTGTATAATTGATCTAGAGATGGGGCTATATATGCTCCACATTGCAAAATAAATATCACATGTGACAATGCGCATACAGATAAGTGGAAGGTAGAGAAATGCCCTGCGGAGGAATAGACACGAATGCCTTGGATTCACCTTGCTTAGGCCTCAAATAGTACGTAACACTGGATGAGTGATTGGTCTTTGCACAAAGGGGAAAATTAAGCGCTTTTTACAGGGTTTGCGAACAGCGTGAAAATTATTTGGAAGGAAATTTTGGGGATTATTTGCTTTATTACAGTTGCATAGGAATCACAAAGGTCGATACCGCCTCGTTAAAAACCTCGCACCTTGGACATAGGGTCTGAGTCTCCCAGTGTGAGGAAAAGAGTACGAACCCTTATTTGAATACAAATAAACTACCGTAGCTATTTTTTATGTAGAAACGACGCCTAGACAGCAGGTGTAGGAGTATGCTGCCCCAAGCGGTAGTGGTCGAGCGAGCGGCCATCCAGGCCTATGCGGTTAAATGTGGCGATGAACTCTTGAGCCGTGACGCTCCTGTAGATGGCGGGGTTGTGTTCATCGGTGATTGGGCCATACAGCCTCGTCGATCTCTTCATGTCCGTGTTGAAGAAGGACGCCACCGAGACCCTCGCCGTGTCCTTGCTCTTGTTAGCCAGGACCCTGTGCTCCACGCTCCTGAACTGGTCATTGCTCACAAGCTGCACGCACATCACAGGTCATTACATGGAGATGGAGTACAACGACTTAGAAGGAAATGGAGGCGTCACGGAGGGTGGATGCCTGAAGGAGGTCGCCGATGTTGATCAACAGAGCGCCAGGCACGTGAGGGACATCCACCCAGGTCCCGCGCCCATCGCTGCCGCGATCGACGAGCACCTGCAGGCCGGCCATGCCGTCCTGCAGGAGGACGGTGAGGAAGCCCGGGTCGGTGTGCCTCTTGGTGCCGAATGTGAGGTCCGGCTCCGGGCACGGCGGGTAGTACTGGCACACCGCGTTCAGGCTCTGCGCGCAGCCCATCTCCCGCAGGTGGTCGCTGCTCAGACCCAGCGACTCCGACAGCAGCTCGAACACGCACAGCGCCACCTTGGTCACCGCGTCGCCGTACTCCGTCACCACGTTCCTATCCATTTTTGTTTCATATCGATCATACACGTGCATGTCCTAGCTAGAAATCGGCCATGATCAGGTATGTATGCTGCAGTGTTCGTTCTTATATACCTGACGGCCTCCGGCAGCTCTTCCGGCGGCGGTGGATCGGGAGCCAGGCCGAAGAAGAGGGTGTCGCGCCAGTTGGCCGCCGCGGACTGGAAGAGGTCGAAGTTGGAGCTGAAGCGCACCTTGCAAGCTTGGTCCCTGGTGTAGAGGGCCCGCTTCGCCTCGGCGGGTCCCTCATTGAACCGGCGCACCCCCGCGAGCATGCCGGCCATGAGCTCAGCCGGCACGCCGTGGTTTACCACCTGGAAGAAACCCACCGTCGCGGCCGCGTGCCGCACCAGGGCGACCGCATCCTCGCGCCGCGCGGCCGCTAGGTCGACGGTAGGGATGGCCGCCACGTCGCCGGTTGGCGACGCGATACCCTCGAGGGCTTCCGGCGGGTGGCGGAAGATGGACGGGAGGGCCGTGACGCCGGCGTCGACGAGGCCCTTGACGCCCGCCTTGGTGTCATCGAACGCCTGCAGCTCACGCCGGCGATCGTAGGCCACGCCGGTGGCCGATTCGGTGGCGGTCATGGATGATCTCAAATATATACTGTTCCCGCGCTGCAACCACACGTATGCACGGCAACTGTAAGTAGGACTACGCTGCTCCATCCAGAAATATATAGTCTCGTCGTGCTGGCAACTAGGGATGCAACCATTGAGGCCGTAGCGCGCGCGCTAGCTCAGATTGAGCGATGATCTCTAATGTCATCCGATTGAGAGCAAGACATCCGGAGTTCAAGGCTCACCTCTGGATGTGAGTGTGCCAATTTGGACAACGGGCTCCATGGAACCTTTTTTTTCGAATTTTCAAAATTGAAAGTTTGAAATTACAAAAAATCTGAAACAAATTTCTTAGATGCAGATAACGATGACTTATATATACTTGTATGTATAAAGCGAATGCAAAAATATTCTGTATTCAGGGCTGTGTATGGCAAATTTTCTAGATCTGAGCTAATTAATAGTCCAAAATTCGAATTCCTCCAGATTTGTCATTTTTTGTATTTTTTGCGTTAAAATTTTATTCATAGATTTTTCAAACTTCAAATTGTTGATTCTAAATAATTCAAAAATAATAGGCTATATGTAGCCCGTCATACATTTAGCTGCGTCCCAACGGAGAGTTCCTCTATATAAGCCTAGGATAGTACTGCTTAGTAGGTAGAAAACAAACACGGCAGTACCACCACCAGCAGGCAGCAGCAAACCCCGATCAAAGAGGTCGCTAATGGGCTCCATCGTGGGGGAACTGGTTGATGTCGACGAGGAGGCGTGCATCTACGCCATGCAGCTCTCTTCATCAGCTGTCCTGCCAATGACGCTGAAGAACGCCATCGAGCTTGGCATGCTCGAGATCCTGACGGGCGCTGGCGGGAAGATGCTGTCGCCATCTGAGGTGGTCGCCCAGCTGCCGGCGCCGACGACAAATCCGGACGCGCCCGCCATGGTCGACCGCATTCTGCACTTGCTGGCATCCTACAAGGTGGTGTCGTGCGAGGTGCATGAAGGCACCCACGCCCGACGGTACGGCCCCACGCCCGTGTGCAAGTGGTTCACACCCAACGAGGACGGTTTCTCCATGGCTCCGCTTCTCCTTTTGACCAACGACAAGGTTCCTATGGAGAGCTTGTAAGTATATGTACTATGATGTATGAACTATGTACATATGTCAACATTAATACTAGCAATTAAGCTGAATCCGGAATTGGTAATTTGTAGGTACCATTTGAAGGATGTGGTCCTGGATGGTGGCCTCGCGTTCAACAAGGCACATGGGATGACAATGTACGAGTTGAGTAAATCGGACGCGCGCCTGAACCGCGTCTTCAACGACGCCATGAAGAACTACTCCACCATCATCACCGGGAAGGTCGTGGAGTTGTACAATGGCTTCCATGACGCCGGCATCCTCGTAGACGTGGGAGGCGGCGTTGGCGCCACCATACACGCCATCACCGCCAAGTACCCACACATCAAGGGAATAAACTTCGACCTGCCTCACGTCATCTCGGAGGCGCCTCAGATCCCCGGCGTGGAGCACGTCGCCGGTGACATGTTCAAGGAGGTGCCCAATGGCGATGCCATCATCCTAAAGTGGATCCTCCACAACTGGACTGACGAGCACTGCGCCACTCTACTAAGGAGCTGCTACGACGCACTGCCTGCACACGGCAAGGTTGTTATCGTGGAAGGAATCCTGCCGGTCAAACCGGATGCAACATACAGGGGGCAACAAATGTCCCTAAGCAACATGATCATGCTCACCCACACAGCAGGCGGCAAGGAGAGGAACAAGAGGGAGTTCGAAGAGCTTGCCAGGGGCGCAGGGTTCACCCGTGTTAACACCACCTACATCTACGGCAACACCTGGGTCATTGAATTAACTAAATAGCTAGATGCGTCTCATATTTCTTCTAGTTGTTGCTCTCCTCCGCATGTCTACGTTTGAGCATCCTTTACTCTATTGCCTACAATAAAGGATTTGATAATCCAAACTAGTGTGAGAAATTGTTTTGGCATTTCAAGCCTAGCGTTGAATAAAAAATATAGTAAATCTTTAGAGAATCTCTACTCGCCCCCTCCCCCACCTTCATATGCCGACGCCGATTTCCGTACGGGGCGCAAGAGGATGTCGTCCTCCGAGTCCTCGCCGGCGGCGTCGGCGTCCGATGCGCCCGATGGTGGTGGTGGAGCGTTCAACGGGCCAGCGCCGTCATCTGACCGACGTTGGCAGAAAACTATACTATGACGGCGGCGCTCCTCCATCGCCCGATCGCGGCGGCGGTGCTCGGCGTCCTCTAGGAAGGAGGTGAATGTCTGCGTCTCGAACGACGCGAATAGAGCTCTCATCATGCATGGAATGTATTTTCCATCTGGCAGGCTGGCGTAGAAATTGTCGTCGTCGTCGTCCTCCTCCTTCTCGTCCGCATGCGGCGATGCTGGCTCGTACGGCAGCGGCGGTGGTTGTGGGGGTGAGGGCGCTGGTGTTGGCGCGCCGCTTCTGTCGCGAGGGAGCATGGCGTACGTTATGATGAGGTGGCGAGGCATTTTTCTACTGGCGGTGTGAGTCTGTGAGCTAGAAATGGCGAGGCACCTAGCTTTTATAGTTGGAAGTGGGCGGGAAAATGAAGGAGGAAGGGAACGAAGCGGCAGAAAGGAGCGGCGGGCGGGATGTGTGGCATGAATTTACAGCGACGCGTGCTCCGACGCGTCGGTTTCCTACGCCAATGCAAGACTGCCGCCGGTGCAACGCCATTACTCGTCACGGGAGACAAGGTGGAGACGACAATGTGTTGGTGCTCTCGCTGACAGGTGGGCACGCGGCGCTACGTGGGCTGGATTTGGACTGGGTGGACCGGACGAATCCTTGTGTCGCACCAGATGGAAAATTAATTTGGAGGGCGCAAGTGGGTGGGATTTTCTGCGCTGGTGCCACCAAACGGCGTTTGGGGGCTTTAGGGGGGCGAGTGGAGATCCTCTTAGGCCGAGTAGTGATGTCCAAAGGGTCAGTTGCCTCCCTAGGAATTTAACGCCAAATGCAATATGGACTCTAATATTGGGGACTATATTTTATTCCCAACCCGAGCGAAATCTTTTAAAAAAGGCCGACCTTCGTAAAGGTCTGAAAACTCTCTCCACGCGCGCCAAGTGCCGTGTTGTGGTGACAGGAAGTGGTCTCTCCGCTCGCCACATGTCGTAAGGACAAGCAAGGTGGGGATGAGGGAGGAGAGAGAAGGACGAGGAGGGGTGGGTTATCTCATTTTTTCCCATTATTTTTTAGATTCATTTTTTAAATAAAATATCTTGAAAACCGATCGTCCAAATTACAAACAGTTTTCACTTTTGAGATCCTCGGGTCGAGATATTCAAAATTAGATCCCATGTTGATAGGTTTTGTAAAAAAAAAAATTCTATACTTGAACTTTCACTACGGGTGTGTTTGGTGTACTTGGTGTTCTAATATAACTGTACTTTTGGTGTACTCTTGGCTTCACTAAAATATACTTGGTGTACTTGGAGTTTCAATTCAACTGTACTTTTGGTGTAGTTGTACTTTACGTTTTTATGTACTTACCTCAAAATCGTTTTCTTCATGTACTTTATAATCCGTTTAGTTGTACTTCCACTTATCTACTAAGAGCTAGTACATCAATTTTGTTTATTGGTACTTTAGCTAGCTACTAGTACGAGGTACAGTCAGACGGAGAGAGTCAAGCACGAAGCGAGCGTACTTGGGGCCGCCGCGTCCTACCCGCCCGTGTGGCTTGGCCGGATTGGCGCCCATCGCGTTCTCGTCTCCTTACGCGTGATGCATGTAAAATATATTTATAAACTTTGTAGTTTATTAGACCATATTCCAAATTATTTGATAGTTTTTATAAGGATTTTGACTTGTTTGTCATTTATTTTGGGGGTTTTCTAAACAATTCCCTTTCATTTGGTTTTAACACTGTGGATCAGATTTCCTTTTCTTGCATGTTTTTGACTTTCAGGGACTTTCCGACATCAAACGGACCCAAACTTTTTACCATGTTTTTCTTAGAAAATACAAGAGCTAGAGTAGAAGAAGTCAACGGGAGACGCCACGAGGCGCAAAAGGAAGCGTGTTGAAGAGCTCATTTCTTCGAGTACCTCCGCTTCCAAAGCTGCTGTCGGGGAGCCTTCTGCTCCCAATGAGGATGAGGAACTTTTCGACCTCTTAGGCTCATGAGTTTTTGCTGACTCGAAATTTTACTTGCTTCCTTTCTTTCGACTTATGCGAAGCCTTTACTTTTTATTCCTTTTGCAGTGACAATGAGAACCCAAAAGGGGAAACTGGCACTGCTCCCGTTATTGATACTCCTGCTTCCGATGAACCGCCCTCTCAAGAGGCCGGTGCAGTGGTGAAGTCGCCAGAGGCCCCTGTTAAGAAGGGTAACCCTCGTGCTTCTAAGCGTCTGAAGAAGGCGGCTGCGATTAGCACTTCCCTTGATACCCATCGACCGGTGACTTCTGCAGATGATGTGAGTACTTCTCCTTGCAGCTTGTTCTTTTACTTGTTTGGATTTTTCTGCTCATGTTTTTCATTTATAGATTTTGATGAAGAAGTTCGTCTCTTTGGGCACTGAATGTGTCGAGTTCCTGGAAGCTGCTCGAGCTTCCCAGGGTAAGCTTCTTTACTGTGTTATGTCTTCTGCCTGTCTCGCTTTTTTTCCCTGATTCTTTACTTGACTTTCTTTTTCCCTTTTCCGTGCTGTAGATGCTTTGGCGACGGCAAATGCTCGCATAGCGTCCCTTGAAGCCAAACTCGAACTTCCCAAAAAGCCTGGGATGTTGCCACTGCCGCTAAGGCTCTTGCTGAGAAATTTGCTAAAGCAGCAGCGACCAAGGCGAAGAAAGCGGAAAAGGCACTTGCTGATGCTAATCAGGGGCGCATTCAGAGAGAGGAAGCCATCACTAAGCACTTGAACCAAGTTTCAGCTCTTGCTGGTGGTAAGTATCTTTCTGCTCCTTTTATTGTCTGCTTGCTCATCTTGCTGATGGTCGCTTATTATCCTTTTTGTTTCTGCTTGCAGAGAAAATTGGGGTATCTTTGGCGTCGTTGCAGCTGGTTGATGAAGATCCTCTCATGGCAGCGGTGAATTTTCTTGAGTTGCACTGGATATCTGTCCAGGAAGTCCTCGAGCTGACTCACCGCGTGCTAACGCGGATCTTTGTTGGGTTGTGGCCGAAGAAGAAAGCCGATATGCCCGGTGTTGATCTCAAGAAGCTTGCCACCGTCTTTCACACCGCTGAAGATCCTATCTTGTCGATGAAGAGCCGCTCGGTGAAGCGAGGCACCGAAGGGGCTATTGCCCTTGCCTATTCACATGGTGAGGAGGTTGATTAGAAGAAGGTTAGCTCTTCTCGCGGTCGACCTCTTTCGAAGCTGCTGGGTTTCTTTGAGAAGGCGAAGAAATACGCGCCAAGCATCATGTCAATTATCACTCCTTCGGTGGCTTCTTCGACTACCACGCCAGCTTCTTCGACTCCTGCAACAAGCGCGACAATGCCTCCGCCAAGCGCTGGTGCTACCTCTTCCGCGCCTACTTCTGCCACGGAGCCTGCTGCTGAGGTGGCGTAGATTTAGCCTTCTCTTGTAGTCTTCTTTTCTTTTGGTGTAGTGAACTTGCCCAAGATCCAGTCAGGGAGCTTGTACTCTTTTGTAAATACTTTTCCTTTATGAAATGTCGTGCTTGATTGAGTTTCTGAGTTGTTTCTTCGTGTCCTTCTTTATTTCTTCCAACGTGATTGCGCAGGTGGGTCGACGAATCTTGGTTGTGGGTCGCCTCCTGTCGACGTGTCTCGTGCTGCGACTCCTCCTGCTCCTCGTTCCTCTTGCCGCTGCACTGAGTACCTGTCGAGGATTGCGGACCTCGAAGGTCGTTTGTCTTTGATGAAGCGTCAAGCGAAAACTGCTATGAACCAGGCCAGTAAATTTTATGGTCTGATGAAGCAGGTATCGATTCTTGAGGATAAGGTGTCAGGTTTGGTTGCCCGAGTTATGCATCTGGAAGAGTGTGACTCTTTTCTTGTTGATTTCGTCGAGTCATCTTGTGAACAACTGAAGTGTAAGTTTCCTGCAGACCATCTCGAAATTTTTGCTGCTATTTTTTGCCTTCCATCCTCTAACGAATTTTCGCCTTCCAGGTACTTGCTTACATCCTGCTGATGAGAACCGTCGAGTTGCCGAGTGAATCGCGGCTTTGGAGAAGGTATCAAAAGATGCGTCTTCTTTGTTGGCTGACCCAAGGCGCCGCAGTGCTGTTGTACTACTGTAGGATCGTGCTCAACATATTGGTGAGGCTGTAGATGGTTGTCAAAAATCCTTGACGACCACGTACTCTGTCATGCTTCCCCGCAATCCACTGCCGGGAAGCTTTACGTAGCTACTCGATGTTTTCAAATCTAGTCAGCGAATTCATCGGCTGATAGATCTCAATTTGGTGGCTGGTGCCAATTTTGCTCTTGGATGGATACGTAAGTGCCATCCATGGCTTAATTATAGCTCCATGTCCCTAGGTTTTCCTCAAGGGGGAGTTAGGATGCATATCCATATGGATGCTACACTCCAACCAGCGAGGAGGATTATTGCTAGATTGCTTCGAGAGGATGCTGCGTTTTTCCGCGAGCACCATTACTTAAATCCCCTAGGAGTAGTCGATTCTGATCATCCAATGTTGTGATGCTCGTGTTGTATATGTGCTTTGTATGTAGAACGCGAGTTTCTGTTTTCCGACTTCTTTTGTCAGAAATTTTGTTTTATTCTCAAAGCGTTTATATTGTGTGTTTTGGTGCATTTACCGCAATTTTGTTTGAAGACACGTAAACTCGAATAGGAGGAACTTTGTCTTTATTTATGCTTGTAATGTAAGATGCATGGGGTGTCCCAAGAGATCCGGCCAATGACTTGTGTTCTGGATCTAGAGGGCATTGCCCTAGAATAGCTCGTGGCTTTTACGGCCTTATTTTTCTATTCTACTTTTTTGGCGTACTTGTTGCCTATGTTGCCGAAGTCTTCTCTTCTTCTCCTGTAGGTTTGTCTTGGTCTGACGACTGTACCCGCGGTTTTTTCACCTCTGGCTCTGCTGGTAGCCTTTGGAGTTGTTGTGCGATTCCTGTAGTCACGCTTTTTGCCTTGTCTTTCGGTTCTCCGTAGCTTGCCATCATGCCAAAGTTTTGGGCCATCTTGTGAAATTCCTTGTCGCATTGATCCTATAGCTCGAAGCTTCCTTTTACTGTGATAATTCCATTGGGTCCTGGCATTTTGAGTACCAGGTACGTATAGTGAGGCACTGCCATGAATCGCGAAAATGCGGGTCGCCCGAGGATCGCGTGATATTGTGATGGCTAGTCCATGACTTCAAAGTTGAGCTTCTCTCTTCTATAGTTTTGTCGATTCCCGAAGCAAACGTTGAGTGCTATTCGACCTAATGGATAGTTAGCGCTCCCTGGGATGATTTCGTGGATGGAACAATCAGTTGGTTTCAGGAACTCTAATGAAATGTGCATTGCTCATAGAGTCTTCGCGTATATAAGATTTATTCTGCTTCCTGCATCCATGAATACTCTGTCGATATCGTATGTCCCAATTTGGGCTTTGAGTAACAGAGACGCGTTTCCTGGCTGAGGTACTATTATAGGGTGATCATCCCTGCTGAATTCTATGGGTTGCTCCGACCAGTGTAGATATTCCGTTGTTGCTGGAGGCAAAGTTACTGCTAGGTTAACTTGGGGAGTTATGCTTTTCTCCTCTTTGTTTGACTTTGGCACTGGCTGTATCATTGTTGTGATGTGCCCCTTAGATGGAACATATCCTCCGTCATTGTCGTGTCCCTGGTTCGGCTGATCTTGACCTTGAGGAACTCCGTTGTTTCCTTGTTGACTTGCAGGCGCGTTGTTTGTGTTCCCTTCGTATCCTTGCCTCTTTGCTTCGGCTTGCTTGTTTAGTGACGCCTCCTGGAGTTTCAAGAACGTCGTGCAATCTTTCATCGCGTGTCTGGATAATCGTTTTCCATCAACGAACGCGGAGTGTATGTGGCATGGTCTGTTTAGCATATCCTCTGGTGATGGGTTGTACTCTCTGGGTTCTTTTGTCTGAATTTTTTTGCTGCTCCCGTAGTCTTCTTTTCCGTAGCTACGGTATCCCGAGCTTCTACGGTCGTTCCCTTGGTAACTATTGTCTTTGTACCCTGCGGCTACTTGGCTGTGGGAGCCGTAGTTATCGTAATTGCGGGATCTCCTCCTTTGGCCTCCATATTTGTTTCCTCTATCATCCTCTGGTGACCGTGTCCGTTTGTTGTTGCACGCATCTTCTCCATCTGCGAACCTATTTTCTATATCTGTTAAATCTGATACTGTTTTCGGCTTGATTCTGCCCATCTCTTCCACTAGGTCTCCTCGCCGCAACCCGAGTGTGAATGCATCTATTGCTCTTTCGTCTGAGACTTCGACTGCTGAATTTTTGATAATGCTCCACCTTTGGATATACGCCCTTAATGTCTCATTGCGTTGTTGTACGCAGGCTTTGACTTCTTCTATGGACGCTGGCCGCTTATATGTCGACTTGAAGTTGTTCGTAAATTGCTCTGTGAGCTCCTCCCAGCTTCCAATTGTTTCTTTTTCTAATTTGCTTAACCATGACCTTGTTGCGCCGGTGAGGTGTAATTGCAAAATTTGCATTGCTGTTTCCTTAGTTCCTCCCAGTATTTTTACTGCCTGTAGATAATCCGAGAGCCATGACTATGGCTCCTGAGATCCATCATATTTTTGCTGATCATGGGGTAGTTTGAAACCCTTGGGTACTAGCGTGGTGCGAACCCTATGAGTAAAGCATGACACCCACATCTCCTTTTCGTCGTCTTCGTAGTCATATGCTTTGTTGGGAGTTCTGGATCTTTGAGTTCCTCCATGCTTCGGACTTTTATGTCGTCTTGGTGATGGTGTTCTAGATCGTCGACTACCGCTTTTGTGCCGAGGACTATTATGACGGCGTGGTGATCTTGGTATATGGGTTCCTTTGTTGCGGTATGCCTCCTCTTCTTTTGCTGATAATTTGTTGCCTACCATCTTTAATCCTTGTAGTGCTGCCCGGTGCATATGTTCCCTTGGGTCTCCTGGATTTGGTCGTGTTGTGTGCAGGTATGCTTGAGCTGCCACCAGTGCTGCTTCAGGTGTCTTTGGTATAATGTTCCCTTGCTCGTCGACCGATAGGAAAGACGACTCGAGGTTTCTGGAGAGGCTTTGCCTTTCTGAGTACTCGTGGTTTTCGAACCTTGATCCATGTCGACGATGCCTTTTGCTGTTTGTGTATGACGCGTCGCTTCGTGCTTTGTGATAAGCTTCGCTTGCCGCAATGGCTGAGTCTCTTCTCTTCTGTATTTCAATCCTCTCTTTTGCTAGTTGCTTCGAATGATGTCTTAAGGCGTAGTGATACCCCAAAAGCATATTCTTGCTGGCGTTTGTTGGTATTGGCGTGCCGTGCTCCACGACCATTTTGATTATTATCCACTCGTCGACTGATAGTCGAACTTTCTCCCTAGTTGCCAGGGAATCTGCAGTTTCTCCTTCTGCCAGGTAATTTGCCCCTCTGTTTACGTTTGCTGAGTTGAGCACTGGATTGTTGTTTTCGTCGAGCTCTTCTGAGTTATCTATAATGGCAAGTACTTGGTACCGATTGTCGAACTTGCTGTTGAAGCTTGAGAAGATTAAACTGTCATCTTCATGAAGCTCTAATCCTGTCTTCCAGGTGTCTGTTGATTTGTTTGAAGTATCGTTATGGCAGATCATGAGGTCTTCGAGTTGCACTTCTAAGTCAAAATTTCCCATGGTTTCGTCGCCTTCTGCAATTTTTCTCTCTTTTGTTTCTGTTTCTGCGAAGCTGACCGGCGAGTTTACCTCGCTGGAGGAGCCTTCTGATGATTCTGACATTGCCACTGTCTTGGACTCGCTTGCCAACGGATTCAGTTTCGCCGGATCTGAAAGGCGAATTGAACCTAAAGATCCGACGTGAAAGTTTAGACTTCCGATCGTCAGGTCCATATCTTGGTCCATGATCTCGAATATTGGCATGAAGTTTGACTGGTGAGGTTGAAAATCGACGGTCCCGAAAGATATCTGGTTTTCATCGACTTCTGGATTGCTGTTGGCTAAAAGCAAAAAAGTCGTCGAATTCATGATTCCAACGCCCCTGCTCCCCACGATCGGCGCCAACTGATGAGGGTTAACTCGACAAATGTCCAATATGAAGGACTTAGGATCGGGGGAGTAGGGCGTCGGATGAACTCGAAGGTAAAGTCAGTCAAACAAGGTGTGTATCAAAAGTAAACGTAGGTGTCAACTTGGCTTGCTTTCAATCTGTCCCTCACCGTCCTCTCCTGGCCCCTATATATAGGTGGCCAGGTCTCAAGGATCGGGAGGGTTCCGACACAGATTACAATATCGACATACGATATGAACTCGTATTTCGACTAGTATTACAATTGGGCCTGGCTTAATGGGCCTCAAGGGTACTCAACTGACGGACTCTATTATCTATACCCTTGTCAAGGTCCAACCACGCCGACCACAACCCTAGCCATGTGGTGGGGCCATCACGGGGCTCAAGCTTTTTTTTATGCAATCTTGTACTCCACGGACTTGATTTGACCTAAAACTGACTCTGAATACCCCTTCATCGATTTTACGATGGGGCGGCAGAGAAACACGAAATACACAATACAGATCTATAGACTGTGAGCATAGGAGGGGAGATGCTGCCGGAGTCGCTCCCGGTTGGCCCTTCGACTCCATCGAAACCATCTCCTTCAGCAACATGATGAAGACATAGTAGTTCACCCCCTAAACATGGGTATTGTGGAAGTAACTTGTATCAAACTCTCTCTCGTGCTTAATGGATTAGAGTCTCATGAGCAGCCTATCCTGATTGTGACCATATTTGTATTACCCATGTGGTGGATCTTATATATGGGCATCACGTCCTAACAAAAAATGACACTACACATCGTACTTACACACCAATAGAAAGAAATCACTTCATGCACTCTAGTATTAAGAATTAATGAAGTACAGCCTTAGGTACTTCGACATGATGGTGAACAACAAATATGTGGCCATCCATGAACGTATTACAGTGGATCAATGTCCATGAATGTAAGCAAGGATTCTCAGCTGTCACTAAGAACTATAGCACATGCATTCTTTTTCTCCCTAATGAGGTAACAACGGAATTCGTAAACACCATAGTAGCTATAAAATTGCTATCACAATCCACTACTACTACCAAGTTACTCTATCTAATACACACCATCCCCCACACATGCTCTCGCATACAAGTTGGATCAGAATAAGTAATAAAGAATGGGGTAACAATATGCATCTACTCATATATCAAGAACATGATAAAGATTCAAATCTTACAGATCAGACCAGAACAAGTAATAAAGAATGGGGTAACAATATGCATCTACTCATACATAAAGAACATGATAAAGGTTCACATCTCATAGATTATCCAACAAAATAAGGATCCACCAAATAAGAATTACATAATATGGCCATAATCACATTAGGCAGCTCATATGACATCTCTTCAACACAACACAAGAGAGAAATAGATCGTGGTACTAGCACAAACCTATAGTCTAGAGGTGGACTACTCCCTCTTTATCATGGTGGCGGTGTTGGTGATGTTGGAGAGGTTGGAGAAGCGACCGAGAATGGCTCTGGTAGCGTTTCCCCCTCCAGTCTTTGCAGGTTCAACCTCTGTTTTGTGGTTTTGTGTTTCTCCACTGCCTTCTCGTGAGAATGCCTCAGGGGGCCTTTATATAGGACTTTTTAGGTCAAGCTGATCAGGCAGCGACGAAGACGGATGACATAAGAGTCTCGACGACCAAACAGGCCAAGGTGGCGTGGCCTGACTAGGGACCACGCTACCTAGTCTCGTTTGGGCCCAGGTGGCCCCTCGTGTGCTTCTTCATCTCATTTTGGTTCCCAGGTAAAAATATTAACTCCAGAAAAAGCCTCGCTCAATTTGAGTTCCGGAGGTCCATGAAATGTCAAAATATACAAAACATGTACGGTGTTTCATGATCTGCAGTGTTATAACCCAAATAAGGGGGATCGATGGAAAATCCTCATCAATCAATACAAAACATGATTACAACATCTAAGTATGTTGGAATATGCAACAATAAACTACAAAGTTCATGCATGAAGTTTGCATGCATCAACGCCCCAAGCTTAGCAAAACTCTTCTGGTGCACAAGAAACAAATTTTGAAGATTTGCAAACCAAGATTTTTTTGCTGTTGAGGGGTGCCATGGACATCTCAGATATTATAGTTTTCACTGTTCTTGAGTACATCTTGGTTACACTTAACTTTATTTCCTATAAAAAAATTCAGTAAAAAAACTTCTCCCACTCCTTTTTGCGAGGTTAATCATTAGTGCATAAAAGATGCAAATCTTGTTTTGCAATATGGAAATAACTTTATAAACAAAACAATTGTGTCAAGAGAGGCTAAAGGATAATTTGGTATCTTTAACATTTTAATTTCCTATATTTTCCTATTCTCTTTATTTTTTATTTTTTGAACGTTCTTCATCTAGAAAAAGCAGTGAGGTTCTTAGATTGTCTAGCGTTTTACACATAAAAAAGTGATACTAGACTGACCATCTTTAATAGCACAATCCTTGGTTTTTAAAGGTCTAAGGAGTCTATTTTCTCTCTTATGGTGTGAATAGTTTCAACCATCCTCTTGACCTTTTGCTACATATAGGTGATTGTTTTGTGTACAAAAATCTTAGACCAAGTGCCTACACCATTGTAAAAAGTTTCAAGGATTTAACTTCATGATGTGGATAAAAGCTATTTTCTTTGATTTCAACCATTCGAATCCAAGCCTCTAACAAGGATTCTTTAGGATATGTTTAAAGTTGTTAACAACATCATTGACCTTGCTAGCAGAAGCCATTTCACAAGTAAAGAGACAAAGAAAAAAATTGAGACAAAGAATAAAACTGAAAACAAAGCTAATGCAAAGTCTAAAGTGGCAAACAAGACTCCAACCAAGACAAACACAACAAGAATATCTCCCCAAGATTTTTCATTAGCACGGTGATGCATGTAAAATTCATGCATAAACTTTGTTGTTTATTTTCACATATTCCAACATATTTAAATGTTATGAGATGTTATAATCATGATTTGCATTATTTTATGGGGATTTTCCATCGATCCCCCTTTTTTTTGTTTATAACTCTGCAGAACAGGAAACACCTGTTTTGTGTATTTTTAAGATTGAGGGACCTTCCGGAACTCAAATGAATCTAGGATTTTTCTGGCATTACTATATTTCCCTCGGAATAAATAAAGAAGCACACGAGTGGGCCAATAAGGCTCAAACGAGTACTGGTGGCACTGGCCCTTGGTCAGGTCACGCCACCTGGTCTTGTTTGAACCTCGTTGCTCCCATGCCGTCGGTCTTGATATCTGATTGATGGAGTTGACTTAAGATCCCCTATATAAAGACCCCCCAAGGTGTTCTCGTGATGAGGCGGCAGAGAAACACACAACCACGAAACAGAGGCTGAACCTGCAAAGATTGGAGGGGGAAACGATGTCGGAGCCGTCCCCGGTCGCTTCTCCAACCCCTCCAACATCACCAACACCACCACCATGATGAAGTGGGTGTAGACCACCTCTAGACTATGGGTTTGTGGTAGTAGCTTGATCTCTCTCTCTTGTGCTATGTTGGTTAGAAACACTATGAGCTTCCTAACATGATAATGGCCATATTATGTAATTTCTATGTGGTGTCCTAAAAAGAAAAATTGATAGGAAGGTAGAGGATTGTTTCTCAAATTTAATTTGTTATGATTTTAAACATACCCAGGATTTGGATAAAAGTGATTCAGATAAGATGAGAGAGAGATCTCTAATATTTCTAAGAGAATGGTTTTGATAATTACTATCTAATATTCCAAGATCATTTAGTCAAGGTGATCTACACCTCTTTGGTGATTTTATTTACTTGAGATATTTATTCCAGGAAATTTTCTCGATGCACACAACAATATTACAGAACAAGTGGCAAACAAGTGCAACCAATATGCAAACAATGCAAATATATGAATTCAAGCAATTCATAATAAAAGTTTTGTTCCTCCTAATCTTTGTATCCATAAAAATTAGGTGCACAGTAACTACCTCAAAAGTGGGGTTGTGATATTATGGCCATGTTATGTAATTCTTATATGATGGATCCTTATTTTATTGGATGATCTCTGAGATGTGAACCTTTATCATGTTCTTGATGTATGAGTATATGCATATTCTTACCCCGTTATTATTACTTGTTCTGATCAAACTTGTTTATGAGAGAAAGTGTGGGGGATAGTGTGTGTTAGATGGAGTAACTTGGTAGTAGTGGTGGATTGTGACAACAATTTCATATCTACTATGGTGTTTACCAATTCCTATGTTACCTCACTAGGGAGAAAGGCATGCATGTGCTATATTATCTTAGTGATAGCTGAGAATCCTCGCTTACATTCATGGAAATCGATACATTGTAATATGTTTATGCATGCTAGCATATTTGATATTCAACATCATGTCAAAGTACCTAAGGCTATACTCTATTAATTCTTAATAGTAGATTGCATGGAGGTTATCCCTTTCTAGTGGAGTATAAGTAAGATGTGTAGTATCATCTTTATGTTAGGACATGATGCCCATATGAATGCGTATCAAAAAAACATAATAAAATCGCATTAATATTTTGGTCATCTATCTTGTGTTTAATGCCACCACACCTTTATAAGAGAGTAGATAAGTGAACCCATGAACCCCTAGTCTATTTTAAACCATAAGAATCACCTTTCAGCTGCTTTTACCGTCTTTTATAATTTTAGCCTTTATTAATTCATAAAATCACAAAAACACTTTTACCTTCTGCAATTATCAACAAAACCCAAAAACAACTTTACTGTATAGCTTTAGTTTATTTTCTAGTTTTAGTTTACTTTTTGTTATTTAATTTTTGTTATTTATTTTGTTTTGCTGTTCTAATACCGAAACCTTGTGCTTGACAACCACATGGTGGATTTGGGGACACAAGGCAAGAAACTTGTTTTGCATGTTGCTTGACAAGGACTGAAGAAGCTTTTACGACTATTTCCTGAGAGTTCGATATTAAACCCCGAGTCACCCTTGTGGGAAAATTATCTTGCTGCAACACTCTGCACTTGGAGTCCCAACAAATTGGCACAATTGCTTAGTGTCATCACACGGTTCCAAGAGGTAGTCACCACTTTCCCTGTCAACAACGCCAGAAAAGCTCCTGATTCTTGTTGGGACTTCAAGCATAGAGTGACACAGCAAGTTTAGACGTTCCCTTGAGGATGACTTGAGGGTTTATATAGAAATCTCATGGACGATGGTGGTTCTTCCTCCTTGCCCTCTTCCAGAAACCTGCACAAAAACAAACATTCTTGCACCCCCAACTCACCAGAGTGTTTGTTAGGTACTCACGATGTGAAAGAAATACAAAATATAACTTAATAAGCAAAGGTAGCAAGTTGAGATATTTATGTATTTTTTGATTTAGTGTTAACTTAAAAGAAAAAAACAAGGAAACTAGTGTAGAAGGTTTGTCTTATGGCTAAAAGTAGACCAGAGGTCATGGTTTCACTTGATCTCTCTATCTCCCTTTCTCTCGGAAATGGTGGTGTTGAAAAGGCACAAATGATAAATTAAGAGCATGCAAACAAATATGGAATCATTGATAATAATAGATATGGGCATCATGTCCAAGCATGGAGTTTATGCAACACATCTCCCGAATACTCCTACAACAAGGGAAGATCTATTTTATCAGACTATTGCCTTAAGATCTATAACACGATGTTGAACACAACTACACTACCTTTGAGCAAACAAGACCATTCCGTCTATCACTGGATAACATAGAGAACAAGCATTCATTTATCCCTAGTGAGGCAATCAACAGGAATATAAAAACCATGATAACATCTAGATTTTCTATCACTTTCCTATGCATACCAACATATTACTCTGCCTAATGCAAAGTTTCCCCAACAAGTCTTAGCATACTAGTTTGATCAGAACAAAGCATAAATGAATGGGGTAACATATACATCTATCAATACACCAAGAAAAACTAGCACTTTACATCTAAATCATCTCAATAACAAAAGATCTACAACTGAGGTTATACAAATATGGTCATAATCATGATAAGAAGCTCATGCTACTCTAATTAGTGCACAATAGAGAGATTAATATAGGTTACTTTCACAATCCCATAGTCTAGGGATGAACTAATCGCTATTCATCATGGTGATGAAGGAGATGGCATCGATGTAGTCAAAGGGGTTACCGAGGATGGTTCTGGCATCCTCTCTATTCCTATTCTCTGTAATCTGTTCCTTGTTTTTCATATTTTTCCACTGCCTCCTCACGATTACGCCAAAGGGGTCATACATAAAGTCGGTTTTAGGTCAAGGCAGTTATGTAGAGTCAAAGAAAGGGGTGAAAGGACCTATGAGACGGGATTTGGGCCCCACCATGTGGCCAGGAAGTGGTTCGGCATGGTAGGTGCTCTTCCTCACCTCGTGGCATTCCACGTTGACTTCTTCTTCTCATTCGGTGTGTTCTCTCGAAAAAATGATGTACCAAAATGATTGGATCCGTTTGACGTCCAAAAGCTTCCTAAAACTCAAAAAACAAACCGCAAAAACATGGATTACTGTTCTGCAAAGTTAAAACCAAAATATAGGAGATCCTTTGGTAAACCCCGAAAAACAATGTAAATCATGTCCAGGACCTTAGATAACTATCTATTATAAAGAATTATAGCCTAATAAACTACAAAGTTCATATATGCATTTTACATGCATCAATATCCACAGTGGATAGCCAAAGGATAGCCTGGAAAATATAAGGAGCTATTGGCTTATTAAAAACAAAACAATGGCAAATAGTACATAAGGATCAAAGTATAGCACAAGTTTGACCTGAATTTGCACTTTATTTTTCTTATTAACACCATCCGACAAATTTCCAAACAAATTGTAATATTAGTTTGTGGTGCTATATTAAAAGCCCAAAAAACAATGTGTCATATAAGTTTTCCTAAGGGAGAAAAAAATAAACATCGGTTGATTTGTTTTCTCATTGTGAGAAAAGCAATAATTTGTTTTTCCCTGCACATTTCTATTGGCAAAGTTATCTTTCGTAAAAAACACACTTTTCATTGAAGCATACAAAATCTTCATCTTTAGTGGCACCTTCATTTTCCAACTTCAGTTTCAAAATATACTTATGGGTGTCATGAAGTCTAGATACATAGATTTAACTGTGAAGTCCCTAGACATTGTATGCTTCCATTTGAAATGGTTTGGGCCACGTGACCATCCGTTAGAGAGCCCTCCGGCTCTCATGTCGCTTTTTCTGCCGAGTACAGCCCTTTGACACTCGGCAAAGCCATTGGCATGTGCCTGAGAAAAATACACTTGGCAAATGTTATTTGACGACCGGGGTTAAGCCTAGCCTATTTGTCAAGTGCAACACCCAGCAAGTTGGTTTGCTGAGTATTTTTAGTCCTTCTCCGAGTATTTTACATGCTCGTCGAACTGCAGTTTTTCCGTAGTGCTTGAGCCTGGTTATGCAAATGAAGAGACGGTCGTGCACGAGCGCAAGGATAACTATTTTGACTCCCCACAAAAATATGGAATTTTGATTAGGTTTTATTTTGCCCTTTGATTAGTTTTGGCCATGTGGGTACTGAATTTATCAAGGAACCTAGAATCAATTTTATATCTTTATAATCAATAACGTGTGGCAGCCTTTAGAACAAATAGAATGGTCCCGTCTTTCCGTAATATATGCCGTTTTAGTGAACTGAATTAGTTTGCTAAAACAGCTTATATTGTACTAATAGAACCGAGTGATAACATATAGCTACATTCGTATGGTCACACATCAATCACTGTACGCGAAGGAGCAAAGTCGATCGAGCTGGCTGGCGCTAGCTGACCCAACACACAATAATCGAGTGGACGCACGAAGCCATCGACCCAAACCCTGACCTCATGTATGAGGCTAGGCATTCGGATATATCTAACACTTCTCCTCGGTTCCTTTCTCAGAATTAAGAAGCTACCATTTGTCCATTTCCATCAATACCCTTTTTTTGTGCTGCACGGCCGATAAGAGGAGAAAGAGAGAGGGCGGGATGGCCGGAGCCGGAGTAGGAGACGGCCGTCGCGTGGTGTTCTTCCCGTTCCCGTACCACGGCCACGCAACCCCCCTGCTCCGCCTCGCGAGCGCTCTCCACGCCCGGGGCTTCACGGTGACCGTCTTCCACACCGAGCTCCGGGCACCGAACCCGGCCGACTACCCCGCGGACTACCGCTTCGTGCCCCTGCCCGTGGAGGTGCCCCAGGATGTAGTGGCCTCCGAGGACATCGCGAGGATGGTCACGGCCATGAACGACAGCTCCGAGGCGGCGTTCAGGGACCGTCTGGCGGCTGCTATTGCAGAGGATGGCGCGGGCGGTGTCCGCTGCGTGATCGCCGATGTCACGTGGTACAAGGCCCTGGCGGTGGCGAGGGGCCTCGGCGTGCCGGCGCTGGGCGTCATGACGGCCAGCGCCGCCAGCTTCCGGGTCTACATGGCGTACCAGACCTTGATCGACAAGGCCTATCTGCCTGTACAAGGTAGGTGATCGGATCAAGCACCACTTACTTTAGAACTCTGTTTATTCATTCATGGATCGATCTGTGCATGCATGCAGAGGCACGCAAGGAGGATCCCGTGGAGGAGCTGCCACCATACCGTGTGAAAGATCTTCTCCGGCACGACATATGCAGCCTCCAGGGCTTCGCCGACCTGCTCCGGCACACCGTCGACGGAGCACGGCAGTCCTCAGCCCTCATATTCAACACCCTGGGTGCCATCGAGGCCACTAACCTGGACAAGATCCGCGAGGACCTGTCCGTGCCGGTGTTCGCCGTGGCCCCTCTCCACAAGCTGGCGCCGCCGGCCAACACCAGCAGCAGCCTGTACGGCGAGACACACGCAGATCGCGAGTGCCTCGGCTGGCTCGACACGCAGGAACCAGGCAGCGTTCTGTATGTGAGCTTCGGGAGCCTGGCCGGCATGGACCCGCACGAGTTCGTGGAGCTGGCGTGGGGGCTCGCCGCCAGCAAGCGGCCGTTCCTCTGGGTCGTCCGGCCGAACCTCATTCGCGGCTTCGAGTCCGGCGGGCTACCCGAAGGGCTCCAGGAGGAGGTGCGTGGCCGCGGCATGATCGTCAGCTGGGCTCCACAGGTGGAGGTGCTCGCCCACCCCGCGGTGGGCGCGTTCTTCACCCACAGCGGCTGGAACTCCACGGTGGAGGCCATGGCGGAAGGCGTACCGATGATCTGCCACCCGCTGCATGGAGACCAGTATGGGAACGCCAGGTACGTCTGCGACGTCTGGAAGGTGGGCGTGGAGGTCGAGGCGGCGGCGGCGGCTGGCCAGCACCTGGAGAGAGGGAAGATCAAGGCCGCGATCGAGAAGATGGTGCACAACAGAGAGATTAGGGAGAGAATGGATGGCTTCAGATTGGCTGCAGAGGAAGCCATTCTCGCCCAGACGGAGCTGATTGCTTTGGTCGATCTCGTGAAGTCGTTTTGAAAGCCTTCCTTGTATTTCCCCGATTGATTAGTTGTATTACGTATCTCATCTTTGGCGACACTCCAGTGTACTAGTATGCAGTTTCAACTTTTTAGTTTTGGAATATCTCCGACCTATTTGATGGAAACGTGTCAAGGAAAATAAGATCGATTCGAATAAGGAAAAACTAAATTAATTTCCACCGTGCAAGATCGTAAGGTTGTGCTGTATTGTGCCGTGACCCATGAAACAAACTAAACGTTGTCGCATTTTCTTCTTATATCGCTAGCAAAAGTCACGAAGAAACTTAAAGAACAACAGGCAAAACCATACAAGCTGCTGCTCGAGAAACTCCTGTAGCCTGTTGTGTGAGGGAGTAGTATGAAAACGTACTTGGCCGGTTCCTTTGAATCTTTATCTAGTTTTCTGGTTCTATTTTGCCTAGCTAGCATGACGTTTCTGCGGCTCGGATGCTGTAATAACTTTGTTCTGGTGGTGGTTTAAATGAATCGGGGGAGCCTCCTTCTATCTAAAAAAATCACTAGCAAAAGTGCCCGTGTGTTGCACCGGTTGTAAAATAAATTCAATTTTCAACAAAAACGAAAACACCCAGAGGAGTTCTTGTTTGCGTCAGACAGGACATAAGAGATTCCACTTTTCAGATAAAAAGCGATCAATAATGAATACATACCAATGTAATTTAAATATGGGGATCGTGAATTCGGTGAGCATGTTCTACAAGTTGGTGTTGTCAGGGCAGTGATGAACACTGCCATATGAGCTAACTCAAAACATGAAAGAAAAAATTACTCCTATTAGATAACTATATTATTTTAGCCTCTAGGTTTAAGTTACCACAGTCAGAGTATTTCAAAGTATCGAGAATACTACTCGCACTACTAAACAAATATATACTTTTTTCACTAAAATGCAAGTATTTGAATTTGCATCCAATCTACAACACAGCATAGAACGAAAGCAAAAACTGAAATTATCTGGTTGAGACTCCACGCGACATTTTTCCATGCTTGATCAATAAGAAACAAACTGTCAACGCTGAGTATTTAATGGTCAAATACCTCTATATGAATATTGAATAGGACATCTAAGCAATTCGCAGAATGAAAAAAAAAAACATGAGGAGCTGGAGTTTCAGTGGCGTTCACCAAAGAAGAGAATAGTGGAAAAACCTTCTTCAATTCGGGACCACGCTTAATTAAAGAAATGGCTATTTTCGATCTAACAAATGATACTACAACCTTCAATAGGGATACGATAGTTGAAGCTGTGCACGGTCACTTGGTGGAGAAGCTCAAGACCTGCTGCATCTAACTGGCTCACCTTCGCCGAGTAGTTCATCGCAGGGCCAAGATGGATTCTAAGATCCCGGCGTGTTGTTGACGTCCGTCGGTGTGCACAGTTGCCTGCAGTTGCACCACGGTCTACAACAGGCGCGTCACGATAGCAGCCCCAAGCCATAAAGGGCATCATCCATTATCGAAGCACTCCCCTTTCCGATATCCAATCCCAATGACCAAGCACACAACAGAACTGAAAATTACAACCGCTGCATGGATCGCTGAAGACGACCGGACGATCACAACCCGGTTGTTCCGACGTGTTCGAGGGGCCTTTGCGTTGGTCTTCCCCTGCTGTGAAGTCGGAGCTGCAGTTGCGGTTGGACCTGTGGCGACGATGCCCTGTGTGTTAGCACTAATCTTGATTAGTGGAGTTTAGGTACGTATTTCCTTAACTAGTGTGTACGTAGTGTTGAGTCCGGTTTGGCTTGCATGCCACGTACGTGAGTCTTAGTTCAAGTATTAGGTTGGTTAGTTTGTACTTCAATCGGTAAGGTCTAGTACCAGTCATGCTAGGAGTTTGTATTCTACTAGGTTGAAGTTCTAGTTTGATTAGACTAGGACGTGGTCATAGGTCGGTACGAGTAGGTTGAGTCGTGTCCCATCGGCCGTGTATTTATACACGAGGGTCTGTCTGAGTTTTGTAACACCGCGAGTTGGAGAAAAACAGAAATAAAGAGAAAAAGTTTAGAGCATGCGATACGCACACTTGGCAATAAAAGTAGTCTCCACGTGTGTTCATCTAGCTTCATGTGATCGATCTGTGGGCGAATTCTAACAACTGGTATTAGAGCAAGGTCGAAGATCTGAAGCTACGCTTGCCCCGGGGAGGCGACTGCTAGCGCCTCGGGGCGGGCGACCATCGGTCGGTGTGGCAACCGGGTGAAGACGGCGAGCACGCCGTCATGGGAGATACTGCGGGTGATCATCGTTCAGTGGAGCAACATGGAGGGGGCGACAGGGCATTGGCGTTGGAAGGCGGTGGACGAGGATGATCGTTGATGGGAGAGGTGGTGCCGAGGTGCGGTGCCGGCAGTCTCATCAAGATCGTTGTCCGGAGCTTGCTCTTCCTACTTTAGGGCAGAAACCACTCCTATCTTTCTTTCTCTCAATATGCTGAAGAGTTTCAAAAGGCAAGTGCCTGCGAGTTGGCACGTCGAGTCGGCGTCGAGTCCGTGAGTCGTCGTTGTGTGTCCAAGTGCTTGTTTCTGTGAGGATCCGTTGCAGTTGAAGTGTGTCATGTACGAGGAGTTGCCCGGGAGCAAGGATCGATGTGTGCGAAGACAAGGTGGTGAGGAGGCCATCTGCTTGTCTCGGCGAGGAGATCAAGCTCGGCGTATAGTGGGACCGTGACCGGTTAAATTGGTTCGACGTGAAGACTGATGGTGTGTCCAGTCTTGCACGTTGCACGCGAAGTTGTGACCTTGTGGGCTGGTAGTCCGGATCATGCGTTGAGATAAGTCGACAAGCCGCGAATCTGCAAGGAGTCAAGATCAGAAGAGTACGAGGAAACAACTTGTCAAGATTAGGGAGAGATTGTTGTTATATTCTGATCCAAATTCTATAAAGTAGAGGTCAACTTCTGACGAGCGGAGCGAGGCCCGTCGCCGGAGGCTTGGGGCCACCGTCTATATATACTCCTTGTAAGCCGCCGGCTAGGGTTTATCGCATCATAAGATAGCCCACGGCGTTTGTAAACATACACCCGATATAGTGAAGTTTTGCTGGCTGGCGCCCGTGGTTTTTACCTCTCTTTGTTGGAGAGGGTTTTCCACGTTAAAATCTTGTGTCTCCGTGCTGTGATTTCTTTTTCATTCTTCGTTATTGTCTATCGCTTTTATAACAATTGTTAGCACTAATCTTGATTAGTGGAGTTTAGGTATTTCCTTAACTAGTGTGTACGTAGTGTTGAGTCCGGTTTGGCTTGCGTGCCATGTATGTGAGTCTTAGTCCAAGTATTAGGTTGGTTAGTTTGTACTTCAATCGGTAAGGTCTAGTACGAGTCTTGCTAGGAGTTTGTATTCTACTAGGTTGAAGTTCTAGTTTGATTAGACTAGGACGTGGTCATAGGTCGGTACGAGTAGGTTGAGTCGTGTCCTGTCGGCCGTGTATTTATACACGAGGGTCTGTGTGAGTTTTGTAACACCGCGAGTTGGAGAAAAATAGAAATAAAGAGAAAAAGTTTAGAGCGTGCGATACGCACGCTTGGCGATAAAAGTAGTCTCCACGTTTGTTCATCTAGCTTCATGTGATCGATCTGTGGGCGAATTCTAACACTGTGGCGGGCGGTCCGGTCGTGATGGTCTTCTTCGGCGTGAGTCTTGCATATCTCCTTTTCAGAGCTCATTGTCAGAACCGGAGCTGCCAGTCTTCTGTGTGAAGACTCATCTGTTTGGCATAGGCCGACGCGGGCTTCATGAGGCCACTGTGGTGAGGTCTTTCTTGGTGGTTATTCTTCGGTGAAGTTGGAGTCGCTGTCTCATGGAGGAGTGATGATGATGACGCTGGCCGGCAACCTCGATGTCGACGCTCTTTTGTAGTGGTGTGTGTGCGGCCTGCGTTTGGTAGCCAGGGTGGCTGTGTGTGCCCTCGCGATGGTCGTGTTCCATGACGATCGTCGAGAGTGTTTGTATCGGTTTTTGGCTGGTTTCCCGATAATTAAACGACCAACTCTCTTCTTCTTAATTAATGAAAATCGTTTCAAAAATAACGCTGACACAACTGACACGCCAAAAGAGTTAAAGAGAAAAGGCCAAAACCTTATCTCTGGTCCATCTACGCACAGGTGCTCCTCCCTGTATTGGACCATAGTTCCCATTCGTGGACCAGTTTGGTAGTTTCCTTTGCATCCAGCGTGACAAGAAGAGAGCAGAACTAGAGTTAGGGCATCACTAGCAGGCTGATCCATCTAAGCGACATAAACCATCCGTTTTGGTCCGTATGCGTCGGGCTCTGAATAGAATTTGGGTCGCTGTCCGGCCTGCCTGGCCAGGACGTGCAGCGGCATGACCCATCTTGTCCGATGTTGGTATTTTGGGTCAGAGTTGGCCATTTCAGCTAATTGGCATAGACAATAGACAAATACATATAATTGGCAAGTAAATAAAGTGGCATATATATGTCATTGGCCTTCCCTTCAAGGACAACAAGTGGCAAGTTCATCTGAAATGTGCAAAATGAGGCAATATCTTACAATATGTCCAAAAAATGCCAAGTTCTTCATTGTTGGCATTCATCTATGCCAATGCCCTTCAAACCTCGCGTTCCCGGATCATCTTTTGGCTATTTTCAAACCATTCCCGTCTGCAAGGGTAGGAGATGTTGTCCAAGTTGGTGAGTACGATCTTGTTCTCCTGATTCATGAGCATGGCTTCGGCCACAAGGAGCTTGATCTTAGCCTCGGCCTCCAAGAGCTGTGTCCTGGCTTCGGCCTCCAGGAGCCTTGCCTTGGCCTCGGCTTCCAGGGACTTTGTCTTGGCATCGACCTCCAAGAGCCTAGCCTTGGCAACGGCTTCATCTGTGGAAATAGACCTCTCTGAGAGATCAACAAATCTCTTGGTGGTGGCCTCTTTCTCTATAAGCCGCCTCTCCACCCTCTTGGTCAATGGCCTCTTTCTTCTTGACCATGACCTCCTTGGTGGTTTCTTGGAACGCCAAGGAACCAGCCTGATGGGAGATGTCGTACTTGGTAGCCTTGTGGCCTGCAGGCCGTCGTGCACAGCCAGGAGATGCTAGGCCCTCTCCTTCAGGGTTGCCAAGGCACTTGCCTTTGTCATCAAGGTTGATGACACCGTCTGTTGACACATTGTCGTTTCCTTTCTCCTTCTTCTTCTCCTCGAGATCTTGCCAAACGGCAAAGCTATCTTCCCATTTCTTGGAGTCCTTGATGACAATCCAACAATGGCTCAATGTGAAGGCCATGTTGTCATAGGCCGCCTTGAAGTGCTCCAATGCTTTGAGAATCTACACATCGGCAATGTCTTAAAGCATAAACAAGATACATTGACAAGGTAGGTAGAGGTTTTATCATGTCAATTTCCGAGAGCCTGCTTATTTGTCTTTTTAGATCTTCTCAAACTACCCTTGAAACTTGCTACACACGGCATGGAAGGTGCCCTCTCTTTGGGAAACTGATAGGTCATTCTGGTCGCTTTGGAATGGTTTCTCACAGAACTTCCTTTGCTCATGGAATTATTTACCCACCTTCCTCCAATAGTTAAATCCCTTTTGCTCGGAGCCATAAATGGGATCGGTAGATATTTCCAACCAACCTTGGCATAGACACCTATCCTCTGCCGATGTGTAGTTCATCGTCCTTTGGCTGATCCTCTTGGCATCGGAAATGGAAGAGGCAAGTGTCGCGGCGAATGCCGCGGCCGTGATGCCCTACTGGGTAGATATGCTATTGTTTGGAAACAATGGCTCAACGCCAATGTCATAGGAATCTTGTTCAGTCTCGGCTTGGGTGTAGTCGTTGTTGCCTTCTTCCGCCCGTGTTGATCATGTCATGCATGATCGCCTCGCCATTGTTCTCCATGAAATCTTGCACGTGCATTGGCCATGAATAGCTGTTGGCTGGCGCTGCAGCCTGCCGGCAATAACAATTGACAAGTGGGAAGACATTACCTCATCGGTGGGCACTGGAGCCTGCCTAGGCATTTTGTCAAACAGGTTGACTGCCCTTGGCATGTCGGCGGGAGAGATACGACATGGCTTCTTCACGCATGCTGGGGTGGTGTTGATGGTGTTCAGTTGAGGTAGATGGCTTGCCTTGCCGACTCCAACGACGAAGGACGAAGCTCGCCCAACCGGTAGGCCAGCAGCTTTTATACACGCAGAAACAAGATTAGCTAACCTAATCGGTGTAGACTTCTAATCCTATACGGAGATATACATCCGCGACACACACGACGCCGTGCCAGAGTCGTACATATTGTGCCGTTTCTAACATGTTGGTACCTGCAGAAAATGGCCGCTTAGAAACTTACTAATCGCTAAATAATTTCGGATTATACCAAGCTGGGACACACCAAATAATAGCATAGCTATCGTTAGCTTACATTTATTGTTAGTCGTCCCTGTTCGCGCTGGAGCTAGATAATGGAAACGTGTACAGCATGAAAAAATATTTATCGTGGGAAACTATTTCATTAATAATTTTAAAACCATAATAGAAAGTAGTTTCGAGCACACCTAATGGTTTGTTATGTGTACTATTATTCAGAAAGTTTGAGACTGTAGGTAGTTCAATATCAGAGCTTCTGCGTGCCCTCATCTCGCCATGTGTTGGCCAAATTAACACCGGCGAGCTAGCCCATTTTTAGGGCACCACTCCAAACAAGTAGGACTAGTACCGAATTAAATGGTCTTGCAATTTTGTTTTGGCACTTCAATTTCTTTTTTGATCCAAACCAACCATATCTCTCTTTCATCGGCTTGACCATTCTACTTCCGTTTTCAACAACCACGTTTAGTGACATTAGCGGTAGAAGCCAACAGAATAACTTTTACCTTTCCTATGCGCATCCAAGTGAAGCGGATTCACATGTCGCGTTCTCGCGGTACCGGTAGTAGATCAACATCTAGTAAATTGCAGGTTTATTTGGTGTCCATGTTTACACAACACAAAAGTAACGCCCACCGTGATAATGGTTAAACATGTCAAATTTCTGGTTTGAATTACATTTTTTACCATCTCTTTTTGGTAAAAAACATCCAAGGGCCATAATACACCCTAGCTAGACGGTACACCAGGCAGTCTAGCACGCCTATACTGCTACAGCAAGTTGACATTTGCTATTTTATGTGAACCAGTAATACAGTACTAGACGTATCGCAGATCTAGGTGCAGTGTGGAAAGAATCATGTGCAAGTACATGGCTCACACTGACACTGACACGTCCATGCGGGGCCAAATTCTAGCAACCCACCAGACGTGCACCATGCTAATTTCGTCCCTCATCGACACGTCCAAATGCATCTTGGCAGAGTGCCCACACAATGCATGCCTAGCATCGTAATCAATTTAAATAATAAACTTTTGCAAAAAAAATTACACGGTTAACTCTTTTTTACCACGCCGTAGTTAAGGACGTGGCACTCCGTTGTGCAACGAGTGGGCAAGGACGTGGAACGCCATTGTGCTACCCAGTAGACATGGACAGGACAATAAAATGTGTGTATCGTCCAAGCTTACATCGTTGCACAATGGTGTACCGCGCCCTTGGCTATGGCGTGACACAATAGAGTACCACACCCTTAACTACGGCGCGATAGAAAAGGGTTAGTCGTGTAAAATTATTTCTTCAAAAGTTTATTATTTTAATTTATTATGACTTTAGATTATTTTGGTTCATTTTGCTCATAGTTCATGCGTGGTCCGACATTGGTGTATGCTCAGTGTTTATGGTGTACTAAGTACTAACCTAGATAATTTCACCCCTAGAACGTATTTGTTTCAGGTTTTATTGGGCGGCACCTGATTACAGCGCCATCTGAAGTACTAGTACAATTTTTTTCATTGGTGACCAAGTACAGAAATGTAGATCGAGATAGTAGGGGTTGGGTACCTCATCGATGAAACGGTGAATGATTATGTGCAGGTCCACCAGCTGTTACACCATCACAAGCAGTATCTGGTCCATCCAAGCAATGGAGCAAGGCATACGACCACGTTCTATGACTTTTACTCCTTTCCATGGACATCCAAGTGAAACGGATTCACATCTTGTGTTCTAACGGTACCGGTTGTAGATTCAACATCTAGCAAATTGCTGGTTCATTTTGTGTACATATCTACACAACACACAAGTGAGAGCTCACCTTGATAATGGTACAAGACTCAAAACTCCTTACTACTATTGTAGCTAAACATGTCACAATATTGGTTTACGATATAGTTACAAATTATCTTCAATTATATAGGGAATTACATTTTTACTATCTTTTTGTTATATATGATCTAATTACAAATCTTGAAATCCCCGAGTTGCCAGAAATAGGAGAGGTTGTTGAATAGGGTAAGTACTGAAACAATGGCACAACTACCTCCATTTCGGTTTATTAGTCCTATGCTATTATCTCTCTCTCTCTCTCACTCCATGATTTTAGCCAATTAAGAGGCAGGCTCTTTGTATGCAATCTTTTTTCACAGAGAGCATGTACAAAATGGTGTCACTGCAAAGAAATTAATGGAGGAAAATTATAAGCGGGTTTAGTTCCATTAGCGGTAGAAGCCAACAAAATTACTATAACCCTTCCCATGGGCATCCAGGTGTAGCGGCAACATCCAGTGAATCGCACATTTATTGTTGTCCATGTCTACATAACACAAAACTAAGCGCTCACCTTGTTAATGGTACAAAACTCGAAACTCCTTACTACTATTGTAGTTAAAACATGTCACATTTCTCGTCTATGGTCTAGGTACAAAACTTCAGTATTATAGTGAACTACATTATTTACCATCTCTTTATTATCTATGCTCTAAATACTCCCTCCATGCCTATTTATTAGCCTATTATTTGCTTGGGAAAAACTTTACCACAAATTTAGTCTAGAAAAAAATGAGATATATGCCACAAAATTATACCCTTGGATTCATATTCATAAAAAACTTTCCAATGATATAAATTGTATGACATATACCTCATATATTGTTAAAAAAACTAATGGTCAATGGTTTCCTTGAAGTACGCAATGGGCTAGTAAACCGGTATGGATTGATTATAAATCTTCAAATCCCAGAGTTGCAGAAATCGGTAGAGGGTATTGAATAGGGTAAGTACTCAAACACTTGTCATTGATGCAAAAATTATTCTATTAATACTACTCCATTTTCGGTGTATTAATCATATGTGTATCCTTAGGTTATCGATTTGAGCTATATAAAATAAATAATATAACACAAATTAAAATTATACCGTAATAAAATATAACATTTGAAGTTTCTAATTATATGTTTTTCGTAATATATACTTCGTACTCCTAGAATACCCATATGACTAATACACGAATGGAGGATACTATAATCGAGTTCATGTGGAACAAGAATTTAAGATTGCGGGGTCCATGTTGCACAAGTCCTTGCATGATGCAGTGAATGAATAGGTCATTGGTGAGATCGCGTGCTCCACGAGAGTGAGGTCTTGCCATTTAGTAGGTCATTTCCTAGTTTGTTCTTTTGGGTTATGCACTGTCTTTTGGTGCTGTAATTTCTGTGAGCTCGTCTTAAAACTATGTTTAGGTTGCCTTGGTAGCTTTTCTCTTGCTGTTGGTCTGTAACCTAGGGTCTCCCCGTTGTCGTACTTTTATTTTCTATTTGGAATCTGTAAGACCTTTGTTCTATTATCCTTTGATAATGAAACCCGGCTCCATACGTGGGGACGTATGGAAAAAAAAGTAGGTCAAGGTCATAATAACACCTAGCTACACCTGGCACGCCCATACTGCTACATCAAGTTGACAGTGGCTATTTGATGTGGACCAAATAATACTACAACACTAGGCAGCGGAAAGAATGCTGTGCGATGACATGACTGACACGCCCACATGGGGCCGAATTATAGCAATACACTAGACATTGCACCATGCTAATTTTGTCCCTCCGTAAAGTGGATGCATCGAGACGTCCAAATGCATGTCAGCAGGAGCCAGGATGCAAACATACATAGTGCATGTGTGGTCCAACCTTTGTGCATGGTCCGAGTTTATGATTTACTACCAACCTAGATTTAATCTAGATCGTGTTTGTTTCACGAGTTTTTTTGGACGGGAATCCATTTTAAAATACATGCCACTAGTAAAAATACAATTTTCATCTATATAAGGCCACTATCTTTTTTCGAGAAAAATTATTTGATTCCTCTATGCTAAAACGGTGCTCATTAATGTGAAGGTTGCATGCAATCATTGAGATAGAGACACCATATACAACATGTTTAATTAGCCCAGACCAAGAAAAGTTTTTAAGATATTTAAGCATGCTATTTATAATTTGATTTTTGTTTTCTTCATATCTGAAAATGAGATAGTGGCATTGTACACAATAACAGAGGGAGTACCATTTAATCCAAAAATATAGCACTACAAAATTGATTACACCCATTTCTCACTAGAAAGCAATTCCATAGAAATCTCTCCCTCTTGCCACCTTTCTCTTTTTGCTCCCGTTTATCGAGCAACATCGGATGCTGTCCATGGCCATCTGTTCACTGTTACACGCCCCTCTCTACATGGATGGTGTTGTCGCCCTCGGCCATTGTTCCTGCTGCCGCTCTCCGCCATTGGTGTCGCCGCCCGCCACCATTGATGTGCCACAGCTAATCTCACGTCGGACCGGAAAACCTCCTCTCGCCTCATTTTTCTCTCCGTAGAGCCCAAATTGCCCTGATTTTTCTATTCGATTGCATGCCTTGTTTGTGTTTCCGCTGCGGAACCAAACCAAAGATAACATGGAACTTTCGCATTACGGCGGTAATACAGTGTAACCACATTTCGTTACCATTAATTTCGCTGAGGTTGCCCCAGCCATACACTTCCCTAGTATCGATCTGCTAAGAGTGGTGCTAGAACTAAAAGATACTCCATCCGTTTATAAATATAAAATGTTTTAGATTTGTAAAACAAATGTATCTAGACAAGTTTAGTGTGTATATTCGAATGAACCTACACACTAAAAGATGACTAGATACATTTGCTTTACAAAGCTAAAACATGTTATATTTATAAACGAAGGGAGTATATGCTACTAATGCTCCATCGTTTCATGTGGAAAAGTTCATACCCGCAGCGCTCTCCACCCTATTCTGGCATGGCTAATCCTGACATAGGTAGAGGCGTGTCGGAAATCTGGATCGCTGACAATGCACAGGACCGCCACAGATATGTCTGGTTGGTGACCAAGTACACAAATGCAGATCGAGATAGTAGGTGTTGGGGACCTCGTGAACCAAACGGTGAATGATTACGTGCAGGTCCGGCAGCCGTTTCACAATCACACGCACTATCTGGTCCATCCAGATCTGGACAGCGTGTTGATGATCATGTGCCGTGCTACAGGATAACAGGAGTATACTGTCGCATAGGCTGACGCAACACACACTCCAAAAGATATAAAGAGAAAATGTCAAACAACCTTATCTTTGGTCCATCCAGGCACATGCTCCTGTAGTAAGCAGCATAGACGAAAATGCACAGGTGCTCCTCCGTGTATCGGACCACTGTTCGCTGGCGTGGCCCAATTTGCTCGTCTACTTTCCTGCCAGCGTGACAAGAAAGAGGTACTCCATCCGATACATATTACTCTTCGCTAATACGGATATATCTACTACTAAAATGTGTCTAGATACATCTACTTTAGCGAAGTGTATTATGGGTCGGAGGGAGTAGAAGCAATATATGCTTGTTCATCTGTCCACAAAATGACGCTCAGAAACTTATCGGTACTAATTTAAAATTATATCAAGCTGGGATACCATATAATAGCATGAAATTTACTGTTCCTCATCCGTCGCCGTCCACGAGCGGGAGCGAGATATTTAATGGTATTGTGTAACGCTGGACAGTTTTAGGCTCTCTTTAATTCAAGAGTTATTCATAGATAATTTTTGTTGGTATCTTCTAGACATTTACTCCTACGTGGTTTGTTTGATTGCAACGATTAAATCATATAGGTTTTTTTTCTAGGATACCTCTTTGAAAGATTTTTCTAATTTTGATGTGACAATATCAAACAAACTTATGACATATATGATTTGAATGGACATAGCACTGTAACCTTGGTTTTTACTAGTCCCGCGTTCCTAGAATCCTATAAATGAGCGAGGCCATAGGAGAAGGATATGTAGTAAATTGTCTTCCGTGGTTTTTCACACAACAACTCTAAAGCAGTGAAATCATGCAGGACCCATTAATCTGGCAGCCGGCTTTTACATCATGGAAATATCACTATTTTTTTGAACAGTCATAGGGGACTCGAATATGCATGTTTTGCGTGGTCGGACCTTGGTGCTCGAATATGCATGTGGATACGGAATACAATGTTAAAAAGATTTGGTCTGATCATATGGTACTACTAACTTAGATTTCACCTACTTTAGGTCCGTCAAGAGCGTTGTGTTAAAACTATAATAAATATCCTCCTAATACCCCGTCATTCCATGTCGACAAGCAAGCGCTCTGCATCCTACTTGTTCAGTTAATATATGACAATATTAATCCTAAAATTGCCAAATTTTGATGTTCAAATACATCGGCAGGGTTACTACTTCGCAATACCCACCATTTACAGTGATAGTACTAGCTGTCAGTTTGTGAAATGGCGGTGCCTAATTAAAAAAATTCTGGTTTGAATTACATTTTTTACCATCTCTTTTTGGTAAAAAACATCCAAGGGCCATAATACACCCTAGCTAGACGGTACACCAGGCAGTCTAGCACGCCTATACTGCTACAGCAAGTTGACATTTGCTATTTTATGTGAACCAGTAATACAGTACTAGACGTATCGCAGATCTAGGTGCAGTGTGGAAAGAATCATGTGCAAGTACATGGCTCACACTGACACTGACACGTCCATGCGGGGCCAAATTCTAGCAACCCACCAGACGTGCACCATGCTAATTTCGTCCCTCATCGACACGTCCAAATGCATCTTGGCAGAGTGCCCACATAATGCATGCCTAACATCGTAATCAATTTAAATAATAAACTTTTGCAAAAAAAGTTACACGGTTAACTCTTTTTTACCACGCCGTAGTTAAGGACGTGGGACTCCATTGTGCAACGAGTGGGCAAGGACGTGGAACGTCATTGTGCTACCCAGTAGACATGGACAGGACAATAAAATGTGTGTATCGTCCAAGCTTACATCGTTGCACAATGGTGTACCGCGCCCTTGGCTATGGCGTGACACAATAGAGTACCACACCCTTAACTACGGCGCGATAGAAAAGGGTTAGTCGTGTAAAATTATTTCTTCAAAAGTTTATTATTTTAATTTATTATGACTTTAGATTATTTTGGTTCATTTTGCTCATAGTTCATGCGTGGTCCGACATTGGTGTATGCTCAGTGTTTATGGTGTACTAAGTACTAACCTAGATAATTTCACCCCTAGAACGTATTTGTTTCAGGTTTTATTGGGCGGCACCTGATTACAGCGCCATCTGAAGTACTAGTACAATTTTTTTCATTGGTGACCAAGTACAGAAATGTAGATCGAGATAGTAGGGGTTGGGTACCTCATCGATGAAACGGTGAATGATTATGTGCAGGTCCACCAGCTGTTACACCATCACAAGCACTATCTGGTCCATCCAAGCAATGGAGCAAGGCATGCAACCACGTTCTATGACTTTTACTCCTTTCCATGGACATCCAAGTGAAACGGATTCACATCTTGTGTTCTAACGGTACCGGTTGTAGATTCAACATCTAGCAAATTGCTGGTTCATTTTGTGTACATATCTACACAACACACAAGTGAGAGCTCACCTTGATAATGGTACAAGACTCAAAACTCCTTACTACTATTGTAGCTAAACATGTCACAATATTGGTTTACGATCTAGTTACAAATTATCTTCAATTATATAGGGAATTACATTTTTACTATCTTTTTGTTATATATGATCTAATTACAAATCTTGAAATCCCCAAGTTGCCAGAAATAGGAGAGGTTGTTGAATAGGGTAAGTACTGAAACAATGGCACAACTACCTCCATTTCGGTTTATTAGTCCTATGCTATTATCTCTCTCTCTCTCTCACTCCATGATTTTAGCCAATTAAGAGGCAGGCTCTTTGTATGCAATCTTTTTTCACAGAGAGCATGTACAAAATGGTGTCACTGCAAAGAAATTAATGGAGGAAAATTATAAGCGGGTTTAGTTCCATTAGCGGTAGAAGCCAACAAAATTACTATAACCCTTCCCATGGGCATCCAGGTGTAGCGGCAACATCCAGTGAATCGCACATTTATTGTTGTCCATGTCTACATAACACAAAACTAAGCGCTCACCTTGTTAATGGTACAAAACTCGAAACTCCTTACTACTATTGTAGTTAAAACATGTCACATTTCTCGTCTATGGTCTAGGTACAAAACTTCAGTATTATAGTGAACTACATTATTTACCATCTCTTTATTATCTATGCTCTAAATACTCCCTCCATGCCTATTTATTAGCCTATTATTTGCTTGGGAAAAACTTTACCACAAATTTAGTCTAGAAAAAAATGAGATATATGCCACAAAATTATACCCTTGGATTCATATTCATAAAAAACTTTCCAATGATATAAATTGTATGACATATACCTCATATATTGTTAAAAAAACTAATGGTCAATGGTTTCCTTGAAGTACGCAATGGGCTAGTAAACCGGTATGGATTGATTATAAATCTTCAAATCCCAGAGTTGCAGAAATCGGTAGAGGGTATTGAATAGGGTAAGTACTCAAACACTTGTCATTGATGCAAAAATTATTCTATTAATACTACTCCATTTTCGGTGTATTAATCATATGTGTATCCTTAGGTTATCGATTTGAGCTATATAAAATAAATAATATAACACAAATTAAAATTATACCGTAATAAAATATAACATTTGAAGTTTCTAATTATATGTTTTTCGTAATATATACTTCGTACTCCTAGAATACCCATATGACTAATACACGAATGGAGGATACTATAATCGAGTTCATGTGGAACAAGAATTTAAGATTGCGGGGTCCATGTTGCACAAGTCCTTGCATGATGCAGTGAATGAATAGGTCATTGGTGAGATCGCGTGCTCCACGAGAGTGAGGTCTTGCCATTTAGTAGGTCATTTCCTAGTTTGTTCTTTTGGGTTATGCACTGTCTTTTGGTGCTGTAATTTCTGTGAGCTCGTCTTAAAACTATGTTTAGGTTGCCTTGGTAGCTTTTCTCTTGCTGTTGGTCTGTAACCTAGGGTCTCCCCGTTGTCGTACTTTTATTTTCTATTTGGAATCTGTAAGACCTTTGTTCTATTATCCTTTGATAATGAAACCCGGCTCCATACGTGGGGACGTATGGAAAAAAAAGTAGGTCAAGGTCATAATAACACCTAGCTACACCTGGCACGCCCATACTGCTACATCAAGTTGATAGTGGCTATTTGATGTGGACCAAATAATACTACAACACTACGCAGCGGAAAGAATGCTGTGCGATGACATGACTGACACGCCCACATGGGGCCGAATTATAGCAATACACTAGACATTGCACCATGCTAATTTTGTCCCTCCGTAAAGTGGTTGCATCGAGACGTCCAAATGCATGTCAGCAGGAGCCAGGATGCAAACATACATAGTGCATGTGTGGTCCAACCTTTGTGCATGGTCCGAGTTTATGATTTACTACCAACCTAGATTTAATCTAGATCGTGTTTGTTTCACGAGTTTTTTGGACGGGAATCCATTTTAAAATACATGCCACTAGTAAAAATACAATTTTCATCTATATAAGGCCACTATCTTTTTTCGAGAAAAATTATTTGATTCCTCTATGCTAAAACGGTGCTCATTAATGTGAAGGTTGCATGCAATCATTGAGATAGAGACACCATATACAACATGTTTAATTAGCCCAGACCAAGAAAAGTTTTTAAGATATTTAAGCATGCTATTTATAATTTGATTTTTGTTTTCTTCATATCTGAAAATGAGATAGTGGCATTGTACACAAAAACAGAGGGAGTACCATTTAATCCAAAAATATAGCACTACAAAATTGATTACACCCATTTCTCACTAGAAAGCAATTCCATAGAAATCTCTCCCTCTTGCCACCTTTCTCTTTTCGCTCCTGTTTATCGAGCAACATCGGATGCTGTCCATGGCCATCTGTTCACTGTTACACGCCCCTCTCTACATGGATGGTGTTGTCGCCCTCGGCCATTGTTCCTGTTGCCGCTCTTCGCCATTGGTGTCGCCGCCCGCCACCATTGATGTGCCACAGCTAATCTCACGTCGGACCGGAAAACCTCCTCTCGCCTCATTTTTCTCTCCGTAGAGCCCAAATTCCCCTGATTTTTCCATTCGATTGCATGCCTTGTTTGTGTTTCCGCTGCGGAACCAAACCAAAGATAACATGGAACTTTCGCATTACGGCGGTAATACAGTGTAACCACATTTCGTTACCATTAATTTCGCTGAGGTTGCCCCAGCCATACACTTCCCTAGTATCGATCTGCTAAGAGTGGTGCTAGAACTAAAAGATACTCCATCCGTTTATAAATATAAAATGTTTTAGATTTGTAAAACAAATGTATCTAGACAAGTTTAGTGTGTATATTCGAATGAACCTACACACTAAAAGATGACTAGATACATTTGCTTTACAAAGCTAAAACATGTTATATTTATAAACGAAGGGAGTATATGCTACTAATGCTCCATCGTTTCATGTGGAAAAGTTCATACCCGCAGCGCTCTCCACCCTATTCTGGCATGGCTAATCCTGACATAGGTAGAGGCGTGTCGGAAATCTGGATCGCTGACAATGCACAGGACCGCCACAGATATGTCTGGTTGGTGACCAAGTACACAAATGCAGATCGAGATAGTAGGTGTTGGGGACCTCGTGAACCAAACGGTGAATGATTACGTGCAGGTCCGGCAGCCGTTTCACAATCACACGCACTATCTGGTCCATCCAGATCTGGACAGCGTGTTGATGATCATGTGCCGTGCTACAGGATAACAGGAGTATACTGTCGCATAGGCTGACGCAACACACACTCCAAAAGATATAAAGAGAAAATGTCAAACAACCTTATCTTTGGTCCATCCAGGCACATGCTCCTGTAGTAAGCAGCACAGACGAAAATGCACAGGTGCTCCTCCGTGTATCGGACCACTGTTCGCTGGCGTGGCCCAATTTGCTCGTCTACTTTCCTGCCAGCGTGACAAGAAAGAGGTACTCCATCCGATACATATTACTCTTCGCTAATACGGATATATCTACTACTAAAATGTGTCTAGATACATCTACTTTAGCGAAGTGTATTATGGGTCGGAGGGAGTAGAAGCAATATATGCTTGTTCATCTGTCCACAAAATGACGCTCAGAAACTTATCGGTACTAATTTAAAATTATATCAAGCTGGGATACCATATAATAGCATGAAATTTACTGTTCCGCATCCGTCGCCGTCCACGAGCGGGAGCGAGATATTTAATGGTATTGTGTAACGCTGGACAGTTTTAGGCTCTCTTTAATTCAAGAGTTATTCATAGATAATTTTTGTTGGTATCTTCTAGACATTTACTCCTACGTGGTTTGTTTGATTGCAACGATTAAATCATATAGGTTTTTTTTCTAGGATACCTCTTTGAAAGATTTTTCTAATTTTGATGTGACAATATCAAACAAACTTATGACATATATGATTTGAATGGACATAGCACTGTAACCTTGGTTTTTACTAGTCCCACGTTCCTAGAATCCTATGAATGAGCGAGGCCATAGGAGAAGGATATGTAGTAAATTGTCTTCCGTGGTTTTTCACACAACAACTCTAAAGCAGTGAAATCATGCATGGACCCATTAATCTGGCAGCCGGCTTTTACATCATGGAAATATCACTATTTTTTTGAACAGTCATAGGGGACTCGAATATGCATGTTTTGCGTGGTCGGACCTTGGTGCTCGAATATGCATGTGGATACGGAATACAATGTTAAAAAGATTTGGTCAGATCATATGGTACTACTAACTTAGATTTCACCTACTTTAGGTCCGTCAAGAGCAGTGTGTTAAAACTATAATAAATATCCTCCTAATACCCCGTCATTCCATGTCGATAAGCAAGCGCTCTGCATCCTACTTGTTCAGTTAATATATGACAATATTAATCCTAAAATTGCCAAATTTTGATGTTCAAATACATCGGCAGGGTTACTACTTTGCAATACCCACCATTTATAGTGATAGTACTAGTTGTCAGTTTGTGAAATGGCGGTGCCTAATTCAAAAATTATTTTAGAATCAATATAATAAAACTGACCTCCTGGCAAAATAATACTCCGTCCATTCCAAAATATAAGATGTTTTAGACTTTTTCTGAAACACATGTATCTAGATATTTTTTAATGTGTAGGTTTACTCATTTTAATTTTAACCTATATACTGAAAGATGTCTCGATACATAGTGTCAGAAAAAGACTAAAAAATCTTATATTTTAAAGCGGAGGGAGTTCTACAGTTGGTCACCAGCCATACACATGCGATGCGGTCCTGTGCATGGGATCCACTTTTTAGACATGGTCTTTACACAGGTCTCCTCTTCTATGCAAGTTTTACGTAAGAAAGTAAAACCAGCTCACGGAGCCGGTTGTTATATCTCTTGGCTCTCTATTTGATGTTCAAGGGATGTTTTGCTCTCTAGTTGTAACCAGGGATCACGGTGGAATAGTAACTATAAATAAATAGTGACACGTTACACATTGTAGGACTATCAATAATTGTAGGGATAATATTTTTAAAGATTATTTCTAAAATTACCATCGTCCTTTTCACATACTGAGACATGGTAGGGAAACTACAAGTGTAAGTCCGGCTACATGTAGCTTTTTTATAAACTATAATTTTGTGGTTTAGAAAATGTCTAAAAAAATTAAAATTTTGAAGTTTCAATATTTACACCGTTCACTACATCAGATGTGTATTTTTTTCATTTTGCACATTCTAATATATAAGGAATTTTGAGTTGGAATGTTGCCCGTTGATAGAATATGTTATTGCCTACCACTAGGGATTTTAATAGGAATTTGAGTTAGAATATTGCTAAGTAGAATTGGCATGGAAATAGGAGTCGAGTTTTCTGTCATCAAGATGAGACAATTAAACATCTATTTTTCCAATGCCGCTTTGCTAGATTTATATAGTCAATCATCCAAGTAGCTTCCAACCTATATTCTTCGACTAGTGTGTCGCCAATATTTTTGGGAATTGGCCTCATGGTATTGATCTCAGGTTTAGAACGCTTATTAGGGTGGGAGCACTCACCGTTATATGGTCACTTTGGTTATGTAGAAATGACAAAGTTTTTAACGATAAAAATTGTTCTCTCTTGCAGGTCATCTCTAGGTGTACATGTATGCTCCATTTGTGGTCACCTCTTCAAATAATAGAGAACCGCGACCTATTTATGGAGGTCTATATATACGGTTGGATGATACGGCGAGGGATACTTTTTCTTAATATGGATGGCCACGTAATCTTCGGATTGGTCCAGCATAGTCACCATAGGCGTTTTGCAATTGCTCTTAATGATATGTAATTCGCCTTTTTTCTTTTACTTGAGACGGTTTGGATGGTTGTGTGTATCTTAGTTATGCAGAGACCGGGTGTAATACTTAAACTATTTTAAGTAATAAAGCAACCATTATCGAAAAAGAATATGACATTGCCTACAACAAGGGTTCTTTAATGTTTTTGAAACTTCAAATATCTTTTTTTTTACTTTTTTACAAACAAGCTACATGTTCCAAGATATGGTGGGGCCTTCTGTTGCTTGCTTGGATCACGTGATCTTGTCCACACAGAATGACAAATTTAGAGAGCTGGATCTTAGTATTTTACTATTTTGCTTATTTAAGCCCGACCACGCGAAGCATGCTGTGCATTATATTCATTGGGTGACCCTACTGACATGCCGTTGGTAACTAGTGCACATTTAGACATATCGATGCATCTGTGCGGGCGAATCATTTTATTGTGCATGGACCAATATCCTCTGCACTTGCTGCAAGCATGGCAGCTGATCCTGTCAGCAAGCCCCCACCTATCTTGGAACATGATCTACGTCCGAGCCATGCGGCATGTCTCTGTTCCTCCACCGTCCACATGTAGCCGCAGCAGCAACAAGTACACGAACACATAAGGTCCTAAAATAAATCGGGCCCTCAAATCTAGTTCCTCTGGTGTCTCACGCTTCTCTCCATCTCACTCACTTTTCCATACGGTCAGAAAGACCATAGTAACCACCCAATATGCTTGTGCAAATTATTGTTCCAAGTGGAATAAACTCGATGGCGCTAAATCAGTATGGTCTTGAATTCTTAGCGTAAATAATTCCTACTTCAACACAACATTATTTATTTGTGTATATTTTATGGTTTTAAATGCCATTATCATTTACTACCAAGTATTATTCTATGATGAACATTTGTTAGGGAAGGGCTTAGAGCATCTCCAATGCCACCCCCAAATACTTTCGGTGGGGGACGCCGATGGTCATAACGTCGGATGCTTGTGATGTTTTTGTCGGGTTAATGGAGTCAAACTCAGTGTACTTCAATGATGGAATCATGCATGACATGATAAACAAAAATAGAATAGGTCATCGACAAGGTACACGAGGTATTGTACATTGTATGCAAGGTAGTATGCACTCAAAAAGGGAAGAAATACTCACATCGCCTAGCCAGGACTTGTTCGATGTCTCTGTGTAGTTGTAACTCGGAATAGAGGAAGGCGGCTATGGCGGTGACAATGCAGGGAATGCAACATGGTTCGAGTTGCAAAGGGTCGGATCCTAGCGTCAAAGACATGACGAGACTGACAATCAAAGAAGGATGTATACATGCTTGTATGCCGTAGACATTTGTGAACTGTAGGCGTGTTGAATCGAGGTCTAGCGGCAATTCACGTGGGTCGAGAAAAGAAGGCAATGTAATTGTTTGTGTTACCTCCATTCCATAATTTGTGTTGTCATTGTAGTTCAAATTTGAACTAAAGGCAAAAGAAAAATTATGAAATAGGTGGAGTAAAAAGATAATCCTAATATTGCAAAACTTTGATGTTCAGAGACATTAGCACAAAGGGTTACTACTCCCTTCTTCTTTTAGTCAGAGTTGTGTCTATATGTTCGTGAAATGACATATGATAATACAGAAATATCTTTGAATCAAATACCAGGAGCAACCATGTAACACGTACTCGAGTGATCTGGTGGAAAAATAATATGATGTACGATATTTGCAATGTATATATTCTCAATGTTCATACTAGTAGCTTGACTAGGCAATTTCATGAATAAATTAATAGTTAGTGTAAATGCACAAAAAATAGTTTTTACCGAAATACGGCTTGTATCTCCGCCCCATATTATGTTCCATATAATACTTGGTTAAAGTTAAAATTATTAAGTTGGTCACATATAAAGTAAAATACATTTTTTTATACAATACTAATAAATCAATGCTATTAAAATCATCATGAAATTGACTTTCATATAATATACATGTGGTATTGCGCATGTCAATATTTCTTTCTATATACTTAGTCAAATTTAAGATTTGATTTCAATAAAAAATACGTAACATATTTTGTGACAGAGGAAGTACTATGACATGCGTATGGTCACCAACCAGACATGTCCTATGCGATCCTTGCACAGATTACGATCCATGTTCTGACACGGCCTTTAGACTTGTCACAATGTGAATTATTATACCTTAATATTAGCATGTATTAGTTTATGATACTTCTCCTATAATGTATAGTAGTATGATAGTTTCATTATACTTAATATTTTGCATACATGATTTATTTGTCATTAATTTGTTTTAGTTTCACTATAACACTATGTCATATTATGATGCCACTCTCACATCTCTGCTTATTAATATTTGTGCGACAACAGTTTTTTACCAACATGATATGCATGATACTGTCTATGATACTTCCATTCTAGCTGGTCTCATATGGTGGAAAGTAATAACTCTGCCTTGGGCTAAACGACCAATATAGACAGAACCGAATCTTATTATTTTGCATATTCGAGCATGACCTTGATGTCTACGCACACGTCTGTTCTTATAGACAGTGTTAGACCTCCAAGTGCAGAGGTTCGTAGAATAACAGCAAGTTTCCCTTAAGTGGATCACCCAAGGTTTATCAAACTCAGGGAGGAAGAGGTCAAAGGTATCCCTCTCAAGCAACCTTGCAATTACAATACAAGAAGTCTCTTGTGTCCCCAACACACCCAATACGCTTGTCAGATGTATAGGTGCACTAGTTCGGCGAAGAGATAGTGAAATACAAGTAATATGGATGATTATAAGTAGTAAACGCAATCTGAAATAAATATCGCTGCGAGCAAACATGTACAAGAACTGAATGTATACGGTGTTTCAATGCATAGAAACAAGGCCTAGGGATCATACTTTCACTAGTGGACACTCTCAACAAAGATAACATAATTGAACACAAAAATATCTATCTTCACTATGCTCTTCTAAACTATTCTCCGATGGATAACAAACACTAATCATGTGTAGGGCTACGAAGCACTCCTCAAAGTTCGCATTTCTCCAAACTAGATTGCCCCACACTATCACCTTGAGCGCACTAGATGGTTCCAACAAACACCAACAATTCATAGAGACACACATAATGCGCACACTGTCACCTTCACATCATGGTACAAGGTGTCTACGGAGATTACAATAATAAGGCACTGGAGTAGCATAATATATGAAGAACAACATCTACCAATTCAAATAGATACAAAGCTCATGATCACATATAGATCACATCACAAGAGAGAGAGGTGAACCACATAGCTACCGGTAGAGCCCTCAGCCCCAGGGGAGAACTACTCCCTCCTCATCATAGGAGATAGCAACGGCGATGAAGATGGCGGTGGAGTCGAAACAGAGACTTCTGTCCCCCGAAATTGGTCTTCTATGACGGCGGCGCTGCGGAACTTTATCTGGGAAAACGCCGATTGATCTAGGATTTTCGTGTCGGAGGCTTTATATAGGCAGAGAGGCGATGTCTAAGGGCACCAGGGGGTCCCACACCATAGGGTGGCGTGGCCAGGGGGTCACCCGTGCCACCAAGTGGTGTGGCCACCTCCTGGCCCTCCTCCGACTCTTCTTTGGACTCCATCTCGTGTCAGGGGAAAATAGGAACTTCGGGCTTTGTTTCGTCCAATTCCGAGACTGCTTAGTAGTTTTTGTTGTAGCATGACTTATTTCAAATGACTGAGATTGCTTAATGAGGCTTTGAAAAAATCATGCGTTGTTTTTATTATATGAAAGCATTTTATTATGGTTTTCTCCTTGATGCGTTATTTGGGTTGACTTGGCGCATTCTTACAACATGTTTGACTCTAATGAGTCACCATAAGCCTCTATGATCATTTGGTTTTCGACTTGTGATACCACTTTGTGCTTCGGTTTATGATGTTTTGTCAATATGCATGATTATGGCCGTTACTGCTCTCTTAGTTGGTCGCTCCCAGTGTTTTGCTAGCCTTCATTTTGTACTGAGTATGAGCTCTACTCGTGCATCCAACTCCCAAAAACCAAGTTATTCCAATGTGTCCACCATACATACCTATTAGCAATTTGCTATTCCAAGTACATTTGACTTGCTTTTATCTATCCTTCAAATTAAACTCTTTTTGGTGTGATGTGAAAATTAGTCAGTAAAGCTCTCACGAACCTAACGGCACACTTTACTTTTCTCACTTTTAATAATTTTGACATTGTGGCTCTCTTATGTTGATGTTATGCTTGTAAGTTGTAAGTTGGAAATTAGCCTAGCCATGCCGTCATGGGGCAAGCTTTCAACATTGCACTTTCTCTCATTTGAGTTGATATCGTGATCTTTTATTTATGGATACTCGCGATGCGAAATAAGTTGGGATCTTGTGAGGTCATGGAGTTTGTATATGTGTTAGAGAAACGCCTGGGCCGCTAATCTAAGCCATGCATCATTCATGGTGGAAATTTACAGCATGCCCATAGTGGACATTCGACAACGCATCTCACAATAAAAAGCTATACCAATGGTAAATAAAAGAGATGCTGAGGTGTTCATTGTCTGTTTGTCTTGTCATTTTGATGTGGGCTTGTTCCATATCATCGGGCAGGAGGTACCCCATTGGCGGTTCTCGATGATACGTGTATGCTTACAATGACAAGAGCTTGCTTGGGACCTAAGTCGAGTAGCATGAGGTTTGGGTATTCGTACTTCACGGGACACGAGGTTTTCACCTTATGATTTGTTAAGCATATGCTTCATAATTGTAATCGCATTTACCTTAACCATTCAAGATGCCTATGATGGGGGCAATGAGAGCTCAAAGCTAGTAAGTATCATAATTTTTGAAGGTTTATAAAAATTGCAATCCCTGCTTCCCTCTGCGAAGGGCCTTTGTTTTACTTTTATGTTGAGTCTCCACCTTCTACCTTTATGCACCGTCTAAGAGAGCATAGTTGCCATTCTAAGTTTAATGTGCATAGTCCCAAAGTATATCATTGATTGATTCATGATTATGGTTTTGCTTGTTCTTAAATTATTTATATCTAGTCGCCCTCTTAAACTTGAAGGTGTCCTATGCATTTATGTTTTGCTATTCCATGAAGGACAAGCTAAAAACCACTTCGCTATGTTTTCCATATGATTTGAACACATACTTAACTTTCAATATTTCATTGTCCATGATCTTTCGTTTGTGTTACTTTTCATGTTATAACATGGTTGCAAAGTTTTTATTGTCAAGAGTATGTCTCTTATGCCCATGTTTTAAGTACTTTGATCCCAGCACTCAATGTTTTACATCGTTGATCAAGATTATGATGGTGCATGTCACCTCAAAAATTATTCTTTTGTTATCACTTACCTACTCGAGGATGAGCAGGAGTTAAGCTTGGGGATGCTTGATACGTCTCAAACGTATCTATAATTTTTGATGCTCCATGCTTATTTATACACCATGTGCTTTGTGTTTTGATACACTTCGTGGCGTTTTTATGCGTTTTCCGGAACTAACCTACTAACGAGACGCCACAGTGCCAGTTCCTTGTTTTCTGCTGTTTTTATGTTTCAGAAAAGCTACACAGGAAATATTCTCAGAATTGGACGAAATAAAAGCCGAACCTTCTATTTTTACCGAAGCTTCGCGAAGACCGAAGATGAGACGGAGGGGGGCCACAGGCCGGCCACACCCTAGGGTGGCGCGGCCTAGGCCCTGGCCGTGCCACCGGGGGGTGAGACCGCCTGGTCCACCTCCTGACGCCGCCCTTCTGCCTATATATTCCCCTCAACGGGAAAAACCTAAGGACCCGATCATTTTTTCTCGAAACATACTGCAAGCTGCCGCCATCGTTGACGCGAGATCGGAAGGATCCAGGAGCTCTTCCCGGCACCTTGCAGGAGAGGGGAATCCCTGCCGGAGGCCTTCTCCACCACCATGGTCGCGCTCCGGACTGATGTGTGAGTAGTCTACCTTGGACTACGGGTCCATAGCAGTAGCTAGATGGTCGTCTCCTCCACCATGTGCTTCATGTTTAGATCTTGTGAGCTGCCATACATGATCAAGATCATCTTTGTGTAATTCTACATGTTGTGTTTGTTGGGATCCGATGAGTATTGGTACTATGTCAAGTTGATGTGCTGAATTATTTTATTTATGCTACCTCTATGTTGTTTATGATCTTGCATGCTCTCTGTTGCTAGTAGATATCTTGGCCGAGTAGATGCTAGTGACTCCAAGAGGGAGTATTTATGCTCGATAGTTGGGTTCATGCCTCTAGTAATCTGGGGAAGTGATAGAAACCTCTAAGGTTGTAGATGTGCTATTGCCACTAGGGAGAAAACAACATTCTTGTGTTTAAGGATATTTGCATTGTTTACATTACGCACTTTGCTTAAGACGATAATCTGTTGTTCGCAACTTAATACCCGATGGTTGCTCAGACGACATCCGGAGGGTGGATTATTAGTCATAGATGCAGTTGGATTACGGTCTATGTATTTTGTCATAATGCACTACTAGGAAAACCCTTATCCATGAGCCCATTATCTACGGCGCACTACATTTCGGTGCTCCACGGATAAATAAGCGTGGCGCACCACGTAATATGTGCCACAGATACCACCACTAGTAGGGAAAACCTCTTCTGTGGCGCACCAAAATATGCATTCTGTGGCGCATGGGTGGTGCTCCACAGAATCTTCGCCACAAAAATAAGCATTCGGTGGCGCACCAGCACATGCGCCACAGAAATAAGGAATTCTGTGGCGCACCAAGCCCTAATGCGCCACAGAATTAATAAATTCTGTTGCGCATTATGGTTTAGTGCGCCACAGAATTAGGTGTGCCACAGAATTGCATTTTAGTGCGCCACAGAAATATTACAGGTTTTATACAAAACTTATTCTGTCTGGTGTATATATACAGGTATTAACAGATATAATATAGCAGTATACAGATATATCAACAGATTTCATATAGCACAATTATATATCTCCATATAAAACTCATTTCATATAGAATATTAACAGATTTCATATAGCTCCATGCATATACAACTCATCATACATATATAGATCTCCATACAACTCATAATCCATGCAAATTAAGTGCATCATCTCAAGATACAAATGAAGTGACACCGGCCGCCGCCTACACTAGGATGAAATAGAGTACCGCTCCGACGATGGTGAGCAAGAGCGAGAGCACAATGAAGGTCTTCATCTTGCTCTTGTTCGACTGGTGCTTCCTCCACTTTTGGCAACCGCCTCTTGTTGAGTCGGGTAGCCTTTGTAGCAGTTGCCGCTGGAACTTGTGCACCTGTTCCTTGCAGTCCGTCCACTCCTCATAGACTCCTGGAACCCGCCCCTCGAACACGACGTACCACGTCATCTCTATGGACACAAGGCATATAACAACACCTTTCTCTATAGACATGTAGAGAAAGGTAGCTCTACCTGTAGCTCTATAGACATGTAGTATATATGTTATGCAACGAAAGGAATGACAAAGTCCAAAAACATGCTTGCATGATCACAAATACAATGGCAAGGATTCATAAGCCTAGAATAAAACATAGCATGGATGACGATCGATCATATATAAGCAAGTCCAACATCGAAAAAAAAGTTCGAATAGATCACACCGGCGACGACGATGAGCAAGATCGAGACCATGATCAAGAACTCCATCTGATTCTTCTTCCACACGTGTCTCCTCCACTTGGAGACCGCGAGCTCTCTTGTCTTGTACCCTTTGTAGCAGTTGCCGCTGAAGTTGGTCACCTGTGCCTGGCAGTCCTCCCACTCCTCGTAGACTCCTAGAACCCGACCACTGTACACCACGTACCACAAGATATCTCTGTATAGACATGAAGTATATATGTTATGCAACGAAAGGAATGATAAAGTTAAAAAACATGTTTGCATATGATCACAAATACTATGGCAAGAATTCATAAGCCTAGAATAAAACATAGCATGGATGACGATCGATCATATATAAGCCTAGAATGGAGTATATATGTTATATATGCAACGAAAGGAATGACAAAGTTCAAAAACATGCTTGCATGATCACAAATACTATGGCAAGGATTCATAAGCCTAGAATAAAACATAGCATGGATGACGATCGATCATATATAAGCCTAGAATGGAGTATATATGTTATATATGCAACGAAAGGAATGACAAAGTTCAAAAGCATGCTTGCATGATCACAAATACTATGGCAAGGATTCATAAGCCTAGAATAAAACATAGCATGGATGACGATCGATCATATATAAGCCTAGAATGGAGTATATATGTTATGCAACGAAAGGAATGACAAAGTTCAAAAGCATGCTTGCATGATCACAAATACTATGGCAAGGATTCATAAGCCTAGAATAAAACATAGCAGTTCATATGATCATATATAAGCAGTTCATAATACGAAAAAAAAGTTCTAGCGCCTAGAGGGTCCCGCCTCGTCGTCGTTGGCCCTCACGCGCTTCCTCGTCGCCGCTAGGCCCGATCGAGCATCTCGTGCGGCGGCGGGGGCGGGGGCGGGGGCGGGGAGGAAGTCATCCTCCACAATCTTGTGGAGGCGACCGGAGTCCTCCGCGAGCAGCTCCAAGAGGCGCCGCCGCTCCAAATCCATGAAGCTGCGCGCTCCCTCCTCCGTCGTGTGGCGGTCGCGGGACTCCTTGAGCCCCGACTCAAGAAGCAGGCCGTCCATCTCATCGTCGCGCGCCGCCTCCTTGTTCTCCATCCGCAGAGAACGCCACGAGGTGTGGATGGCCGCCTGTTCTTCATTCTCGGGGTCCGAGATGGCCCACTCCATGTCGTCGATCTCCGCCTGGACTTCCGCCTCCAGGCGGTCGTTCTCCTCTTCGTCCTCCGGGTAGTCCACCTCGGGGACTTCTTCCTCCTCGCCGTCGGACGCTGGAGGTGGCGGCGTTGGAGGCGGCGTCGGAGGGGGAGGGGGTGGTGGTGGGCGTCGGCTCATCATCGCGTAGGTGGTGATCTTGCGGCGCACCATGGCGTACCTAAAAGCAGAGAGAAAAAGTAGGTCAGGGCATAATTAGAATAATTGCTAAATATGAGCAAACATCAACTTCTATAACAGAGCATACTAACAGAGCATACTAACCAGAGCATACTATAACAGAGCATACTAACAGAGTTAATGACTCTACACGTGAGCATACTATAACCAGAGCATGAAGAATCTTTGCAAAAAAAAAATACATGAAGAAGCAGGCGGCGCTGCTCAAACAACCAGGACAACATCTATCTAGTTCTCTCTCTATGATATTGCCCTGATAAGAGAAATCAATCATCTTTAACAACACAAAATAAGACATTGTGAAAACAAATGCTGAAAGCTGGAACAAAAAAACCCAAGTAGTTATCTCATGAAACAATCGTTGCCAATTGGAATCATGTCTTAAAAGACCAACAATGCAAGCCTCTTTAAATATGTTACAAATAATAGTTCTGACCATCTCTTACAATCTAAGAAAGCATTCCTCACCAACAGAAGGGTGTGCACAATAAGCCTGGTTTCTATCATGACACTATGTACTTAGAAATTGAGAACTAAGTTAATGATCGAGCCTATGACAGTTCACAGTGAAGCAAACATGCTACCCGGTCTTCCTAAGAGAAGAGGTCGATACAGTTACCCATATGCTTGTGTTTCCCCCGGCCTAACCATTGTCTTAGTAAAAACACGTAGGAAAGCAACGATTCATCACAACACTAATACAGTAAGACATAGTGTGTAATATCTTTTATTGCAACATATATCAACTACATGGACGAACAAAAAAACAGAGCAATCAGACTTGCAAGTTTGGGATGAAAACGATTTCATAGACTTTAGACTAGGTACTATTCCAACAGTGATTAAAACTCTCAGCATAAGCATGGAACTTGCTGGATCAGACATACACCCTCCCCGGCTATCTTTCAAAAAAGTTCTCCTTGTCTCTATTGATCACAACAAAGACAGATAGGTCTATAAGATTTACACACCTAAAATACAGAAAAACAGTAAATTTTACAGGACGGCTCAACCAGCATCAATGCCCGCGCGCACATATTCCAGATCTACAGAGTAACTTGAGCTGGGCATACCGGGAATTGCGATAAACAAACAGATACTAACATGTTTTAGAAAGAAAAGGGCATGGATGGGATCGGTCCGGATCAGGGCCTGATCTAGATCGGAGTTGCATCCAGGAGCGGATCTAGATGGTGCGCGTTCGGAAACTGCGAGGCCCCAGTGGGATTCAAGTAATTGCTGGAAGGGAAGAACCTCGTACCTCAAAATCCACCGCCGGAGGGCTGCGGGAGCGGGGCGGGGACGGCGGGGAGGCGATGTCCCGGCGAGGGCGTACGGGAACGGCGACGCGCGTGGGACCGGGCTGTGGGGTTGGGCGGCAGCTGCAGGGCAACAGCGGCGGTAGACCGCAGGGGAGATGCTGGGTTGGGTCGGAGCGTGAGATCGGGTAGATCAGGAGAGGAAGAGGAAGAGGGAGGGAGACTGTCACGGTGGATCAGGAGAGGAAGAGGAAGAGGGTGGGTTTTCGTTTTTTCGGTGGTGGAGTAAATAAAACGTAAAATGGACCTATGACGTGTCTTTCGATTATTAAGGTGGATAACTAGATTGATTTTTTCAAAATTTATCTGTATTTTCTGAAAGAAGACTGCAATCCTTTAATCTGTGGGAGTGGCTCGTGGGTGAGGTGGCGAACAAGTGACTCGGTTTCGGTGTCATCTCATCCTTCTCACCGAAGTAGGTTGTTGTCCTCATCGCACGCTAGGGAAAGATTAATCTAAAGCCCTTCCGCCCAATGATCTCATGGATCTCGCAAGACTTTTATTTCGATGGTGTGGTTTCTTCTTTCCATTTCCAATAAACCCATGTCGTTCAAAGTGTTTGTCGGAGATTGTCTTTCAAATCTTGCTCTCCCGATGTTATAATGCAAAACTTCTCTTTTTCAGTTTGCCCATCTTTGATGTTGGAAAAATGTTATGGGATAGGAACATGTTTCTTGCTCCTTCTTCTTGGGTTCTCTCTATATTCTTCCTATATGGCGATGTTTTCTGATTGCCTTGATTGCCTATATCCTCAGCCGGAAGAAACAAATGGTATAATAACCCACCACCCCATGTGTTGACAGTCCAAATGCACATGTACCTGCTATTAATCTCCCGAGGCATGCCTATAAGACAACCTCAAACCACACACATGTGCAACTACCTCATATGTTGGGTGCGCGCTAACAGGCCGCGGCCCATAGACCTCTTCTCGCGGGCGGAGCTTGTTAATGCCCGCCTGCGGGCGGAGCATAGGATTTTCCGGGCTAACCCACGTCAAACCCAATTAAAACACGGCTGCCGAACAAGGCCTGAGGCGAATCCTTGGTGGGCCGGCCCATGTAGCTGCTCAGTTGTTGGGGCTTGAAAAACGTAAGGTGCTGAATGCTACTGGGCTGGCCCGCTTCGAAAGTAGCGATTAGAGGGGTACGCGTCGGCTCGTAACTGACGCACTGCGGGCCTGTTAAGCACGACGTGGCCTTATTTGGCCCATCGGACTTTTTTTCGCTTATTTTAGCTGTTTTGGCTTCAAAAAATTTATCGGGCTTTTTCGTGCCTGTTTTCGCTTATTTCTAGTTTTCAACTCCCTCTCAACCATTTTTTTGGGCTTTTTCATGCTGGGCTTGGCCCAAAATTTATCGGGCCGGGCTTATGCTAGCCCACGGGTCAAGTTTCTAAAAAAACCCAGCCCGTTACAGGCCTCGTGCCGGGTCGGGCCTGAAACAGTACGTGCCGGGCCGGGTTTCGTGTCGGGCTTTTTTCTTGTGCCTTGAAATTGCCCAAAACGTCGGGCCGAGCTGCCTGATGTCATCAACGACATGGAGAAGGAGATGGAATCGGTCCATTTGTTCTGCGTCTTCATTTGCAGACAATCAAGCGTTACATGTAAGCGCGTATCCTGCGGACGGCACCCAGGAAATATCGGAGTCATCCCGTCTTTCTCCATTTGCGCTAGCTTGGCTCTCTCTGGCTGCAGCTCTGTCGTTGCTCGTCTCATGGAGGAGCAGAATCTTCTTCTTCATCATGATCTTCTCCGCCGGCAACTTCTACTTCATGATGATCTTCTCCGCCGACTTCTTCTTCATGATGATATTCTCCACCGACATGTGGTGCTTCGTCATCTCGCTCGCCACCATGGTCTTCATGCGCACCATTTGTTGGGGCCGGCCGCGCCTGGTTGTCCTGCATGAAACCGCGCCTCAGCAGGTGCTCCTCCAGTTGTCCGGAATCAGGGTTGATCCAGCGATCGAGTTTGCATGATCGACACGGACATCTTATCTGGCGCCTATTGTTCCGAATCTTGTCCTCCTTCGCGTCTTTCTTGTATCTACTAATTCGAGTGGAACTCGCCTATTCCACTAATTCTGTGGCGCACCAGAGCAGATGCGCCACAGAATGTGCTAATTCTGTGGCGCACCAAACCCGATGCGCCACAAAATTGACTAATTCTGTGGCGCAGGAGGTCTGGTGCGCCACAGAATTAGTGGAACCAATGATTGGGGCTGGCAGGGAGTGGGGCCCACCAAAATTCTGTGGCGCATGATGTTCTGGTGCGCCACAGAAATGTTGTATTTTTGTGGCGCACCACGCCAGGTGCGCCACAGAATTATTTTCTGTGGCGCACTGCTGGCTAGTGCGCCACAGAATTGCATCCCACCTATAAGGGTTTTCCTACTAGTGCACGTTATGCGTGGCGCACCAAACAGGTGGTGCACCACGCATATGTGGGCCCCAACGTGCACTAGGGCTTGGGGTGTCAGGCCCCCACATCCGTGGCGCATGAATTGGGGGTGCGCCATGCATATAGCAGATATCAGTGGCGCACCACAGATGCGTGCGCCACGGATATATGTGGGCCCATCCTCTGGAAAAGGTGGCAGGCATATCCGTGGCGCACGGTCATTTGGTGCGCCACTAATGTAGAGTTTTGTGGAGCACCATAATGATGTGCGCCATGGATATGTCATACCTACCACCATAAAGGTGCCATCTCCCCCGCGTTCCATGACATCATGGTGCATCTGCTTGTCCACGTGATGGATGATGTCATCCACCTCGGGCCGCCATTCCTCCACAACATGATGCTGTTTGAAAGGCTGAACGGCGTTCTCAAAGGCTACGTTCGCAATAGGGCGCGTCCAGATGAAAGCATAGCCAAGGGCTTCCTGTCCTACGAGTGCAGATCGTTCTGCCAGAATTATCTACAAAACGAGGACGAGGACGTCTCTATTGGTCTGCCAATCAGGAGGCACCTCGGCAGGATCCATGGGTTTGGTCACCGCGATGGCTTTGTCCCCATGCACGTCGTCTTCAAAGCCCGACAACCAGACTTTGACAAGGCACACCGAGTCGCGCTACAACACCTTGAATTGGTCGCACCTGGGGTGTTAGAGCACAAAAGCTTCATTGAGAAGAAGTTTAGTGACACGGGCAGACACGGGCAGACGGAGGACGAAGGGAGACATAACTAGAGAGCACAACTCCAGCTTTACGTGGTGGTTCAAGGAAAAGCTACTCCAGCTTCATCATGGTAACATGCCTTCCACGAAAGAGGAAAAACTCTTATTCGTCTTGTCACAGTGCCCCGCAATGAACGTGAGGACCTATCAGGCGTACGACATCAATGGTTACACATTCTACACCGAGAAAAAGGACCATAGCAGCGAACACCAGAACTCAGGGGTCACGATGCTGTCCTACGCGGACGACGAATCCACCGTTAATGAAAGGTTCTTCGGGAGGATCGAGGAGAGCTGGGAACTCAACTACTGTGGAGAGAAGATGCCGATGTTTCGGGTCAGATGGGCCAAGAACGTCGAAAAAGAAGGCCGGTACTTCACCACCATGGTCATACCCGAAGCCAAATCCAGCGCGAACGTCCAGGCAAAAAATGAGCCATGGGTACTGGCGAGCCAGGTTGATCAATGCTTCTTCATTACCGACCCGGTAAGGCCTAGCCGCGTTGTCGTTAGGAGGGGAAAAAGGAGCATCATCGGAATGGAGGGAGCGGCCACCGAGCAAGACTTTGACAAGTACGGCGATCCCAAGATAGAAGAGGAATTTGACAAGTACTTCGACAAGCCTAGTGATGCCGCTGGAAGAAGGAAGACCACCCTACCCTCTAAAGGATGCCCGTACACGAGAAGAAATCCCCATGTTTCCGGGCTCAATTATTCAACCGCGACGAAGAAGGGCAAGAAGATCGTGACGAGTCGACGACGGTAGCTCGTTCGGAATCGACATCGGACAACATGTGTCATTTTTGGAGGAACAATCATATAAATGATTTTTGGTTTTTTGTAACAATGATCATATATATGTTATATGATTCATATGGTTTTTTGTAACAATGATATATAGATGTCGGACTGGTACTATTTAAAAATTATTATTTTTAGAATAAGAAAATATTATTTATTGCAATATAGTAATTTTAAACATTCTGAAATATAGTTTTTGTAAAAACAAAAAAGGTGGGAGGTCCAGGGTTCGAACCTGGCACCTCCCAAACAGCTAGCGGAACCCAGAACCACTGGGCTATGTCGAGATTGTTTTCTAGATGGCACTGCGGCCGCTTTTGAACTATACAAAAACATGCGTGGCGCACCCCTATATGGTGCGTCACGCATAACATATCCGTAGCGCACCTCTGAGGGATGCGCCACGCATAACCAGGACTTAGGGGTAAAACGGTTCGCCCCCCTTTCTTCTCTCCCACGCGTGCACTTCTCTTCCCCGCCCAAACCCTAGCCGCCATGCTCGCCTCCGCTCTGCCCCGAGCCGCCGCGCTCGCCTCCGCTCTGCCGCGCTCGCCTCCGCTCCACCGCCCTCACCTCCGCTACGCCGCACCACGCACGCCTGTGGAGGAGCTGTCTGTGGAGGATCCGCCGCCATCGTCTGTGGAGGAGCCGCCGCCGTCGGTGAGTGCCCGCCCCCGCGGAGGAGGAGGAGGACTGCCAGGCACAGGTGACCAACTTCAGCGGCAACTGCTACAAAGGGTACAAGACAAGAGAGCTCGTGGTCTCCAAGTGGAGGAGACACGTGTGGAAGAAGAACCGGATGAAGTTCTTGATCATGGTCCCGATCTTGCTCATCGTCATCGCCGGTGTGATCTATTCGTTCATATCGTAGTCTAGGTGATATGTAACTCCATATATAATATGTAATGATCAAAGTTGTACTTAGCTTGTCTAATGATTCGACACTTGACTTCATATTGATGTATTTCGACACTTGACTTCATATTGATGTCTTTCGACACTTGACTTCATATTGATGTATTTCGGTGAATTCCTGTGTTACTGATGTGTATATCTTTGCATTTGTACTGTATACTGTATATTTTCTGCTGTATACTATGTATTTCTGCTATATTTTCGAAAAAAATACAAATGGAAAACATATCAGTGGAGCACCATTTTTAATGTCAGTGGCGCACCCTATCCGTAGCGCACCTAAATGGGGTGCGCCGCAGATATTATGCGTGGCACACCTATTAGGGTGCGCCACAGGTATAACACATATCCGTGGCGCACATGGACGTGCGCCACAGATAAAACTTACCTGTGGCTTGATATGCGTGGCGCATGCTAGGTGCGCCACTAAGCCTCAAAATGGTGCTCCACAGATAGGGTTTCTCCTAGTAGTGATGCCCAGAGTGAATCTCACAGTGATCCTCATGACATATGTACGTTATCTTTATTCTATCAATTACCCAACTGTAATTTGTTTACCCAGCATGTTGTTATTTATCTTATGGAGAGACACCACTAGTGAACTCTGGACCCTGGTCTAATTTCCTTTACATTGCTATACTGTTTAATTTTACTCGCACTATTTACTTTCTTGCATACTATTACCTTTTACCACTGATACGCTCAATCCTTTTTTTACAGCAACCCGGTGAGATTGACAACCTCATCGTAAGTTGGAGCAAAGTTCTTGGTTGTGTTGTGTGCAGGTTCCACGTTGCTGCTGGTGCAAAGCAAAGCCCTGGACAAGGCGCTATATAAATTCTCCAGAGTTGTCACGAAGCTGGCGAGCATAAACCTTCAGAAGTGTGGTTCTTTCTCCTACTGGTTCGATAACCTTGCTTTCACAACTGAGGGAAGACTTGCTGTTGTGCTCATCATACCTTCCTCTTGGGGTTCCCAAGGGAGTGTAATCTACACGCCATCAATAGGCAGTTCACAAGATCTAAGCATAAATCACATGGTGGAGAAGACAACCATCTAGCTACTTCTATGGACCCGTAGTCCAAGGTAGACTACTCACACATCACTCCGGAGGTGACCATGGTGATGAAGAAGGCCTCCGGCAGGGATTCCCCTCTTTGGCAGGGTGCCGGGAAGAGCTTCTAGACCCTCCCGATCTCGCGTCGACGACGGCGGTGGCTTGCAGTAGATTTCGTGGAAAATTGATTGGGGCTTTAGGTTTTTCCCATTGAGGGGAATATATAGGCGTAAGGGCAGCGTCAGGAGGTGGACAAGGGGGGCTCACCCCCTGGTGGCGCGGCCAGGGCTTGGCCCGCGCTGCCCTAGGGTGTGGCCAGGTCCTGGCCCCCCTCTGTCTCTGCTTTGGACTCCGACTCGTGTTCTAGAAAATAGGAGGTTCGGCTTTTGTTTCATCCAATTCCGAGAATATTTCCTGTGTAGCTTTTCTGAAACACAAAAATAGCAGAAAAGAAGGAACTGGCACTGTGGCGTCTCGTTAGTAGGTTAGCTCCGAAAAATGCATAAAAACGCCACGAAGTGTAACAAAACACAAAGCAAATGGTGTATAAACAAGCATGGAGCATCAAAAATTATAGATACGTTTGAGATGTATCAGTGACGGTGGCGGCAACTACGCAACGAAGGACGCATGGCTTGAGTTTCCAACAGCCGGATCCTTGCATCAAAGATACAGATACTGACAACCAAAGATGGAGGACCGCATGCTGGTATTCCGTACATGCCGGCGAACTGTAAGCGTGTCTTTCTAAGGTAGGAGGCGGAGATTCACGAGGGTGGGAGAAGAAGGCGTTGAAATGAGATGTGACGCTTCAGGATGGCCCTACGGGCTAATCCAGCAGGATATGTGTGATGGTGCTCCCGAGCTGTTTGACAACAATCGGGCAGGCACAATAGTGTCGTACATAGTATTGGTCCTCCAATGTTGCCGACAAATTTTTGGGGGTTGTCACTAGGAGCCCTTTTTTCCGGCGCCCCATAATCCCCTGCTCTGATGCCCCATCATTCCATGTGGACAACATCACACTATTTTTTCTGTTAGTATATTACTCCCTTGGCTCCATAATTCTTGTTGTCATCGTAGTTCAGATTTAAATAAAAAAACAATAAAAATTATGAAAGAGCCAATCCTAACATTGCCGTCGGCACAAAGGGTCACTACTCCACTGTGCCCTCCATTTTTAATGATATTACTAGTCGTCTTGTCTATCAGTCAGTTAATTGACGTTGATAATTCAAAACAATTCTTAGAATCAAATACTAGGAATGACCAAGAAACATTCGAGTGATGTGGTGGCAAACTAATATGATGTTCCTCCTAGTGGCTGAATTAGGTCATTTCCTGAAGCAATCAATGGTTAGTGTAAATGCACCAGAAAATACCACATGATTTACGGCCTCTTCATCTTATGCATTTTACACCGTTTATGCACATCAATAGTGAATAAAAAGTACCCACGACGAACTAAGATCTGGGGTTATTTTTGCTGCGATGAAATGTGATCTTAGGTAATTTCCAATGTTAATTATGGATAGTAATTGTCTTGAAGTTATTTGCTGACACAGGTTCCTCAACTTCAATTGTAATTACCTGACGATAACTATCTAACAGTAATTCTTTGGAGGCACGTTACACTTCAACGGTAATTTTGCCACAACTTTTTTAATATTGCATGTACAATAATTTAATTTTTAGTAGTAATTTCCAGATACAAATATTCAACTCCAATAGTAATTCTTTGAGGTAATTATTTAATAGTAATTCTTTAATGTTGTGTAGTTTTTCAATAGAAATTTTGCAACAATCTTCCTTTACCAGAACATGAACGGTAATTTCTTCTTCAAAAAACTCCACCCCTAACTATAATTTGCCTGCAGAAATTAGTGGCAGTAATATTGGCTATTAAAGCCACATGATTTCACGGCCTCTGCTTGCATAGTGCACTATTCATGCGCACAAATATAATGTCATGAATAGTACCCACAATGAACTATGATTTGAGGCAATTTTCTACTGTTATTTTTTATGGTAATGTTCTTATATAGTGATTTGTTAGCATAGTTCTTCAACTCCCACAGTAATTACCTGACGATAACTATGTAACAATAATTCTCTTAAGGCACGTAACTCTTCGACGATAATTTCCCAAGAGTATTTCAAATTTATTATGATGGGAGCCTATTCATCCTGAATAGAATTGAGTTTCCATACTATATATAAATAGTATAGTGCAACGTGGACACTAGACCCGGTGAATAGCTCACCACACTGCATAATTTGATTCACAGATAACGATTATGCACTGAAGTGTCACCAGTGAACAACATGGGTGACGTGGTCTCTCGGTCCCTACCCGGTGTTTGGCCCCTTCCGCCACATGTTTCCCTTTTAAATATATAAGGTGCCTACTGCACAATCGTTTATTTGCTCTCTAGATTTATTGTTTGAAAGATATCAGCTCTCTATAGCACTCCCTCAGCTCCAAATTATTTGAAGCGGATTTCCACAATGAGTAAACCTACACACTTAAATCCGTCTACATATATTTCTAATTATATATAGTCCAAAGTTGGCCAAATCTGCAAGTGTTAATTTAGAATGGGCTGTAGTTGTAGGATCACAGAAACAAGGTCCAGAAGATAGTATTTAATAATTAGTCAATATGTCATTCACATACTGACACATTCTAGGGGATGGTTTGGCTATCAATAATTTTGGTGGACCTTACACAACGCATAGGAGTAGTAGTAACTCTTGCTCGGACCACGCAACCAATTTGGAGAGCCAAATCTTGGTATTTTACTTATTTGAGCTCAACCACGCGAAGCATGCTGTGCACTATATTAATTGGGTTGGCATCCTACTCACATGGCTTTGGCAATAGTAGACTACTAATGGACCAGACGTGCAGACATATGTGTGGAAGGGAAAAAATTAGCAATGGTGGTGGTTTGATATAACTTGTCCCCACTTATCCAGCATGGGGCCAGAACAAGAGGTGCGTCATAGATCTAGATACTGACACGCCCATGCGGTGCAGGTCCATGCCGGACACTAACATGCCCATGCTGAATACAAATGTTAACAATCCACCGGCCATTGCACCATGCTATTTTTGTCCCACCGTATAGAGAATGCATCGATATATCCAAATACACGGTCATTGCACTATTCACCACATGCATGTGAGTGGGGTGCCCACCCAGTGCATGCAGGTAACTTGTAGATGCCACATAAGTAACCAGCATGCTTCGCGTGGTTAGACCTTAGTGCTCAATTATGCTAATAAAATGTTAAAAAGATTGGAACTGTTTGGTCTTATCATATGATACAAATATGGATTTCATCTAGGTTAGGTTCTTTAAGGGTTGTGTTAAAACTAAAACAGATATGCTACTCATGTCCTGCCATTCCATATGGACAAGATCATGCGCGCGACGCTTTGCATCCCACCTTTTCTTTTAGTAATCCTGAAACTGGCAAACTTTGATGTATAGACACATCGCCGACCATTTGTGATAGTACTAGTTGTCAGTTGGTGTAATGCCCGTAGCTAATTCAGAAGTTATCTTAGAATTGATATACTTTCTCCGACCACTATTATATATTGATAATATGGATGCACCTAGACGTATTTTAGTGTCTAGATACATCCATACTAGAGACAGATAATAATAATCAAAGAAAGTACTAAAAAAGAAGCATGTAAGACTAATGGCAAAATAATACATTCTACCGGTGGCTTAATTAGGCTATTTCCTAAAACAATTAATAGTTTGTGTGCACAGGGGTGCACTGAGTAGGACATGTGCACTTGGTAAACATGTCCGATGCGGTTCTGTGCACAGGGTCCAAACTTCAAACACGGCCTTTAGAGGTCTCCTCTTCCATGCAAGTTATACCTAAGAAAGTAAAATCAGACCATAGAGCCGGTCCTTGTCTCACACATGCATTCGTACTGATCGTGTATTTGCTATCTACTTCTTGTTTAAGGGATATTTGGTCTCAATTATTAAGCAGGGATCATGGTGGAGTAGTAATTATTCATGAATAGTCTCATGACCAAATTCTAGTAATAACGCATACGAGAAATACCGACTCATAGTAGGACTATCAATAGTTGCAAGGATAACATTTTTTAAGATAACATCTGGAATTAGCAACTGCCATTTCACATACTGACACATAGTACAAAAACTAGAAGTTTAGCTTGGGCTAGATATAGCCTTTTCTTTTTTAAATATTTGAAGTTTTAGAAAAATCTGAAAAAATATCCTAGATGTTTATAATGATGTACTCTACCAATGTGCAAAATCATAACGCGAAAGAAATTATATTTTAAGCTACAAAAAAATGACAAACTTTGGAGGTTTCAAAATTTACACCATTCGCTACTTCTTTTTTTCAAAACGGGGAAGCCCCAGCCTCTACATCGATCAATACATACTGTGCTTTATTATTCTTATTCAAGGTTCAAAATTTACACTGTTCACTACTTCAGATCTATACTTTTGTTATTTCTGTACAACCTAAAATATAAAAAATATTAGTTATGATTTTGCATGTTGACAGAATACATCATTGTCAACATCTAAGATTTTTTGTTTTTCAAAACTTCAAAATGTAATTTTTATATTTTCCAAAAAGTGCTACATGCAGCTTGGGTTATAAAAGTCTGCAATCCATATTAGTAGGGCTGTCAATGATGATATGCTGGGCCTTGGACAGGGCTGTGGAGCAGTAACTCTGGCTTGAACCGCGTGATCTTGAATCAATTTAGAGAAAAAAGAATCTTAATATTTGGTTTATTTGAACCCGGCCGCGCGAGGCATGCTGTGCACTGTATGGTTACTACATTTTTTAGATCGGCACCCTCCTCACATGACTGGCAATAGCCTAATAGTGATCCAACCGTGTATTTGGACGTATGTTCGTGCATTTGTGTGGAGGATCCAAAATAGCATGGTAGCGGCCGGATCGCTAAGATTTAACCTGTCTAAACGGACATGGTGTGTGAGCAGTAGTTGGTTCGCCAACTGAGCAACGCGTCTAGAGCGGTCCTGAACGCAACGATCTACATCTGCGCAGCAGCCTGCGTAGCCGATTTTTGCACTATTGGTGTTCTCAGTGTTGAACTATTACCGGTCCGACCCCGCGAAGCACACTGCATACCTGGCATTTGCAGGTTAAGTAGGGAGCATTATCTGTGTGGGCGGATCATTTGATTCCGCATGGACCAACCCAATCCTCTGCTCTTGCTGCAAGCATCGCAGGGATAAGTGGATCGTGATCCTGTCCGCGAGGACCCCCCCCTATCGTGGAACATGCAGATGTGCATCCGATCCGCACAGCGCAACGATACATCTGGCCATGGTCCTCAAATTTACTTACAGCTAGTCATTTGTTTCCTCCGACGCCTCACGTCTCTCTCAATCAATTTTCCCTAGCAACGGTTACAAACACCAAAGTAACCACCTAAAATGCTGGTATAACTTGTTGTTCCACATGAAATAAACTCAATTACGCTAAAACAGTATATTATGGTCTTAAATTCTTAGCACGAGTACTCCCTCCATATCGGTTTACTGGGCTTATTAGCCTTAGCGTTGCAAGTGCAGCCATAGGTTGAAACAAAATCTAAGATCTAAAATTATAGCCAATAGTCATACAATGCTACACTTACGGAAATTATATCACGGGAAAGTGTTACGGGTTGAGGTGGAGCAACCTGGCTGGTGTAAATCTTTTACCTCCCGTGATTTTAGGAACCGCAAGTCCACCATAATCACCCACGTCTGCCCGTAACCCAGTTTACGTATAAATCAGCCCGTAAGCATAGCATTATTGATATTCTCCCTCTAATCTCTCCTATAACTTCCCTTTTAATTTTTGTTTAATGCAACGAGGAGAAGCAACGGTGCATGCATTGGCCTATTCTTTGCATGTCCACACCAATATGTGTATGCATGTATAGTCCTCCCTAAGCTTCTTAATTAATCGCGGCATTAATAATCAGTTGGGCTTAATTCTTGATATTCTTCTAAGTTCACTATTAAGCCAATAAATCGACATGGAGAGTGTAGTCCCATTTATTTACACATAATTGATTGTGTCTACTTCAAAATTTTAAATGCCATTATCTCCTTTGCTATCAACTACTCCCTCCTTTCCAAATACGGATGCATATTAGTTTTCGTCAAAGTCAAACTTTATAAGCTTTGAGCAAATGTATAGCAAATAATATCAACATATACAACATTAACTTAATGTTATAAGAATTATCATAAAATATATTTTTATATTATATGCATTTGATATCATAAAATTTATTATTTCTATGTATAAAGTTGATCCAACTGTACAAAGTTTGACTTTGACCAAACCTAATATGTATTCAAAATTAAGAAGGAGGGAGTATTGCTCTAGTGCGCTGATGCGCTGTCACTTCTAGGAAATAGCTTATAGATTAAATGGTACAAGTGATGCGTGGCGTGCAAGATCTGCATCCGATCGGCAACGCACCGCATCATCTGGCCATGGTCCTGTTCTATCCCACAGTGTGGTAGAAAACGTCCGAGCCACACGGCCTGTCTCTCGGTCCCTCCACATGCAACAGCAACAACATAACAAGTACACGGTTACCTCAAAAAAAAAGATAACAAGTACATGGACACGCAACGCCTCAAAATAATTCGGGCCCTCAAATCTACTTACAGCAACTAATTTCTTCCTCTAACGCATCACGTTTCTCTCAATGTCAATAACTTTTCCCTACGGTCAAAAAATCCAAAGTAACCACCCAAGATACTAGTTGCGCAAATTTGTTGTTCCACGTGAAATAAACTTGATCGATGACGCTATATCAGTATGGTCTTGAATACTTAGCGTAAATAGTTCCTAATTCATCTACTACACATGTTTTGATTGCGTATATTTTTATGGTTTTAAATGCCATTATCTGTTGCTGCCACGTATTATTCTATGAAATACATTTGTTATGAACAAACTTAGAGCATCCCCAATGCCGCCTCAAATACCCCCATATGTTATTTTATTTTGACCGTGCGAACAAATGCACCAAAATAATAGTGCCCCACGACTGCCCCAAAATGTTGTCCGCGGTCTGCGGTCAGCCACTTCTACCATGCACCAAAGCAAGCGGAAGGCCAGCGAAAGCGAGAGAAAGACAAGGCCGCTGCCACCAACTAGAAAAATATGCTAGCTGCACGGCATGCCGTTCAGCTTGAAACACTAAACCAATGCTCAACTGGCAAGCACTGGCAGAAGCCATGCTCTCGCACCAAGGATCGGGAGCCGCGAACCATTCCTCTGGCATCCAACCTCCAGGACGCATCTCATGGCCGGTAATGTCACAATCATACATCTATCTGCCAGGCAATGTGCGCCAGCCGCTTATCATGTGCAGCGAGTCCGGAGGTCGGAGACTCGTTGCCCTTTGCCCAAGCACTGATGAATCTTGACCACAACGCTGCATACGCCCCCAGTTACTTGCTGATGTTGGTGGGGACAACTATTGCGCATGGCACATCCAATGGTCGTAATTTTTTCTATGGGCTAGTTTCAATGCCAATGACGCCGGACGCCTGCAATGTGTTTGTCGGGTTGATGCCGCCGAACTCAACATGTTTTAACGATGAACTCGTGCAAGACATGATAAATGAATATGGGCAAGAGATCATCGACAAGGTATGCAAGGTATTGTGTATTGTATGCATGGTATTGTTCATTGTATGCAAGGTGGTATGCTCTCAAAAGTGAAAGAAATACTCACATTGCCTAGCTAGAACTAGTCACATCGCCTAGCCAGAACTAGCTCGATGTCTCTCCATCATTCAATATCGTCATGTTAGAAGATGTCAATGGTGGCAGGGGATACGCAAGGAAGGCGGCGTGGTTCGAGTGTCCAACAGATGGATCCTTGCATCAAAGAAACAGAGAACGACAACAAAAGATGGAGGACTGCATGATGGTATTCCATACATGCCGGTGAACTGTAAGCGCGTCGATCTGAGGTAGGAGGTAGAGATTCATGAGAGTGGAGAGAAGAAGGCATTGAAATGATATGTGACGCTTCTAGGATGGTACTGCTGGCCAATCCAGCAGGACATGTGTGTCGGCGCTCCTGAGCCGTTTTTTTTTTGAAATCAATACCATATATATTTATAGTAAATAGTACATGATAGAGCTGACTCCAACTATTACGAAATAAAGTCTAAAAGAAAACGAGCTAATCTTCGAGGTCTTCAAACTCTTCTTCTTCCATGACATAATCTTGTATTTTTCTGAAGGCAGCCAAAAGATAATGGCACAAATATCATACCATATACCTGCAAATACCAATAGAGGTGCTCCCATATTTTTGATTTGAGCTGCAATGCCAAGGCTACGTGCACGCACGCAACCATTAAAATAATCAATCCATATCGGCGAGAGTACCAACACCAATATTCCAGGGAAAAGAGACCGAACAGCCTGGTCAACGTCGTTGGAGAGCCGAGTATACGAATCACCATTGTCGAGGACGTAGCAGCCGGGATAAATATTACGAGGATAATCCTCCTCGCGGCAACCAAGAGAAAAACTCCAAAATTGACTTGGCGAAGTAAGATCTGGAAGACCGTACCTATAGAACTGTAATCTAACAACACCACCATTAACGCCAAGAAGAACTCGTCGTCGAACGAAGGGCCGAAGATCACTTATTGTAGACGATGCCATCTCCATTGACATTAAGGACAAAATAAATTGGCTACCAAATCCCTAATCTAATCTTGTGAGGACACTATTTTAATTGAAAACTCCACCCATAGATCGGGTTCCCCACCCCTCCTGACACCGGCAAGGCCGGCCGGAGGAGGGGGAACCAATCTATGGAGGAGGAGGAAGAGAGGCGGCGGCTAGGTCAGGAGGGGCGTATGTTGTATATAAAAGTGGACTTGAATTGCACAGCGCTCCTGAGCCGTTTGATGACGATCGGGCAGGCACAGTAGTGTCGTACAGAGTATTGGGCCTCCAATGTTGAGGACGGATTAGGGGTTAGTGGTGTCGTTAGGAGCCCGTTTTGTTTCCGGCGCCCCAAAACCCCTGCTCCCATGCCCCATCATTCCATTTGGACAAGATCAACCCATTTGTTCTGTTAATATATTACTCCCTCCACTCCATAATTCATGTTTTCATTGTAGTTCAAATTTAAAGTAAAAGCATAAAAAAATTATGAAATGTCCAATCCTAACATTGCAGAAATTTATGACATAAACATATTATGACTAGACACGTACTAATTTGATGTGATATACTCCTTTCAATGAAGTTCCTCAATGTTTAGAAAATGTGACTTTGAACAAGACAAAGGACACTTCATTGAAAGAAGTATATCACATAAAAAAGAAAGTACACTTCATTGAAAGGCGTATATCACATAAAAGGAGTATATGTATGAAATGGAACATCAAATATAGGTGTTTAAAGGCTTATTATTGCTCCGTACAATCGATATTGCTACATCAAATTAACACAAGTTCAAGGGTGGAATTTTGGTTACTCAGAAGATGTTATTTATTTATTTAAAATGCATCTTAGATGAATTATCAAATGTGAAAAATTGCAAATAAAAAAGTTGACATGCTACGTGCGCATAAAGTAGGTTCATAGAAAATTGACTTGTTGTGAGGACTATGTAAAAAAATAAAACATGGTGCAATAATAAAGCTTTTGACAAGACAATTATTGTCATTTTACACAGACCATAGAAATATTGATTTTTTTAGAAAGTTCACGTATGCTCATAGGTTGAAGAGATGGACACGTGCTTAATTTTCTTCAGAAGGTTTTGATAATTTTAAAAGAAAATGTGAAGCAAGCCTATGCATCATCAGGAGCAGAATTGAGATTCCATACTCGATAAAAAAATAGTACTCCCTCCGATCGGAAATAACTGTCGGACACTTAGTACAAACTTTATACTAAGCTAGTACAAAATTACCGATAGTTATTTCCGATCGGAGGGAGTATAGTTTAAGATGGACACCGGAGCCCTCCTATCGCTGTCTTGTGAACAGCCCGCCAAACTGCAGGATAAGATTCACATAATACTACTACTATAATCTGCAGGGGCACCAATGAACAACACAAGCGACATGGTCTCTCAGTCCCCGCTAGGTGTGGCCCCTTCGTCCACATGCCTCACTATTTACAATGGTGCCTAGCTAGCATATGGTGCCTAAAGTCAGGATCGTGCATTTGCACTAGGTAGTATTTTTAAATTGACCATTGTCACTCACATAATGACACATACTAGGGGATGTTGTGCAGTAGTAACTCGGGCTTGGATGTTCAAATCCTACTTGTTCTGTTAATATATGACAATATTAATCCTAAAATTGCCAAATTTTGATGTTCAAATACATCGGCAGGGTTACTACTTCGCAATACTCACCATTTACAGTGACAGTACTAGCTGTCAGTTCGTGAAATGGCCGTGCCTAATTCAAAAATTATTTTAGAATCAATATAATAAAACTGACCTCCTGGCAAAATAATACTCCGTCCATTCCAAAATATAAGATGTTTTAGACTTTTTCTGAAACACATGTATCTAGATATTTTTTAATGTGTAGGTTTACTCATTTTAATTTTAACCTATATACTAAAAGATGTCTCGATACATAGTGTCAGAAAAAGGCTAAAAAATCTTATATTTTAAAGCGGAGGGAGTTCTACAGTTGGTCACCAGCCATACACATGCGATGCGGTCCTGTGCATGGGATCCACTTTTTAGACATGGCCTTTACACAGGTCTCCTCTTTGATGCAAGTTTTATGTAAGAAAGTAAAACCAGCTCACGGAGCCGGTTGTTATATCTCTTGGCTCTCTATTTGATGTTCAAGGGATGTTTTGCTCTCTAGTTGTAACCAGGGATCACGGTGGAATAGTAACTATCAATAAATAGTGACACGTTACACATTGTAGGACTATCAATAATTGTAGGGATAATATTTTTAAACATTATTTCTAAAATTATCATCGTCCTTTTCACATACTGAGACATGGTAGGGAAACTACAAGTGTAAGTCGGGCTACATGTAGCTTTTTTTAAAAACTATCATTTTGTGGTTTAAAAAATGTCTAAAAAAATCAAAATTTTGAAGTTTCAAAATTTACACCGTTCACTACATCGGATGTGTATTTTTGTCATTTTGCACATTCTAATATATAAGGAATTTTGAGTTGGAATGTTGCCCGTTGATAGAATTTGTTATTGCCTACAACTAGGGATTTTAATAGGAATTTGAGTTAGAATATTGCTAAGCGGAATTGGCATGGAAATAGGAGTCGAGTTTTCTGTCATCAAGATGAGACAATTAAACATCTATTTTTCCAATGCCGCTTTGCTAGATTTATATAGTAAATCATCCAAGTAGCTCCACTAGTAGAAAAAGGGTCATCGGTCTAAGCCTTTAGTACCGGTTCCCGTATGAACCGGTACTAAAGGGTACATTAGTACCGGTTGATTTGCCCAGCCGGCCGAGCAAGATCAGTACCGGTTCGATAAGGGCCTTTTGTACCGGTTCATACTAGGAACCGGTACTAAAGGGTAGTGACCTTTAGCACCGGTTCGTGGCACGAACCGGTGCAAAAGGGGTACCTTTAGCACCGGTTCGAGCCACGAACCGGTGCTAAAGGGTTGACACCCATTTTTTCCACTCATGCCTACCCCGCGCAGAAAAAATGTCTAAAAATTAAACGAAAATGATTAAAACTTCAAATTTCAAAATCCTTTGACATGCATGTACCTCACGCAACCAACTTTTATGGAAAATTTGAAATTTTGAATTTTGATATATTTTGAACAAAAAGGTTATTCTAAATTAAATTGGCAATAACTATTGCGTACGGACTTGAAAAAAACATATAATATATGAAAAACCATCTACGCAAAAAGTTACATCCGATTTCAACGGGAAATATGAAAGCAGGAAGATTTTCGATTTTGTCAAAAAAATTAAAAATTTGTTTTTTTGAAATTTATTTTATTATTTCTTCTACTTTTTAGTTATTTTGAAGTTTTTATATTATTTTGGAATTTTTTAAGTTTTTAAGTTTTTTTGATTTTTTTGAATATTTTGAATTTTAAAATTAATAATTAAATTATACACAAAGATTATTTGGAAACCATTGATGCTTATTAATAATTAATCATTGTTGCTTATTTTTAAAATTATTTGGAATTCAAAAAAGTAAAATCATATGTTATCAAAGTGTATGGGTTAATAGAATTCACAGCATAGTATTATCAAGAAGTCGCGAGCGCAGTCTTGGAAGCTAGTAGAGAAAGAATGGAGAAGTTAAGCGTGCTAAGGGTAGAGCAGTGTGAGGATGGGTGACCGATCGGGAAGTGGGACTACTAGTATATACTTTGACATGAGAATAGGGGTGATTAGAGATTAGAGTGGAAACTGTCAAACAATTCAAATATCCAAAAATTGAGAAATTCTGAAAAATAAATTCAAATTTTTTCAATTTTTTTTCAAAATTTATACCAGAAATTCGTCCGGACCTTTGGTACCGGTTCGTGTTACAAACCGGTACCAAAGGTCCCTAGCCTGCACTCCCCTGGGAGCCAACGTGGAGGCCCCTTTAATACCGGTTTGTAATGAACCGGTACCAAAGAGGGGGGGCCTTTTGTCCCGAATCTTTTGTACCGGTTTGTTTTCCGGTACAAATGGGCCTCTGGAACCGGTACTAAAGCCTCTTTTTCCACTAGTGCTCCCAACCTATATTCTTCGACTAGTGTGTCGCCAATATTTTTGGGAATTGGCTTCATGGTATTGATCTCAAGTTTAGAACGCTTATTAGGGTGGGAGCGCTCACCGTTATATGGTCACTTTGGCTATGTAAAAATGACAAAGTTTTTAATGATAAAAACTGTTCTCTCTTGCAGGTCATCTCTAGTTGTACATGTATGTTCCATTTGCACCTATTCAAATACTAGAGAACTGCGACCTATTTATGGAGGTCTATATATACGGTTGGAAGATACGGTGAGGGATACTTTTTCTTAATATGGATGGCCACGTAATCTTCGGATTGGTCCAGCATAGTCACCATAGGCGTTTTGCAATTGCTCTTAATGATATGTAATTCGCCTTTTTTTCTTTTACTTGAGACGGTTTGGACGGTTGTGTGTATCTTAGTTATGCAGAGACCGGGTGTAATAGTTAAACTTTTTTAAGTAATAAAGCAACCGTTATCGAAAAAGAATATGACATTGCCTACATCAAGGGTTCTTTAATGTTTTTGAAACTTCAAATATCATTTTTTTTACTTTTTTACAAACAAGCTACATGTACTCAGATTCTCAGACTACAAAAAAAATGCAGTCCATATAGTAGGATATATCAATAACGATATGGTGGGGCCTTAGACAACACTCTGAAATAGTGACTCTTGCTTGGATCACGTGATCTTGTCCACATAGAATGACAAATTTAGAGAGCTGGATCTTAGTATTTTGCTTATTTAAGCCCGACCACGCGAAGCATGCCGTGCATTATATTCATTGGGTGGGCACCCTACTGACATGCCTTTGGTAAGTAGTGTACGTTTGGACATATCGATGCATCTGTGTGGGTGAATCATTTTATTGTGCATGGACCTATGCAATCCTCTGCACTTGCTGCAAGCATCGCAGCTGATCCTGTCGGCAAGGCCCCACCTATCTTGGAACACGATCTACACCCGATTGGCAGCCCACCGCACCATCTGGCCATGATGCTGTTTAAACGTCCGAGCCATGCGTCTTGTCTCTTCCACAGTCCACATGCAGCCGCAGCAGCAACAAGTACACGCCCGGACACATAGGGCCCTAAAATAAATCGGGCCCTCAAATCTAGTTCCTCTGGTGTCTCACGCTTCTCTCCATCTCAGTCACTTTTCCATACGGTCAGAAAGACCATAGTAACCACCCAATATGCTTGTGCAAATTATTGTTCCAAGTGGAATAAACTCGATGGCGCTAAGTCAGTATGGTCTTGAATTCTTAGCGTAAATAATTCCTACTTCAACACAACATTATTGATTTGTGTATATTTTATGGTTTTAAATTCCATTATCATTTACTACCAAGTATTATTCTATGATGAACATTTGTTAGGGAAGGGCTTAGAGCATCTCCAATGCCACCCCCAAATACTTTCGGTGGGGGACGCCGATGGTCATACCGTCGGATGCCTGTGAGAGTGTGTGTCTTCCATGGCTGCCCGCTAGCAATATCCATGGTTTTAAACCATAATATACTGTTTGTGTTACTTCCATGGCTGCCTGCTAGCAATATCCAATTGAGCGTGTGTGTCGGCGCTCCCAAGCCGTTCGACAACAATCGAGGCCGGCATAGTACTGATGTACACAGTATTGGACCTCCAACATTGTAGACGGATAATGAGGGGGGGGGGGGGTTGTTTTTGGCGCCCCAAAAGCCCCTGCTCTAATGCCCCATCATTCCATGTGGACAAGATCACCCAATTTTTTATTAATATATTTATACCTCCATTCCATAATTTGTGTTGTCATTGTAGTTCAAATTTGAACTAAAGATAAAACAAAAAAATTAAAACAGGTGGAAAAAGATAATCCTAACATTGCAAAACTTTGATGTTCAGAGACATCAACACAAAGGGTTACTACTCCCTTCTTTTTTTAATGAGTGTTGTGTCTGTCTGTTCATGAAATGACATATGATAATACAAAAAATATCTTTGAATCAAATACCTGGAATGACCATGTAACATTCGAGTAATCTAGTGGAAAAATAATATGATGTACGATATTTGCAATGTATTATTCTCGATGTTCATACTAGTAGCTTGACTAGACAATTTCATGAATCAATTAATAGTTAGTGTAAATGCACAAACTAAATAGGTTTTACCAAAATACCGTTTGTATCTCCGTCCCATATTATGTTCCATATAATATTCGGTTAAAGTTAAACTTATTAAGTTTGATGAAATATAAAGCAAAATACATCAACTTATACAATACTTAATCAATTCTATTAAAATCATCATGAAATTGACATTCATATAATATACATGTGGTATTGCGCATGTCATTATTTCTTTCTATATACTCAGTCAAATTTAAGATTTGATTTTAACAAAAAAATGTAACATATTTTGTGACAGAGGAAGTACTATGATAAGCATATAGTCACCAACCAGACACGTCTGATTACGATCCATGTTCTGACACGGCCTTTAGACTTGTCACAATGTGAATTCTTATACCTTAATATTGGGCATGTATTATTTTATGATACTTCTCCTATAATGCATACTAGTATGGTAGTTTTATTATACTTAATATTTTGCATACATGGTTTATTTGTCATTAAATTTTCTAGTTTCACTATAACACAGTGTCATATTATGATTTCACACTCATATCTCTCCTTACTAATATTTGTGCCACAACAGTTTTTTACCAACATGATATATATGATACTGGCTATGATACTTCCATTCTAGCTGGTCTCATATGGTGGAAAATAATAACTCTGCCTTTGGCTGAATGACCAATTTAGACAGAACCGAATATTAGTATTTCGCATATTCGAGCATGACCTCGCGAAGCACGCTGGGTACTTGTCATTTACCAATTAGCAGCATTCAGTGACCGGTCACCGTGCTCACATGCCTTTGTCACTAGACCAATAAATAGACCAACCGTACATTTAACATACTCCCTCTATTTCTATTTATCTCGCGTTCTAAGTTCACTTAAACTGTTAAAGTTAAATTTTATAAAGTTTAATAAGATAAATATCAACATTTTTCATATAATATTAATATATACTTCATTGTGATTCCAATACAATAGATCTTCTATTGTAGATATTGATATTTTCTAATAGATTTGTTTAAATTTATAAAATTTAACTTTAACTAAATTAAAATGTGAAATAATTATGAAAGAAAGGTGTATATTCATGCATGTGTATTGACGGTCCAAATTAGCATGGTGGCGATTTGCTAAAATTTATCCCCTCTTATCGGTGCTAGCACTCATGGGAACCTGCACTTGGTCGCCAAGTGAACCAGCAAGTCATCTGTGGTCCTATCTGCGTGTCGGCCTATTGGTCCGGCCCCTCCGATGCATGGAGTGTCGACTTTTGCACTACTGGAGCATCTAATTGCTTGATTAGACTAATAAGTACATTGGGCCCCTCTGCTGTGCAGCGTCTTGAGATTTATCACATCAATAATTGAAGTAACGTACGCATATACTCCCTTCGTGGTAGTGTGGGATTTTTTTTAATATAAGGAGTATAGTTTTCTGCGAAAAATTCCAGAATATATGGTGTATGGTGGTAGTGTGGGATTTTTTTTACAAAATTTAGGCACAATCTGATTGGGAGAGATAAGATACCGAGATTTACTTATTTTTGCTCCGTCCTCACATCGACCACCTACCTGTATAAACATCTAAAAGTATTGAATTTGCCCTTTTAGCCTCACTAGTAGAAAAAAGGGCTTCCGTTCGACCCCTTTAGTTCCCAAACAATTTGGTCCGCGACTAATATGAGCATTAGTCTCGGTTCAAATGAAAATATGGGCCAGGAAGCATTAGTCCCGGTTCAAATGGAGGCTTTAGTCCCGGTTTGAGCCACCAACCGGGACTAAAGGTCCCTACCTTTAGTCCCGGTTGGTGGCTCAAACCGGGACTAAAGCCTACCCTTTAGTCCCGGTTTGTGGCTCAAACCGGTACTAAAGGTCCGGCGCCCATTTTTCCTCTCATTCCTACCCCCCCCCCCCTCCCCCGCGCAGAAAAAACGTCTAAAACAAATAAACGAAAATGATAAAAACTTCAAATTTCAAAATTCTTTGACATGCATGTACCTCACGCAACCAACTTTTATGGAAAATTTGAAAATTTGAATTTTGATATTTTTTGCAAAAAAAAGTTGTTCCAAATTAAAACGGCTATAACTTTTGCATACGGACTCGAAAAAAAATGTATAATATATGAAAAACTATCTACACAAAATTTTACATCCGATTTCAAGAAGTGTATGGGTTCATAGAATTGATAGCATAGCATTATCAAGAAGTTGCGAGCGCAGTGTTGGAAGGTAGTAGGGAAGGAATGGAGAAGTTAAGCGTGCTAAGGGTGGAGTAGTGTGAGGATAGGTGACCGACCGGGAAGTGAGGACCATAAGTATGTAATTTGACATGAGAATAGAGGTGATTAGAGATTAAGTGGAAAGTGGAGACTGTTAAACAATTCAAATATTCAAAAATATGGAAATTTAAAAAAAATTGGGCTTTTTTTCAATAATTCTACCAAAAATTATATTGGATCCCTTTAGTCCCGGTTGGAGCCACCAAAATCCCTTGCACTAATGCCCCATAATTCCATGTGGACAAGATCACCCCATTTTCTGTTAATATATTTATACCTCCATTCCATAATTTGTGTTGTCATTGTAGTTCAAATTTGAACTAAAGGCAAAAGAAAAATTATGAAATAGGTGGAGTAAAAAGATAATCCTAATATTGCAAAACTTTGATGTTCAGAGACATTAGCACAAAGGGTTACTACTCCCTTCTACTTTTAGTCAGAGTTGTGTCTATGTGTTCGTGAAATGACATATGATAATACAAAAATATCTTTGAATCAAATACCAGGAGCAACCATGTAACACGTACTCGAGTGATCTGGTGGAAAAATAATATGATGTACGATATTTGCAATGTATATATTCTCAATGTTCATACTAGTAGCTTGACTAGGCAATTTCATGAATAAATTAATAGTTAGTGTAAATGCACAAAAAATAGTTTTTACCAAAATACGGCTTGTATCTTCGCCCCATATTATGTTCCATATAATACTTGGTTAAAGTTAAAATTATTAAGTTGGTAACATATAAAGCAAAATACATTTTTTTATACAATACTAATAAATCAATGCTATTAAAATCATCATGAAATTGACTTTCATATAATATACATGTGGTATTGCGCATGTCAATATTTCTTTCTATATACTTAGTCAAATTTAAGATTTGATTTCAATAAAAAATACGTAACATATTTTGTGACAGAGGAAGTACTATGACATGCGTATGGTCACCAACCAGACATGTCCTATGCGATCCTTGCACAGATTACGATCCATGTTCTGACACGGCCTTTAGACTTGTCACAATGTGAATTATTATACCTTAATATTAGCATGTATTAGTTTATGATACTTCTCCTATAATGTATAGTAGTATGATAGTTTCATTATACTTAATATTTTGCATACATGATTTATTTGTCATTAATTTGTTTTAGTTTCACTATAACACTATGTCATATTATGATGCCACTCTCACATCTCTGCTTATTAATATTTGTGCGACAACAGTTTTTTACCAACATGATATGCATGATACTGTCTATGATACTTCCATTCTAGCTGGTCTCATATGGTGGAAAGTAATAACTCTGCCTTGGGCTAAACGACCAATATAGACAGAACCGAATCTTATTATTTTGCATATTCGAGCATGACCTTGATGTCTACGCACACGTCTGTTCTTATAGACAGTGTTAGACCTCCAAGTGCAGAGGTTCGTAGAATAACAGCAAGTTTCCCTTAAGTGGATCACCCAAGGTTTATCAAACTCAGGGAGGAAGAGGTCAAAGGTATCCCTCTCAAGCAACCTTGCAATTACAATACAAGAAGTCTCTTGTGTCCCCAACACACCCAATACGCTTGTCAGATGTATAGGTGCACTAGTTCGGCGAAGAGATAGTGAAATACAAGTAATATGGATGATTATAAGTAGTAAACGCAATCTGAAATAAATATCGCTGCGAGCAAACATGTACAAGAACTGAATGTATACGGTGTTTCAATGCATAGAAACAAGGCCTAGGGATCATACTTTCACTAGTGGACACTCTCAACAAAGATAACATAATTGAACACAAAAATATCTATCTTCACTATGCTATTCTAAACTATTCTCCGATGGATAACAAACACTAATCATGTGTAGGGCTACGATGCACTCCTCAAAGTTCGCATTTCTCCAAACTAGATTGCCCCACACTATCACCTTGAGCGCACTAGATGGTTCCAACAAACACCAACAATTCATAGAGACACACATAATACGCACACTGTCACCTTCACATCATGGTACAAGGTGTCTACGGAGATTACAATAATAAGGCACTGGAGTAGCATAATATATGAAGAACAACATCTACCAATTCAAATAGATACAAAGCTCATGATCACATATAGATCACATCACGAGAGAGAGAGGTGAACCACATAGCTACCGGTAGAGCCCTCAGCCCCAGGGGAGAACTACTCCCTCCTCATCATAGGAGATAGCAACGGCGATGAAGATGGCGGTGGAGTCGAAACAGAGACTTCTGTCCCCCGAAATTGGTCTTCGATGACGGCGGCGCTGCGGAACTTTATCTGGGAAAACGCCGATTGATCTAGGATTTTCGTGTCGGAGGCTTTATATAGGCAGAGAGGCGATGTCTGAGGGCACCAGGGGGTCCCACACCATAGGGTGGCGCGGCCAGGGGGTCACCCGTGCCACCAAGTGGTGTGGCCACCTCCTGGCCCTCCTCCGACTCTTCTTTGGACTCCATCTCGTGTCAGGGGAAAATAGGAACTTCGGGCTTTGTTTCGTCCAATTCCGAGACTGCTTAGTAGTTTTTGTTGTAGCATGACTTATTTCAAATGACTGAGATTGCTTAATGAGGCTTTGAAAAAATCATGCGTTGTTTTTATTATATGAAAGCATTTTATTATGGTTTTCTCCTTGATGCGTTATTTGGGTTGACTTGGCGCATGCTTACAACATGTTTGACTCTAATGAGTCACCATAAGTCTCTATGATCATTTGGTTTTTGACTTGTGATACCACTTTGTGCTTCGGTTTATGATGTTTTGTCAATGTGCATGATTATGGCCGTTACTGCTCTCTTAGTTGGTCGCTCCCTGTGTTTTGCTAGCCTTCATTTTGTACTGAGTATGAGCTCTACTCGTGCATCCAACTCCAAAAAACCAAGTTATTCCAATGTGTGCACCATACATACCTATTAGCAATTTGCTATTCCAAGTACATTTGACTTGCTTTTATCTATCCTTCAAATTAAACTCTTTTTGGTGTGATGTGAAAATTAGTCAGTAAAGCTCTCACGAACCTAACGGTACACTTTACTTTTCTCACTTTTAATAATTTTGACATTGTGGCTCTCTTATGTTGATGTTATGCTTGTAAGTTGTAAGTTGGAAATTAGCCTAGCCATGCCGTCATGGGGCAAGCTTTCAACATTGCACTTTCTCTCATTTGAGTTGATATCGTGATCTTTTATTTATGGATACTCGCGATGCGAAATAAGTTGGGATCTTGTGAGGTCATGGATTTTGTATATGTGTTAGAGAAACGCCTGGTCCGCTAATCTAAGCCATGCATCATTCATGGTGGAAATTTACAGCATGCCCATAGTGGACATTCGACAACGCATCTCACAATAAAAAGCTATACCAATGGTAAATAAAAGAGATGCTGAGGTGTTCATTGTATGTTTGTCTTGTCATTTTGATGTGGGCTTGTTCCATATCATCGGGCAGGAGGTACCCCATTGGCGGTTCTCGATGATACGTGTATGCTTACAATGACAAGAGCTTGCTTGGGACCTAAGTCGAGTAGCATGAGGTTTGGGTATTCGTACTTCACGGGACACGAGGTTTTCACCTTATGATTTGTTAAGCATATGCTTCATAATTATAATCGCATTTACCTTAACCATTCAAGATGCCTATGATGGGGGCAATGAGAGCTCAAAGCTAGTAAGTATCATAATTTTTGAAGGTTTATAAAAATTGCAATCCCTGCTTCCCTCTGCGAAGGGCCTTTGTTTTACTTTTATGTTGAGTCTCCACCTTCTACCTTTATGCACCGTCTAAGAGAGCATAGTTGCCATTCTAAGTTTAATGTGCATAGTCCCAAAGTATATCATTGATTGATTCATGATTATGGTTTTGCTTGTTCTTAAATTATTTGTATCTAGTCGCCCTCTTACACTTGAAGGTGTCCTATGCATTTATGTTTTGCTATTCCATGAAGGACAAGCTAAAAACCACTTCGCTATGTTTTCCATATGATTTGAACACATACTTAACTTTCAATATTTCATTGTCCATGATCTTTCGTTTGTGTTACTTTTCATGTTATAACATGGTTGCTAAGTTTTTATTGTCAAGAGTATGTCTCTTATGCCCATGTTTTAAGTACTTTGATCCCAGCACTCAATGTTTTACATCGTTGATCAAGATTATGATGGTGCATGTCACCTCAAAAATTATTCTTTTGTTATCACTTACCTACTCGAGGATGAGCAGGAGTTAAGCTTGGGGATGCTTGATACGTCTCAAACGTATCTATAATTTTTGATGCTCCATGCTTGTTTATACACCATGTGCTTTGTGTTTTGATACACTTCGTGGCGTTTTTATGCATTTTCCGGAACTAACCTACTAACGAGACGCCACAGTGCCAGTTCCTTGTTTTCTGCTGTTTTTATGTTTCAGAAAAGCTACACAGGAAATATTCTCAGAATTGGACGAAATAAAAGCCGAACCTCCTATTTTTACCGAAGCTTCGCGAAGACCGAAGATGAGATGGAGGGGGGCCACAGGCCGGCCACACCCTAGGGTGGCGCGGCCTAGGCCCTGGCCGTGCCACCGGGGGGTGAGACCGCCTGGTCCACCTCCTGACGCCGCCCTTCTGCCTATATATTCCCCTCAACGGGAAAAACCTAAGGACCCGATCAATTTTTCTCGAAACATACTGCAAGCCACCGCCATCGTTGACGCGAGATCGGAAGGATCCAGGAGCTCTTCCCGGCACCTTGCAGGAGAGGGGAATCCCTGCCGGAGGCCTTCTGCACCACCATGGTCGCGCTCCGGACTGATGTGTGAGTAGTCTACCTTGGACTACGGGTCCATAGCAGTAGCTAGATGGTCGTCTCCTCCACCATGTGCTTCATGTTTAGATCTTGTGAGCTGCCCTACATGATCAAGATCATCTTTGTGTAATTCTACATGTTGTGTTTGTTGGGATCCGATGAGTATTGGTACTATGTCAAGTTGATGTGCTGAATTATTTTATTTATGCTACCTCTATGTTGTTTATGATCTTGCATGCTCTCTGTTGCTAGTAGATATCTTGGCCGAGTAGATGCTAGTGACTCCAAGAGGGAGTATTTATGCTCGATAGTTGGGTTCATGCCTCTAGTAATCTGGGGAAGTGATAGAAACCTCTAAGGTTGTAGATGTGCTATTCCCACTAGGGAGAAAACAACATTCTTGTGTTTAAGGATATTTGCATTGTTTACATTACGCACTTTGCTTAAGACGATAATCTGTTGTTCGCAACTTAATACCCGATGGTTGCTCGGACGACATCCGGAGGGTGGATTATTAGTCATAGATGCAGTTGGATTACGGTCTATGTATTTTGTCATAATGCACTACTAGGAAAACCCTTATCCATGAGCCCATTATCTACGGCGCACTACATTTCGGTGCTCCACGGATAAATAAGCGTGGCGCACCACGTAATATGTGCCACAGATACCACGTTATGCGTGGCGCACCAAACAGGTGGTGCACCACGCATATGTGGGCCCCAACGTGCACCAGGGCTTGGGGTGTCAGGCCCCCACATCCGTGGCGCATGAATTGGGGGTGCGCCATGCATATAGCAGATATCAGTGGCGCACCACAGATGCGTGCGCCACGGATATATGTGGGCCCATCCTCTGGAAAATGTGGCAGGCATATCCGTGGCGCACGGTCATTTGGTGCGCCACTAATGTAGAGTTTTGTGGAGCACCATAATGATGTGAGCCATGGATATGTCATACCTACCACCATAAAGGTGCCATCTCCCCCGCGTTCCACGACATCATGGTGCATCTGCTTGTCCACGTGATGGATGATGTCATCTACCTCGGGCCGCCATTCCTCCACAACATGATGCTGTTTGAAAGGCTGAACGACGTTCTCAAAGGCTACGTTCGCAATAGGGCGCGTCCAGATGAAAGCATAGCCAAGGGCTTCCTGTCCTACGAGTGCAGATCGTTCTGCCAGAATTATCTACAAAACGAGGACGAGGACGTCTCTATTGGTCTGCCAATCAGGAGGCACCTCGGCAGGATCCATGGGTTTGGTCACCGCGATGGCTTTGTCCCCATGCACGTCGTCTTCAAAGCCCGACAACCAGACTTTGACAAGGCACACCGAGTCGCGCTACAACACCTTGAATTGGTCGCACCTGGGGTGTTAGAGCACAAAAGCTTCATTGAGAAGAAGTTTAGTGACACGGGCAGACACGGGCAGACGGAGGACGAAGGGAGACATAACTAGAGAGCACAACTCCAGCTTTACGTGGTGGTTCAAGGAAAAGCTACTCCAGCTTCATCATGGTAACATGCCTTCCACGAAAGAGGAAAAACTCTTATTCGTCTTGTCACAGTGCCCCGCAATGAACGTGAGGACCTATCAGGCGTACGACATCAATGGTTACACATTCCACACCGAGAAAAAGGACCATAGCAGCGAACACCAGAACTCAGGGGTCACGATGCTGTCCTACGCGGACGACGAATCCACCGTTAATGGAAGGTTCTTCGGGAGGATCGAGGAGAGCTGGGAACTCAACTACTGTGGAGAGAAGATGCCGATGTTTCGGGTCAGATGGGCCAAGAACGTCGAAAAAGAAGGCCGGTACTTCACCACCATGGTCATACCCGAAGCCAAATCCAGCGCGAACGTCCAGGCAAAAAATGAGCCATGGGTACTGGCGAGCCAGGTTGATCAATGCTTCTTCATTACCGACCCGGTAAGGCCTAGCCGCGTTGTCGTTAGGAGGGGAAAAAGGAGCATCATCGGAATGGAGGGAGCGGCCACCGAGCAAGACTTTGACAAGTACGGCGATCCCAAGATAGAAGAGGAATTTGACAAGTACTTCGACAAGCCTAGTGATGCCGCTGGAAGAAGGAAGACCACCCTACCCTCTAAAGGATGCCCGTACACGAGAAGAAATCCCCATGTTTCCGGGCTCAATTATTCAACCGCGACGAAGAAGGGCAAGAAGATCGTGACGAGTCGACGACGGTAGCTCGTTCGGAATCGACATCGGACAACATGTGTCATTTTTGGAGGAACAATCATATAAATGATTTTTGGTTTTTTGTAACAATGATCATATATATGTTATATGATTCATATGGTTTTTTGTAACAATGATATATAGATGTCGGACTGGTACTATTTAAAAATTATTATTTTTAGAATAAGAAAATATTATTTATTGCAATATAGTAATTTTAAACTTTCTGAAATATAGTTTTTGTAAAAACAAAAAAGGTGGGAGGTCCAGGGTTCGAACCTGGCACCTCCCAAACAGCTAGCGGAACCCAGAACCACTGGGCTATGTCGAGATTGTTGTCTAGATGGCACTGCGGCCGCTTTTGAACTATACAAAAACATGCGTGGCGCACCCCTATATGGTGCGTCACGCATAACATATCCGTAGCGCACCTCTGAGGGATGCACCACGCATAACCAGGACTTAGGGGTAAAACGGTTCGCCCCCCTTTCTTCTCTCCCACGCGTGCACTTCTCTTCCCCGCCCAAACCCTAGCCGCCGTGCTCGCCTCCGCTCTGCCCCGAGCCGCCGCGCTCGCCTCCGCTCTGCCGCGCTCGCCTCCGCTCCACCGCCCTCGCCTCCGCTACGCCGCACCACGCACGCCTGTGGAGGAGCTGTCTGTGGAGGATCCGCCGCCATCGTCTGTGGAGGAGCCGCCGCCGTCGGTGAGTGCCCGCCCCCGCAGAGGAGGAGGAGGTCGCCGTCTATGAGGAGTAGGAGGACTACCAGGCACAGGTGACCAACTTCAGCGGCAACTGCTACAAAGGGTACAAGACAGGAGAGCTCGTGGTCTCCAAGTGGAGGAGACACGTGTGGAAGAAGAACCGGATGAAGTTCTTGATCATGGTCCCGATCTTGCTCATCGTCATCGCTGGTGTGATCTATTCGTTCATATCGTAGTCTAGGTGATATGTAACTCCATATATAATATGTAATGATCAAAGTTGTACTTAGCTTGTCTAATGATTCGACACTTGACTTCATATTGATGTATTTCGACACTTGACTTCATATTGATGTCTTTCGACACTTGACTTCATATTGATGTATTTCGGTGAATTCCTGTGTTACTGATGTGTATATCTTTGCATTTGTACTGTATACTGTATATTTTCTGCTGTATACTATGTATTTCTGCTATATTTTCAAAAAAAATACAAATGGAAAACATATCAGTGGAGCACCATTTTTAATGTCAGTGGCGCACCCTATCCGTAGCGCACCTAAATGGGGTGCGCCGCAGATATTATGCGTGGTACACCTATTAGGGTGCGCCACAGGTATAACACATATCCGTGGCGCACATGGACGTGCGCCACAGATAAAACTTACCTGTGGCTTGATATGCGTAGCGCATGCTAGGTGCGCCACTAAGCCTCAAAATGGTGCTCCACAGATAGGGTTTCTCCTAGTAGTGATGCCCAGAGTGAATCTCATAGTGATCCTCATGACATATGTACGTTATCTTTATTCTATCAATTACCCAACTGTAATTTGTTTACCCAGCATGTTGTTATTTATCTTATGGAGAGACACCACTAGTGAACTCTGGACCCTGGTCTAATTTCCTTTACATTGCTATACTGTTTAATTTTACTCGCACTATTTACTTTCTTGCATACTATTACCTTTTACCACTGATACGCTCAATCCTTTTTTTACAGCAACCCGGTGAGATTGACAACCTCATCGTAAGTTGGAGCAAAGTTCTTGGTTGTGTTGTGTGCAGGTTCCACGTTGCTGCTGGTGCAAAGCAAAGCCCTGGACGAGGCGCTATATAAATTATCCAGAGTTGTCACGAAGCTGGCGAGCATAAACCTTTAGAAGTGTGGTTCTTTCTCCTACTGGTTCGATAACCTTGCTTTCACAACTGAGGGAAGACTTGCTGTTGTGCTCATCATACCTTCCTCTTGGGGTTCCCAAGGGAGTGTAATCTACACGCCATCAATAGGTAGTTCACAAGATCTAAGCATAAAGCACATGGTGGAGAAGACAACCATCTAGCTACTTCTATGGACCCGTAGTCCAAGGTAGACTACTCACACATCACTCCGGAGGTGACCATGGTGATGAAGAAGGCCTCCGGCAGGGATTCCCCTCTCTGGCAGGGTGCCGGGAAGAGCTTCTAGACCCTCCCGATCTCGCGTCGACGACGGCGGTGGCTTGCAATAGGTTTCGTGGAAAATTGATTGGGGCTTTAGGTTTTTCCCATTGAGGGGAATATATAGGCGTAAGGGCAGCGTCAGGAGGTGGACAAGGGGGGCTCACTCCCTGGTGGCGCGGCCAGGGCTTGGCCCGCGCTGCCCTAGGGTGTGGCCAGGTCCTGGCCCCCCTCTGTCTCTGCTTTGGACTCCGACTCGTGTTCTAGAAAATAGGAGGTTCGGCTTTTGTTTCATCCAATTCCGAGAATATTTCCTGTGTAGCTTTTCTGAAACACAAAAATAGCAGAAAACAAGGAACTGGTACTGTGGCGTCTCGTTAGTAGGTTAGCTCCGAAAAATGCATAAAAACGCCACGAAGTGTAACAAAACACAAAGCAAATGGTGTATAAACAAGCATGGAGCATCAAAAATTATAGATACGTTTGAGACGTATCAGTGACGGTGGCGGCAACTACGCAACGAAGGACGCATGGCTCGAGTTTCCAACAGCCGGATCCTTGCATCAAAGATACAGATACTGACAACCAAAGATGGAGGACCGCATGCTGGTATTCCGTACATGCCGGCGAACTGTAAGCGTGTCTTTCTAAGGTAGGAGGCGGAGATTCACGAGGGTGGGAGAAGAAGGCGTTGAAATGAGATGTGATGCTTCAGGATGGCCCTACGGGCTAATCCAGCAGGATATGTGTGATGGTGCTCCCGAGCTATTTGACAACAATCGGGCAGGCACAATAGTGTCGTACATAGTATTGGTCCTCCAATGTTGCCGACAAATTTTTGGGGGTTGTCACTAGGAGCCCTTTTTTTCCGGCGCCCCATAATCCCCTGCTCTGATGCCCCATCATTCCATGTGGACAACATCACACTATTTTTTCTGTTAGTATATTACTCCCTTGGCTCCATAATTCTTGTTGTCATCGTAGTTCAGATTTAACTTAAAAGCACAATAAAAATTATGAAAGAGCCAATCCTAACATTGCCGTCGGCACAAAGGGTCACTACTCCACTGTGCCCTCCATTTTTAATGATATTACTAGTCGTCTTGTCTATCAGTCAGTTAATTGACGTTGATAATTCAAAACAATTCTTAGAATCAAATACTAGGAATGACCAAGAAACATTCGAGTGATGTGGTGGCAAAATAATATGATGTTCACTAGTAGAAAACGGGCCTTTGGCCAGGACCCTTTAGTCCCGGCCTCCATCTGGGCCGGGACTAAAGGCCCGGCCACGTCGCCCGAAATTCGCCAGCCGCCTGGGAGGCTTTAGTCCCGGCCCGTAACGACGCTTTAGTCCCGGTTTGAGACACAAACCGGGACTAAAGGGCCATGCGCTGGGCGGCCCACATGTGCGCACCCTTTAGTCCCGGTTTGTGTCTCAAACCGGGACTAAAGTCCTCTGCCTATATATATGGCAGCCCCTGCAGCCCCTCTCTCCCCTCTTGCATTTTTTTGGATGAAAGGTGTGAGTGTGTGCTAGCTCTCCTTTTTGCTTGGATGCACTAGAGGTGTTTGTTGAAATGTTTGTTAGAGCGATGCCGCTTCAGTTCACCGAACACAACTACGATATGAGGTCCCCGAGCCACGCTTAAGCCTCTTCCTCTTTATTTCCACTTATTCTAAAAGGTTAGCAACTATATTTCCTTGTTTAGACCGTGCGGTACTAATTTTTAGGATCGTGATTGTGTTTGATATATTGTTGCATAACGCAGATGAGCCATCCATGGATGTACGGTGATCGACGCACCGCCGCTTACAGAGAAGGCGTGCATTCTTTTCGAGATGCGGCCGATGCGAACAAGCATGGTGGTGGCTATATGTTTTGTCCATGTGTTGAATGTCGGAATGAGAAGGACTACACTTCCTCAAGAGTCATTCAGAGCCACCTGCTTCGGTCCGGTTTTATGTCGGGCTATAATGTTTGGACCAAGCACGGAGAAAGAGGGGTTATGATGGAAGACGACGATGAAGAAGATAACGATGATGACAACTACCGATCTATGTTCCCTGAGTATGCTGATACCACAATGGAAGACAATGAAGAAGAAGATCAGGGTGCAGAACGGGAACCAGATGAGCCCGCTGATGATCTTGGCCGGGTCATTTCTGAAGCACGGCGAGGCTGCGACACAGAAAAGGAGAGGTTGCAGTTCGAGCAGATGTTACAGGACCACAACAAATTGTTGTACCCAACTTGTGAAGATGGCCAGAAGAAGCTGGGTAGCACACTGGAATTGCTGAAGTGGAAGGCAGAGACCGGTGTGACTGACTCGTCATTCGAAAAGTTGCTGGTACTGATGAAGAAGATGCTTCCAAGAAAGAACGAATTGCCCGCCAGCACGTACGAAGCAAAGAAGCTTGTCTGCCCTCTAGGATTAGACGTGCAGAAGATACATGCATGCCCTAATGACTGCATCCTCTACCGCGGTGAGAAGTATGAGAATATGGATAAATGCCCGGTATGCACTGCATTGCGGTATAAGATCAGAAAAGATGACCCTGGTGAGATTGAGGGCGAGCCACCCAGGAAGAGGGTTCCTGCCAAGGTGATGTGGTATGCTCCTATAATACCACGGTTGAAACGTCTGTTCAGAAATAAAGATCATGCGAAGTTGTTGCGATGGCACATGGAAGATCGTATGAAAGACGATAAGTTGAGGCACCCCGCCGATGGTCGGCAGTGGAGAAAAATCGAGAGAGAGTTCCCGAGATTTGCAGGTGATGCAAGGAACTTATGGTTTGGTCTGAGTACAGATGGCATGAATCCTTTTGGGGAGCAGAGTTGCAGTCACAGCACCTGGCCCGTTACTCTATGTATCTATAACCTTCCTCCTTGGTTGTGCATGAAGCGGAAGTTTATTATGATGCCAGTGCTTATCCAAGGTCCAAAGCAACCCGGCAACGGCATTGATGTGTACCTAAGGCCATTAGTTGATGAACTTTTACAGCTGTGGGCCGAACCAGGTGTACGTGTGTGGGACGAGCACAAACAAGAGGAATTTGACCTTCGAGCGTTGCTTTTCGTAACCATCAATGATTGGCCTGCTCTTAGTAACATTTCAGGACAGTCAAACAAGGGATACAATGCATGCACGCACTGTTTAGATCAGACAGAAAGTATATATCTGGACAAGTGTAGGAAGAATGTGTACCCGTACAATCGTCGTTTTCTTCCGCCCAAGCATCCCTTAAAGAAAAAAGGCAAGCATTTCAATGGCAAGGCAGAACCCCGGGGGAAGCCTGTCATCCGTACTGGTGCTGAAGTATTTGATATGGTCAAAGATTTAAAAGTAATCTTTGGAAAGGGTCCTGGCAGCCAACCTGTTCCTAACGGCCCTGATAAGCGCGTACCCATGTGGAAGAAGAAATCTATATTTTGGGAGCTACCCTATTGGGAAGTCCATGAGGTCCGCTCCGCAATCGACGTGATGCACCTGACGAAGAATCTCTGCGTGAATATTCTAGGCTTCCTGGGCTTGTATGGGAAGTCAAAAGATACACCGGAAGCACGGGAGGACCAGGAACGTCATAAAGGAAGAGATGGCTTGCATCCAGGGCAGTTTCAAGGGCGTGCCAGCTACGCTCTTACTAAGGAAGAGAAGGAAATCTTCTTTGAAGTCCTTTTCAGTATCAAGGTCCCGACTGGCTTCTCGTCGAATATAAAGGGAATCGTAAATATGAAAGACAAAAAATTCCAAAACCTAAAGTCTCATGACTGCCACGTGCTTATGACGCAATTGCTTCCGGTTGCATTGAGGGGAATTCTACCGGAAAATGTTCGCCTGGCAATTGTGAAGGTATGTGCATTCCTCAATGCAATTTCTCAGAAGGTAATCGATCGAGAAAGTCTATCAGGGTTACAGATTGATGTGGTCCAATGTCTGGTCAGCTTTGAGTTGTTGTTCCCGCCATCCTTCTTCAATATAATGACACACCTCCTAGTTCACCTAGTCGAAGAGATTAGAATTCTCGGTCCTGTGTTTCTACACAATATGTTCCCCTTCGAGAGGTTCATGGGAGTCTTAAAGAAATATGTTCGTAACCGTGCTAGGCCAGAAGGAAGCATCTCCAAGGGCTATGGAACAGAGGAGGTCATTGAGTTTTGTGTGGACTTTCTTCCTGACCTTAAGCCGATTGGTGTTCCTGAATCTCGGTATGAGGGTAGGCTGACAGGAAAAGGCACACTAGGAAGGAAAGCAAAAGTATGTATGGACGGGCATTCTTTCTCTCAAGCACACTACACAGTTCTACACAATTCCACTGTGGTGGCTCCGTATATCGTGAGACACAAGAATATTCTACGCTCCGAAAACCCGGGGAAGGCTGACTCTTGGATTAAAGGGGAACACGAGAAGACTTTTGGTAGTTGGTTGCAGACACATCTCATGAATGACGACACCGTTGGAGATCAGCTGTACTGTTTGGCCAGGCCACCATCTTCGACTATATGTACTTTCCAAGGGTACGAGATAAATGGGAACACATTTTACACGGTTGCCCAAGATAAAAAGAGCACCAACCAAAATAGTGGTGTCCGCTTTGATGCAACAGACGAGAATGGGCACTGTTTGGAAACATATTATGGGTACATAGAGGAGATATGGGAACTTGACTATGGACCTACTTTTAAGATCCCTTTGTTTCGGTGCAAATGGGTGAAGCTGACAGGTGGCGGGGTAGTTGTAGACCAAAAGTACGGCATGACAACAGTGGATCTCAATAATCTTGCGTACATGGATGAACCATTCGTCCTAGCCAACGATGTCGCTCAGGTTTTCTATGTGAAGGACATGTCTACAAAAACGAGAAAAAGAAATCAGCAAAAGAAGACATCGTCCGATGAGCCAAAGCGCCACATAGTTCTTTCAGGGAAAAGAAACATCGTGGGAGTAGATGACAAGACAGACATGTCAATAGATTATAATAAGTTTCATGAAATTTCGCCCTTCAAAGTGAAGACTGACCCAAGCATCCTACTGAATGATGAAGATTCTCCATGGCTACGACCCAGAAGAAAACATAAATAATAGATAGGATTGTTGGTGCAATAATGTAATAATGTATTAAAGCAAGAACAATTGTACCACTTCTTGATGCACACTGTGCACTATCTCGCTGCATGATACAAGAACAAAAAAGCGTACCTATGTTCTTTGTTGCAATCCATTCTCTCTAGAACTAGATTGTGGGTAGGGAAATACTGCGATCAGAACTGATGACGGACTAGAAGTGGATACCCAAATATATATGGAGCGGATGAAAGGCAAAGCCTGCTCTTAAATGCTGGTATCATTTGGTGTGCATGGAAACGGCTCAATGAAAATCATGAGAGGAATTAATCCAAAGAGTGGCTAATGGATCGGGAGTTACAAAAAGGAGAGTAATAGTGTGATTGGCTGCGTGGTAATAATTAGCTTTGGTAAATGGCATAAAATGCCTTGGGTTTCGTGCATTTAAGAGTATGGATAATGGCTAATCAAAACTTTTCGCCTAGAGTCTGCATGGTTTGTTTTCCAGAGATACTACTCTTTATACTTCTTGGAAATACCAGCACTGATACATGAACATTACTGTACAGACTTTCGTCATCCATCCATGCCATCCTTTTGCCAACGCACATTTCCTTTAAATGACCTTTGCTACCGAACTGATATACTTGAAACTTGTTTTTTGCTTCTGTTCAGCCTTGAACTACTCCAGTTATCCACCTTAATTAGTCACAAAATCGAAAGGTACGCTCAATATGTACTACAGTAGTATGCTAGTGTAATATAAGCTCAATATCTATTCAATTTCAAACACTTTTCATTTTTATAGTTTTGTCAAATTCTCAAATATGCAAAAATAATATTAATAAACATAGTTTTTAATTGAAAATTTCAAAATAATTAATACTTAGGATAGTTAAAATAATTAATTTGTAAAATAGAAAATAGTTTTGAATTATCTATTTAATTTCAAACACTTTTCATTTTTATAGTTTTGTCAAATTCTCAAATATGCAAAAAGAATATTAATAAACATAGTTTTTAATTGAAAATGGCAAAATAGTTAATACTTAGGATAGTTAAAATAATTAATTTGTAAAATAGAAAATAGTTTTGAATTATCTATTTAATTTCAAACACTTTTCATTTCAAAATAATTAATACTTAGGATAGTTAAAATAATTAATCTTTAAAATATAAAAGAGTGAGTGCTTATCCAAATAATTGAAAACATAGTTTTTAATTGAAAATGCAAACAGATAACTATTTATAAACCAAATAAAAGAAAAAACAGAAAATAGGCCTTTAGTCCCGGTCCGTGCCACAGGCCGGGACTAAAGGCCCTGGCTACTGAAATCCCCACCCGAGGCCTTTAGTCCCGGGCGGTGGCACGAACCGGGACTAAAGGCCCCCCTTTAGTCCCGGTCCGTGCCACCGCCCGGGACTAAAGGTCCCGGGGTATAAAATTTCATCTTCTTCCCCGCCGCGAAACACTTTGCAGTTTCGCGCGCGAGGAGAACAGACAGACGCCGCCAGGCTGCCGCCGACGACCGTGCGCACCAGCCGCCGCAGCGCCGCCACAGTCCGCCGCCCCTGCACACCCGCCGCGCCGCCGCGCCTGCGCACCCGCAGCGCCGCCACAGTCTGCCGCCCCTGCCGCACCGCGCCGCCGCGCCTGCACACCCGCCGCGCCGCCGGTCGCCTCCAAACGCCGCCGCGCCGCCGCGCCTGCAGCACCCGGCCGCCGCGCCTCCGACGTCTGCAAGGTTTTTTTGCAAAAAAAATTAATTTGTTTATTAGTTAGTGTGTTAGGGTTAGGGTTAGATATAGAATATTAGTTAGCTAATTAGAATAGAATTAGTTAGATAATTAGAATAGAATTAGTAGTTAGCTATTGTTAATTAGATATATATAGTTTGCTATTGTTAATTAGAATAGTTAGATAATTAGATAGTTAGATAATTAGATAGTTAGATAATTAGATACATATATATAGTTTGCAAAAAAATTAATTTGTTAATTAGTTAGCTATTGTTAATTAGATACATATAGTTTGCAAAAAAATTAATTTGTTAATTAGTTAGCTATTGTTAATTAGATACATATAGTTAGCTATTGTTAATTAGAATAGAATTTTTAGTTAGCTATTGTTAATTAGATACATATAGTTAGCTATTGTTAATTAGAATAGAATTTTTAGATAGATATAGTTAGAATAGAATTTTTAGATAGATATAGTTAGAATAGAATTATTTAGATAGATATAGTTAGAATAGAATTATTTAGATACATATAGTTAGAATAGAATTATTTAGATACATATAGTTAGAATAGAATTATTTAGATACATATAGTTAGAATAGAATTACTTAGTTAGAATTTATTTGCATCATATATAGTTTGTTAGTTTATTAGTTAATCAAATGTTTATTTTTTGCAGAACTATGGATCCACATAGCAGGAACCTCGAAGAGGAAGAACTTATCGAAGATATAATCAAAGACGCCCCCGACGTTGAACCTGCTGAATCTCCGTCGTCATATCTAAACCCCTCCGGAGATGGAATGGAGGTTGATCGACACGAAGCCGATGGGGCCGGAGATAGCTCCAATGATGGAGAAGGTGATAGCTCCACTGATGGAGAAGCCGGTGGAGAAGCCGGTGGCGAAATAATAAAGTCCGGCGAGGTATACATATGAAGTTCGACAATCACTTGTAATATGAGAAAAATATTGGAGATAGCTCTATATTGTATACATATACATTCATTTGACGAATGTTTCTCCCTCTTAGGCCTCCACATCGAGCAAAGCTACGAAACGAGGCCCGACTAAAAAGTTGGACGCACGGACGCATTACACCTTTGAGGTGATATTGCCTACGGGCGAACCAAAGCTTCCTAAGAATGCTGCTGACACATTCAAGAAGCAATGCGGAGTTCTCGTTAGGGATCACGTCCCGATCAGCGTTCGGGAGTGGAACAAGCGCAAAGGGGCAGCCGATAGTGACTATGTCGCCGAAAGGTACAAAGATAATCTTTGGAATGATATCATGTCACATTTCAGCCTGCCAGAATGTGAGAATGAAGACGCCGCAAAAAAACTGAGGGCCAAAGTCAAGCAGTGGACTCTAAAGAAGATGGCCGAACTGTTCCGTAGCTGGAAGAAGAAGCTATGGAAAGACTATCTGAAGACAAAGAAAGTGCCAGTATTCGAGGGGTATCTAGCCAAGCAGGCGAATCACTGGAAGGCATTTCAGGAGTACAAGCAGTCAGAAGATGCCAAGGCATTATCAGAAAAGAACAAGAAAAATGCCGACAAGAAGAAATATCACCACAACCTGGGGCCAGGGGGCTATGAGACTGCCATCCCAAAGTGGGATAAGAAAGAGCAAGATCTGCTAGCTAAAGGCATCATACCTGAACCCATCCGTGATGAGTGGGAACTAAGAGCAAGGAATTGGTTCCTTGCGCATGGTGGTTCGTACGACGAAGAAACAGGGGACCTCATCTGCAGTGGCGGTCTTAGGATACCCAGGGAGAATTGGAAAAAGATAGTGAAAGAAATTAAAGAGGGAAAAAGACAGTTCACTGCAGATAGAGAGAAAGATTTGCTCACACTGGTCCTCGGCAATGACGAACATGGAGGACGAACACGAGGCTTCGGTCCTTCTTACCCATGGTGGCTTGGGTTTGCCAGAGACCAAGACACTTACAGAAGCCGGGCGAGAGCAAAGAAGCGACAGCAGGATGAGGAGAATGACAAGTTCAACCAGTTGCTTGCCAGGCTTAACGAGCAACAGAAAGCAGATTGACGAGCTTAGAGGAGTAGCGCGCCAGGAAGATCCTGGACTCGATATTATCGGCGCCCCATCTAAGCGGAAAAGCAGCGTGGCTGAATCTGAGGCCCCGCCCGATGATGCACGAAGAATGATAGAGGGCGGTCCCGGCTACCCCGTGGATGGAATCAAGGAGTCAACATCATGTGAACTCCATCAGAAATTCAAGAACATATCCATGAAGGTGGCCGTCGGACAAGCTTTACCTTCTGGCCCTGATGCACGCTGGCATGGCCGTGAGATTCCAGCTGGCTTTGCTAAAGTCGGGGTGGATGAAATCATGGCGGGGTTTCATGATATGGAGCTCGACATGGCTGGACCCGAAGATGAGAGGACACTCGGAGAAGTACTAGGTGGAGTCATCCTATGGGACAAGAACTACATCAAGCTTCCAGGCTCGGCCCCAAGGACAACACCGCCTCCGAGTCGTCGCAGGTCACCTACACCTCCATCACCTCCAAGCCCTCCACATGACGACGGCCACCACAACACGAGTCTATCTCGATCACCGCCGCCGGACTTGGGTCGGCCGTCTCCGCCGCCGCCCGCTAAGGATACTAAGCGGAAGCGTGCCAGCAAGAACGCTCCGTCCATGAGTTCTAAGCGACGGAGCTCCCCAAAGCGCAAACTGTCGCCCCTCCCAAAGGTACCTCATGCTAATCTTCCTATCAGACCTTATGATCGTACCGACGAGGAAAACGCCAGGATAGCAAAGGAACATTATGATGCGCAGATGAAAAAGAAGGAACCCGAGCCCCGCCCGGAATACACCGAGAAGCAAATAGCATATGCAAAATACTTCACGACCCTTCCATCACAGTATGAGTTACACCATAAGCCTGACGATTATACACGCACATTGCAGAAGGAAGGGCAAAAGAGCAAGTCACGTGCAAGTGCAAGCGCAAGTGGGAGCAAATCAAGTTCAACTACAAGCAAAATAAGATCAGACGTTCCTCAGCTTGGACAACAGGCCAATCAGTCGATCCCACCCCTCAGGGTGTTACCCGAGAATGTTCCCTCTCTGGTGCAGGGGCAAGATTTGGGATTAGCAAAGAAGTGGGCGGATGAATGGGGTATCCCGGTTGAAGTCATTCTGGCTTCCCAAGACGACGTGGTACCCAAGGCTGTGGTAGCCCCTAAGCCACAGTTTGTCATGGGAGCGCCTTTGGTCAGCAAAGATAAGTTTGATGATCTCCCAACAAATATGCGTTACTTGCATACATGGTACTTAAGTGAATCAAAGAAAGGGAGAACGATGATCGTGGCGCTTGTCCCACGAGAGTACTACGGCCGTCCCGAAGACATCCATATCGACTTTGATGAACTCTTCCAGATGTACAATGCCGACGCCCTCGACAAATCGCTTATGAGTTGCTATTGTCTGTAAGTTTTTCAATTCGTTGTCTACATATAACTTGTTCAATTATTTCAATTCATTGTCTACATATAACTTGTTCAGTTATTTCAATTCATTTTCTACATATAACTTGTTCCGTTCTGACTTGTACTCTATTATGCAGAATGAAGATTCTGGAATGTAAAAGTAGGAACATCCTAAATATTGGGTTTATTGACCCAGATAAAATACATATAAAGACGCTAACTGATAACCCCAAGGAGACAGAGGAAAACCTTCTAAGGTTTCTAACAGATCAAAATTACTGTGACCACATACTGTTTCCATACAACTTCAAGTGAGGGTCTTACTCTGTTGTGTCCATTCACTTATGAGTGTAATTGATAAGTTACTGACACATATATATATACATGTGCAGCTTCCACTGGATTCTGTTGGACATTCAAATTGATAAGGGAAGAGTTGATGCCTTCGACCCATTATCGAGACCCTTCGAACAGTTCCAAAGCCTGCAGGACATGCTCCAAGGGTAATTTCAATCATTCTTGCACTCTATCGGTCTCTTTCGATGATTTTCTGATATATCAATTAATGAAAAACTTAGCAAATCATTTTCCTTGTCGGGCAGGGTTTGGAAGCGGTTCAAGTGCGTGACTCCCGGTATCCGGCATGAGAAGCTGACCTTTAGAGCGGCTCAGGTAAGTAGTAGTATGATATACTTCTATTTTCAATACTTTTGTAATGCTAGATTATTATTTTGATTATATATATTCTATTCTCGTAAAGTGCGACCAGCAGCCACGGGGGACGCATCTATGTGGATACTATGTTTGCGAGACCATTCGCACGTTTACCTCTGAGCACAAGGATTACAGATACGATGTAAGCAATAAACATTCACACCTCTATTTTTACTCGTCATTCTTTGTTATCATGATTGATATTCATATTCATCTCCTCTTCTTATATAGTACACGGCCATGCGGGAGAAGTACCTACCAGAGCAACGCGCGATTGCTGTTGCAGAGGAGCTGGCGACCTTTCTGAGAATAGAAGCTATAGACGACAAAGGACGATTTAGTGTAGCTAGGGGCCATTACTGATGTTGGTCCATGTAATCGAATAGACGGGCTCTAGTCCCGATAATTCTGGTCTCCATATAATTGTATATATATGCTCGCTTGTAAGATAAGTTAATCTTATATATATGCATAAACTAATTCCCGAACACCAAGGCACCAAGGCACCAAACGAGGCATCACGTTAATCCCCCGAACAAATAAAACCCTAAAACCAGTAAACCCTAAAACCCTAAAGCAAAAAACAAAAATCTGCAGATGCCTTTAGTCCCGGTCTGTGTTACAAACCGGGACTAAAGGTCCTAGCCCTGATTCGCTCCGAGGTGCCCACGTGGACACCCTCCAGTCCCGGCTGGTAAGCGGGCCGGGACTAAAGGTTCAGCCTTTAGTCCCGCGGCTGGGGTCCCGGTTTGCAAACCGGGACTAAAGCCCCTTACGGGCCGGGACTGGAGGCCCCGTCCCCACTAGTGGTTCCTCCTAGTGGCTGAATTAGGTCATTTCCTGAAGCAATCAATGGTTAGTGTAAATGCACCAGAAAATACCACATGATTTACGGCCTCTTCATCTTATGCATTTTACACCGTTTATGCACATCAATAGTGAATAAAAAGTACCCACGACGAACTAAGATCTGGGGTTATTTTTGCTGCGATGAAATGTGATCTTAGGTAATTTCCAATGTTAATTATGGATAGTAATTGTCTTGAAGTTATTTGCTGACACAGGTTCCTCAACTTCAATTGTAATTACCTGACGATAACTATCTAACAGTAATTCTTTGGAGGCACGTTACTCTTCAACGGTAATTTTGCCACAACTTTTTTAATATTGCATGTACAATAATTTAATTTTTAGTAGTAATTTCCAGATACAAATATTCAACTCCAATAGTAATTCTTTGAGGTAATTATTTAATAGTAATTCTTTAATGTTGTGTAGTTTTTCAATAGAAATTTTGCAACAATCTTCCTTTACCAGAACATGAACGGTAATTTCTTCTTCAAAAAACTCCACCCCTAACTATAATTTGCCTGCAGAAATTAGTGGCAGTAATATTGGCTATTAAAGCCACATGATTTCACGGCCTCTGCTTGCATAGTGCACTATTCATGCGCACAAATATAATGTCATGAATAGTACCCACAATGAACTATGATTTGAGGCAATTTTCTACTGTTATTTTTTATGGTAATGTTCTTATATAGTGATTTGTTAGCATAGTTCTTCAACTCCCACAGTAATTACCTGACGATAACTATGTAACAATAATTCTCTTAAGGCACGTAACTCTTCGACGATAATTTCCCAAGAGTATTTCAAATTTATTATGATGGGAGCCTATTCATCCTGAATAGAATTGAGTTTCCATACTATATATAAATAGTATAGTGCAACGTGGACACTAGACCCGGTGAATAGCTCACCACACTGCATAATTTGATTCACAGATAACGATTATGCACTGAAGTGTCACCAGTGAACAACATGGGTGACGTGGTCTCTCGGTCCCTACCCGGTGTTTGGCCCCTTCCGCCACATGTTTCCCTTTTAAATATATAAGGTGCCTACTGCACAATCGTTTATTTGCTCTCTAGATTTATTGTTTGAAAGATATCAGCTCTCTATAGCACTCCCTCAGCTCCAAATTATTTGAAGCGGATTTCCACAATGAGTAAACCTACACACTTAAATCCGTCTACATATATTTCTAATTATATATAGTCCAAAGTTGGCCAAATCTGCAAGTGCTAATTTAGAATGGGCTGTAGTTGTAGGATCACAGAAACAAGGTCCAGAAGATAGTATTTAATAATTAGTCAATATGTCATTCACATACTGACACATTCTAGGGGATGGTTTGGCTATCAATAATTTTGGTGGACCTTACACAACGCATAGGAGTAGTAGTAACTCTTGCTCGGACCACGCAACCAATTTGGAGAGCCAAATCTTGGTATTTTACTTATTTGAGCTCAACCACGCGAAGCATGCTGTGCACTATATTAATTGGGTTGGCATCCTACTCACATGGCTTTGGCAATAGTAGACTACTAATGGACCAGACGTGCAGACATATGTGTGGAAGGGAAAAAATTAGCAATGGTGGTGGTTTGATATAACTTGTCCCCACTTATCCAGCATGGGGCCAGAACAAGAGGTGCGTCATAGATCTAGATACTGACACGCCCATGCGGTGCAGGTCCATGCCGGACACTAACATGCCCATGCTGAATACAAATGTTAACAATCCACCGGCCATTGCACCATGCTATTTTTGTCCCACCGTATAGAGAATGCATCGATATATCCAAATACACGGTCATTGCACTATTCACCACATGCATGTGAGTGGGGTGCCCACCCAGTGCATGCAGGTAACTTGTAGATGCCACATAAGTAACCAGCATGCTTCGCGTGGTTAGACCTTAGTGCTCAATTATGCTAATAAAATGTTAAAAAGATTGGAACTGTTTGGTCTTATCATATGATACAAATATGGATTTCATCTAGGTTAGGTTCTTTAAGGGTTGTGTTAAAACTAAAACAGATATGCTACTCATGTCCTGCCATTCCATATGGACAAGATCATGCGCGCGACGCTTTGCATCCCACCTTTTCTTTTAGTAATCCTGAAACTGGCAAACTTTGATGTATAGACACATCGCCGACCATTTGTGATAGTACTAGTTGTCAGTTGGTGTAATGCCCGTAGCTAATTCAGAAGTTATCTTAGAATTGATATACTTTCTCCGACCACTATTATATATTGATAATATGGATGCACCTAGACGTATTTTAGTGTCTAGATACATCCATACTAGAGACAGATAATAATAATCAAAGAAAGTACTAAAAAAGAAGCATGTAAGACTAATGGCAAAATAATACATTCTACCGGTGGCTTAATTAGGCTATTTCCTAAAACAATTAATAGTTTGTGTGCACAGGGGTGCACTGAGTAGGACATGTGCACTTGGTAAACATGTCCGATGCGGTTCTGTGCACAGGGTCCAAACTTCAAACACGGCCTTTAGAGGTCTCCTCTTCCATGCAAGTTATACCTAAGAAAGTAAAATCAGACCATAGAGCCGGTCCTTGTCTCACACATGCATTCGTACTGATCGTGTATTTGCTATCTACTTCTTGTTTAAGGGATATTTGGTCTCAATTATTAAGCAGGGATCATGGTGGAGTAGTAATTATTCATGAATAGTCTCATGACCAAATTCTAGTAATAACGCATACGAGAAATACCGACTCATAGTAGGACTATCAATAGTTGCAAGGATAACATTTTTTAAGATAACATCTGGAATTAGCAACTGCCATTTCACATACTGACACATAGTACAAAAACTAGAAGTTTAGCTTGGGCTAGATATAGCCTTTTCTTTTTTAAATATTTGAAGTTTTAGAAAAATCTGAAAAAATATCCTAGATGTTTATAATGATGTACTCTACCAATGTGCAAAATCATAACGCGAAAGAAATTATATTTTAAGCTACAAAAAAATGACAAACTTTGGAGGTTTCAAAATTTACACCATTCGCTACTTCTTTTTTTCAAAACGGGGAAGCCCCAGCCTCTACATCGATCAATACATACTGCGCTTTATTATTCTTATTCAAGGTTCAAAATTTACACTGTTCACTACTTCAGATCTATACTTTTGTTATTTCTGTACAACCTAAAATATAAAAAATATTAGTTATGATTTTGCATGTTGACAGAATACATCATTGTCAACATCTAAGATTTTTTGTTTTTCAAAACTTCAAAATGTAATTTTTATATTTTCCAAAAAGTGCTACATGCAGCTTGGGTTATAAAAGTCTGCAATCCATATTAGTAGGGCTGTCAATGATGATATGCTGGGCCTTGGACAAGGCTGTGGAGCAGTAACTCTGGCTTGAACCGCGTGATCTTGAATCAATCTACTATATACTAAAAGCACAATACGGAGGTCTAAAATAGAGTCACCACGTTAATCCACATAGGCTAAAAATAAATATACCGTTGATTTTACTGCTAACGGTTAAGATTTAATAGATCTAAGTGTTACGTAAAGAATAGACACGTGACAGGTTTGTTGCATATCACACACGTGTATGCCAAAAAAAAAATTAAGAGGACTCGGCTAACATGTACCTGGTTTAAAAAACGTACACGGTGAGATTAAAAACAAGAGAAAAAAGTGTACGTGGTTATTAAAAAAATGTGTTTTGTGGACTCAACCAAACGTGTACATGGTTTCAGTTTTTAAAACTTACGCAGTGAGGGAGGAAAATAACGTGGGGCTTATGGACTATTGGAATGAAACAGAAATCTTAACACAATATTTGTATTCATATGTCTATTAGGACATAGTAGTAAAATATGTGCTAGACTATTTGGAAAGTGGTATACAAAACTGAGCACTATCAAAAAAAAAACTGTCGTGTATTTGGGTCTATACAAAGTGTTATTAATATACGGTATGTAACAGATACACCATATTAAGCCACATCATTAAAATTATTTTAACGATTAGATGTAAAATTTGTGGCCATGATTTAACAAGAGATTAGTAATTACGTCAAACTATATAGTTTAGCTTGACACGATATATGTGATATATGTTCGTGTTCAATTTAAAGGAAACTCCCATATAAGATAAGATGTACAGTACTACTAATTAATGAGCAAAGTTAGTCGTGTCCAAAAGGGACTCCTGCTATGTCCGGTATAAAAAAAAAAAATTAGGCATTGCGGTAACCTGGCATGTAAATCAATTATGAGTAGCCATTTGTGCACACATGCAATAGAATTTGACATCCGCTGTGTGTCTTTCTTTTGGTTGCTCCAACATTTAATTTTGCTTGGTTAGGAACTATCATGTGATATCCGGATATTTATGTAGCTAATTACTTTTCTTTTTTGTTGTTGTGCACCGCATAGGAGACCTAATAATAAATTGAACTACTAAAGAGTTGTGTAGTTTTCATAGCTACTGCACCATATGATCCGAAAAAATCTTTGTGGCTCTGATTTTGAACCTATTGTCAGCACTTTGACCTAAAATTTTAAGGTTAAACTGTGAATGAACTATGAAAATAAATATAATGCCCTTGACGGGAGGGTGTATACTTATAGAGTTTCGTATAATTTCTAAATATATTTCAACTTAACTATGTGCTTAAAGTTAAGTTTAATTAGACAGGGTTCACACCTAGATGGGCCAATAAGGTGAACCTGAAAGATAATAAATTTTTAGAGCAAAAGAAAATTTTGGTATTGATTTGAAAACCATTATAATATTACGTTGGGTGCGCATAAGGATCTGCTTGAATTGTTTTTGATAAATACATGTAATTTAGTTGTATCTTTTGTGTGGTTGATGTTTTGGCACCCCGGAGCATATGCTTCCAGTTTTTAAGTTTTATTTAAAATAAACTTTTGAAATTTCAAAAAGTTTAGACAAAAAATCTGACACGTACAAACATTCGATGTGCTCACAAAGTTGTTTCACGGAAAACCGATATTTTTGTGTCAACGTCAAAAAGACAACATTTAATTTGGTGTCAAAAAGGTCGTTTACGTGATATTTTTTTGTCTTTTTACACAAGCCGCAAAGAATGTCGGTTTTTCACGAAACTTGGTGTGCACACATAAATAACGAGATGTATGAAAAAAATTGTTTGGAATTTTTTGACATTTTTTCATAATATTTGTTTCGGTGGCACGATCATAGGCTTCCATGTGCCAAATTAAATTTCCGCGGTTTTGTTTGAAATTTCTTGACTGAGTTCTTCATGCATTAAGTTAGTAGGGAGAGAAAATTGTGTTGGCTGGTACATTTCTCTATATATTTTCGTTGACTTTTCATCTAATCTTCCTCTATCTAGAACAATAATTTGTGATGTCCGGTGATAGGATCAAAATGCATGCATCCAATTTTTGTTTTTGAATAAATCTGTATCTGCTAGCTATCTTTAGATGAAAATGTAGTGTCAAGGGTAGCCTCTGATTTGATTTTTTTTCAATTAAAATTTATTTACTTTGTTAAAAAATGAAACATCATAGACAATTGGTGCTATCCGGACATATGAAAACGCGACGGGCGATACACTACAAAAATGTGCATCTAATTTGCCGAGCATTGGCAAAAGAGTATGTGGTGGAGCATAGATTTCTAGAACCAAAAGATTGATGGTGCGCTGGTCCACGGTAAGTTAATTTTTTTGTTAGATTATTTCAGAAAAGAGAAATCCAACTGTATATGCAATCAGTTCACTCTTAACCATACATTTGTCCTGAGGATAATAGGACTATGAGAACTATTATTTTGTAGTAATATTAAATAATATATGTGTACAGCTAAAGATTCATGATGGTAAGCACTTACAAGTGTTGCGCTCGCAATGCGAGGGCCACTGTGCTAGTTTAGAGAAAAAAGAATCTTAATATTTGGTTTATTTGAACCCGGCCGCGCGAGGCATGCTGTGCACTGTATGGTTACTACATTTTTTAGATCGGCACCCTCCTCACATGACTGGCAATAGCCTAATAGTGATCCAACCGTGTATTTGGACGTATGTTCGTGCATTTGTGTGGAGGATCCAAAATAGCATGGTAGCGGCCGGATCGCTAAGATTTAACCTGTCTAAACGGACATGGTGTGTGAGCAGTAGTTGGTTCGCCAACTGAGCAACGCGTCTAGAGCGGTCCTGAACGCAACGATCTACATCTGCGCAGCAGCCTGCGTAGCCGATTTTTGCACTATTGGTGTTCTCAGTGTTGAACTATTACCGGTCCGACCCCGCGAAGCACACTGCATACCTGGCATTTGCAGGTTAAGTAGGGAGCATTATCTGTGTGGGCGGATCATTTGATTCCGCATGGACCAACCCAATCCTCTGCTCTTGCTGCAAGCATCGCAGGGATAAGTGGATCGTGATCCTGTCCGCGAGGACCCCCCCCCTATCGTGGAACATGCAGATGTGCATCCGATCCGCACAGCGCAACGATACATCTGGCCATGGTCCTCAAATTTACTTACAGCTAGTCATTTGTTTCCTCCGACGCCTCACGTCTCTCTCAATCAATTTTCCCTAGCAACGGTTACAAACACCAAAGTAACCACCTAAAATGCTGGTATAACTTGTTGTTCCACATGAAATAAACTCAATTACGCTAAAACAGTATATTATGGTCTTAAATTCTTAGCACGAGTACTCCCTCCATATCGGTTTACTGGGCTTATTAGCCTTAGCGTTGCAAGTGCAGCCATAGGTTGAAACAAAATCTAAGATCTAAAATTATAGCCAATAGTCATACAATGCTACACTTACGGAAATTATATCACGGGAAAGTGTTACGGGGTGAGGTGGAGCAACCTGGCTGGTGTAAATCTTTTACCTCCCGTGATTTTAGGAACCGCAAGTCCACCATAATCACCCACGTCTGCCCGTAACCCAGTTTACGTATAAATCAGCCCGTAAGCATAGCATTATTGATATTCTCCCTCTAATCTCTCCTATAACTTCCCTTTTAATTTTTGTTTAATGCAACGAGGAGAAGCAACGGTGCATGCATTGGCCTATTCTTTGCATGTCCACACCAATATGTGTAGGTAAATACTATCTATCATAGTCCGATAGGAAACAATCATCGGACCGATGCTACAACGTCGATCAGGTTTCCATCACACGGCCCAAATTGTTCTGCTTCCCACGGGGAAAGGTTTGTGGGCCTTTAAACACGTGTGTGAAACCATCCCGGCCTCCTACCCAGCGCCGTTGATTTAAATCCCACAAATTACGCATCCTGCGCCTCCCCAAATTAAGCCCGTGTGTGAAACCATCCCGGCCTCCTACCCAGCGCCGGTACCCACGCCTCCATCTTCATCGACCATGCGGTGGCTTTCATGTCGCTCTGCCGGAGGAATCGTCTTCAGGGATCCCCGATTGCCGGCGGCCGGCGCACTACGGTCGGTGCTGCTTAGCCGGGTTGAAGCAAAGGTCCGGAGGCTGCTTCCGCCGGCCAGCATCATGATCCCCTGGCTCATCGACTACAAGATCTGATTGTAGGTAATCACAACTGACCTAAGACTCTCGGATCAAACATCCATAAATTTGAGTGATGGGAACATATTTTATATTTTTTGACGATTAAATTCATGTATTCTTATGCATTCGTATTTGTGAAAAGAATTTTAGGTGCTGATTCATGTAGCCGATGTTTTTGCGGCAATCTAATGCGTGCAATTCCACATGCCCTTCATCTTTAACATGCTTCCGAAGCTTTATACAATGTTGACCAGGTTGGTAGAATCATCACAGAGTTGGCAGCAACCTTTATCATACTTCAATTTTAAAATTTTCCGCTTCTATAAAATCATCGAGTTGATGCTTCTTCATGTTCATGCTTCCCAATAAATATACATGTGTTTCAGTGGTATTACAACTTTGCATATGTAATCACATTACTCACCAAAGGGGTATATGCTTATTTAGAGGCAAGTATCTTTCATGCTTTCTTTCTTCCAGATCTATTATGCTTATGATTACCTTTGTTCACTACAATTCGTGTTTCCTACATTTTTGCAGCACACATCCCTTTACCATGAAGGAGGCTAAGTTAAATTTTTTTTTGTGAAGAGTCGATCTGCAGTTGCTCGACCAAGGGATGTAGTACTAAGGCTTTTTGGATCATTCTGTTGAATGAAGCAAATTTGTAACATGTAGGAAGCTTGTGATATGAAAGTATGAATCGTTGTTTTTTGACGACTTGAAGGAAGCAAATATATATGATGTCCTAAATATGGAAAAGTGAACGTAGGAAGCACTAAAATTTTCTTAAAGCATAAGAATGATGCTTATAGCCACACAAAAACAGATTCACAATATATATGTATGCTTCGTATGCATCTGAAAAAATGTTAACAAAATCATTATGCTTATAACGGCAGTGCACTATGCTACCTAAGCATATGAATGAAACTTCAGGCACACATCAACTATGCTTCCAGCATTATGGCCTCTTATTTGAACAGTTCAATTTTTAGATTGTTCCCACAAGACATGATTTTGTACATGGGACCAATATTTATAGTCCACTGAAGCAGTTTGATACGCCGGAAGCATACTAGTTTAAAAAAATATTTTTAGGTTGAAGCAAATTTCAGTTGCAACGGAAGCAAATTTCAGTATCGACGGAAGCAAAAAACTTAAATAGGATCTGAAAAAATATTGTTTCCCACGGAGGAAAATCAACATGTCTCAAATTTCGGTGAAAGTTTGGTAGTCTCCGCTAAAACAGGATTTGGTAGCGTATCACACTTAATTAGCGGTTTCAATTAAACGAGGAGTAAATTAAGGGAGCATTTATTATGAGTAGCATGCAATCGGGCGCTAGTTTTCAGGGAAGAGTGGTGCGCGTGAAAATCCTAGGTCCACCATGTATTCAATCGTACGGTCAGGCGCTGGTCCGATGGGAAGTTAGATATCGGCAGCCGATTTCTAGCAGTGTCCATATGTGTATGCATGTATAGTCCTCCCTAAGCTTCTTAATTAATCGCGGCATTAATAATCAGTTGGGCTTAATTCTTGATATTCTTCTAAGTTCACTATTAAGCCAATAAATCGACATGGAGAGTGTAGTCCCATTTATTTACACATAATTGATTGTGTCTACTTCAAAATTTTAAATGCCATTATCTCCTTTGCTATCAACTACTCCCTCCTTTCCAAATACGGATGCATATTAGTTTTCGTCAAAGTCAAACTTTATAAGCTTTGAGCAAATGTATAGCAAATAATATCAACATATACAACATTAACTTAATGTTATAAGAATTATCATAAAATATATTTTTATATTATATGCATTTGATATCATAAAATTTATTATTTCTATGTATAAAGTTGATCCAACTGTACAAAGTTTGACTTTGACCAAACCTAATATGTATTCAAAATTAAGAAGGAGGGAGTATTGCTCTAGTGCGCTGATGCGCTGTCACTTCTAGGAAATAGCTTATAGATTAAATGGTACAAGTGATGCGTGGCGTGCAAAATCTGCATCCGATCGGCAACGCACCGCATCATCTGGCCATGGTCCTGTTCTATCCCACAGTGTGGTAGAAAACGTCCGAGCCACACGGCCTGTCTCTCGGTCCCTCCACATGCAACAGCAACAACATAACAAAGTACACGGTTACCTCAAAAAAAAGATAACAAGTACATGGACACGCAACGCCTCAAAATAATTCGGGCCCTCAAATCTACTTACAGCAACTAATTTCTTCCTCTAACGCATCACGTTTCTCTCAATGTCAATAACTTTTCCCTACGGTCAAAAAAACCAAAGTAACCACCCAAGATACTAGTTGCGCAAATTTGTTGTTCCACGTGAAATAAACTTGATCGATGACGCTATATCAGTATGGTCTTGAATACTTAGCGTAAATTGTTCCTAATTCATCTACTACACATGTTTTGATTGCGTATATTTTTATGGTTTTAAATGCCATTATCTGTTGCTGCCACGTATTATTCTATGAAATACATTTGTTATGAACAAACTTAGAGCATCTCCAATGCCGCCTCAAATACCCCCATATGTTATTTTATTTTGACCGTGCGAACAAATGCACCAAAATAATAGTGCCCCACGACTGCCCCAAAATGTTGTCCGCGGTCTGCGGTCAGCCACTTCTACCATGCACCAAAGCAAGCGGAAGGCCGGCGAAAGCGAGAGAAAGACAAGGCCGCTGCCACCAACTAGAAAAAAATGCTAGCTGCACGGCATGCCGTTCAGCTTGAAACACTAAACCAATGCTCAACTGGCAAGCACTGGCAGAAGCCATGCTCTCGCACCAAGGATCGGGAGCCGCGAACCATTCCTTTGGCATCCAACCTCCAGGACGCATCTCATGGCCGGTAATGTCACAATCATACATCTATCTGCCAGGCAATGTGCGCCAGCCGCTTATCATGTGCAGCGAGTCCGGAGGTCGGAGACTCGTTGCCCTTTGCCCAAGCACTGATGAATCTTGACCACAACGCTGCATACGCCCCCAGTTACTTGCTGATGTTGGTGGGGACAACTATTGCGCATGGCACATCCAATGGTCGTAATTTTTTCTATGGGCTAGTTTCAATGCCAATGACGCCGGACGCCTGCAATGTGTTTGTCGGGTTGATGCCGCCGAACTCAACATGTTTTAACGATGAACTCGTGCAAGACATGATAAATGAATATGGGCAAGAGATCATCGACAAGGTATGCAAGGTATTGTGTATTGTATGCATGGTATTGTTCATTGTATGCAAGGTGGTATGCTCTCAAAAGTGAAAGAAATACTCACATTGCCTAGCTAGAACTAGTCACATCGCCTAGCCAGAACTAGCTCGATGTCTCTCCATCATTCAATATCGTCATGTTAGAAGATGTCAATGGTGGCAGGGGATACGCAAGGAAGGCGGCGTGGTTCGAGTGTCCAACAGATGGATCCTTGCATCAAAGAAACAGAGAACGACAACAAAAGATGGAGGACTGCATGATGGTATTCCATACATGCCGGTGAACTGTAAGCGCGTCGATCTGAGGTAGGAGGTAGAGATTCATGAGAGTGGAGAGAAGAAGGCATTGAAATGATATGTGACGCTTCTAGGATGGTACTGCTGGCCAATCCAGCAGGACATGTGTGTCGGCGCTCCTGAGCCGTTTTTTTTTTTGAAATCAATACCATATATATTTATAGTAAATAGTACATGATAGAGCTGACTCCAACTATTACGAAATAAAGTCTAAAAGAAAACGAGCTAATCGTCGAGGTCTTCAAACTCTTCTTCTTCCATGACATAATCTTGTATTTTTCTGAAGGCAGCCAAAAGATAATGGCAGAAATATCATACCATATACCTGCAAATACCAATAGAGGTGCTCCCATATTTTTGATTTGAGCCGCAATGCCAAGGCTACATGCACGCACGCAACCATTAAAATAATCAATCCATATCGGCGAGAGTACCAACACCAATATTCCAGGGAAAAGAGACCGAACAGCCTGGTCAACGTCGTTGGAGAGCCGAGTATACGAATCACCATTGTCGAGGACGTAGCAGCCGGGATAAATATTACGAGGATAATCCTCCTCGCGGCAACCAAGAGAAAAACTCCAAAATTGACTTGGCGAAGTAAGATCTGGAAGACCGTACCTATAGAACTGTAATCTAACAACACCACCATTAACGCCAAGAAGAACTCGTCGTCGAACGAAGGGCCGAAGATCACTTATTGTAGACGATGCCATCTCCATTGACATTAAGGACAAAATAAATTGGCTACCAAATCCCTAATCTAATCTTGTGAGGACACTATTTTAATTGAAAACTCCACCCATAGATCGGGTTCCCCACCCCTCCTGACACCGGCAAGGCCGGCCGGAGGAGGGGGAACCAATCTATGGAGGAGGAGGAAGAGAGGCGGCGGCTAGGTCAGGAGGGGCGTATGTTGTATATAAAAGTGGACTTGAATTGCACAGCGCTCCTGAGCCGTTTGATGACGATCGGGCAGGCACAGTAGTGTCGTACAGAGTATTGGGCCTCCAATGTTGAGGACGGATTAGGGGTTAGTGGTGTCGTTAGGAGCCCGTTTTGTTTCCGGCGCCCCAAAACCCCTGCTCCCATGCCCCATCATTCCATTTGGACAAGATCAACCCATTTGTTCTGTTAATATATTACTCCCTCCACTCCATAATTCATGTTTTCATTGTAGTTCAAATTTAAAGTAAAAGCATAAAAAAATTATGAAATGTCCAATCCTAACATTGCAGAAATTTATGACATAAACATATTATGACTAGACACGTACTAATTTGATGTGATATACTCCTTTCAATGAAGTTCCTCAATGTTTAGAAAATGTGACTTTGAACAAGACAAAGGACACTTCATTGAAAGAAGTATATCACATAAAAAAGAAAGTACACTTCATTGAAAGGCGTATATCACATAAAAGGAGTATATGTATGAAATGGAACATCAAATATAGGTGTTTAAAGGCTTATTATTGCTCCGTACAATCGATATTGCTACATCAAATTAACACAAGTTCAAGGGTGGAATTTTGGTTACTCAGAAGATGTTATTTATTTATTTAAAATGCATCTTAGATGAATTATCAAATGTGAAAAATTGCAAATAAAAAAGTTGACATGCTACGTGCGCATAAAGTAGGTTCATAGAAAATTGACTTGTTGTGAGGACTATGTAAAAAAATAAAACATGGTGCAATAATAAAGCTTTTGACAAGACAATTATTGTCATTTTACACAGACCATAGAAATATTGATTTTTTTAGAAAGTTCACGTATGCTCATAGGTTGAAGAGATGGACACGTGCTTAATTTTCTTCAGAAGGTTTTGATAATTTTAAAAGAAAATGTGAAGCAAGCCTATGCATCATCAGGAGCAGAATTGAGATTCCATACTCGATAAAAAAATAGTACTCCCTCCGATCGGAAATAACTGTCGGACACTTAGTACAAACTTTATACTAAGCTAGTACAAAATTACCGATAGTTATTTCCGATCGGAGGGAGTATAGTTTAAGATGGACACCGGAGCCCTCCTATCGCTGTCTTGTGAACAGCCCGCCAAACTGCAGGATAAGATTCACATAATACTACTACTATAATCTGCAGGGGCACCAATGAACAACACAAGCGACATGGTCTCTCAGTCCCCGCTAGGTGTGGCCCCTTCGTCCACATGCCTCACTATTTACAATGGTGCCTAGCTAGCATATGGTGCCTAAAGTCAGGATCGTGCATTTGCACTAGGTAGTATTTTTAAATTGACCATTGTCACTCACATAATGACACATACTAGGGGATGTTGTGCAGTAGTAACTCGGGCTTGGATGTTCAAATCCTACTTGTTCTGTTAATATATGACAATATTAATCCTAAAATTGCCAAATTTTGATGTTCAAATACATCGGCAGGGTTACTACTTCGCAATACTCACCATTTACAGTGATAGTACTAGCTGTCAGTTCGTGAAATGGCCGTGCCTAATTCAAAAATTATTTTAGAATCAATATAATAAAACTGACCTCCTGGCAAAATAATACTCCGTCCATTCCAAAATATAAGATGTTTTAGACTTTTTCTGAAACACATGTATCTAGATATTTTTTAATGTGTAGGTTTACTCATTTTAATTTTAACCTATATACTAAAAGATGTCTCGATACATAGTGTCAGAAAAAGGCTAAAAAATCTTATATTTTAAAGCGGAGGGAGTTCTACAGTTGGTCACCAGCCATACACATGCGATGCGGTCCTGTGCATGGGATCCACTTTTTAGACATGGCCTTTACACAGGTCTCCTCTTTGATGCAAGTTTTATGTAAGAAAGTAAAACCAGCTCACGGAGCCGGTTGTTATATCTCTTGGCTCTCTATTTGATGTTCAAGGGATGTTTTGCTCTCTAGTTGTAACCAGGGATCACGGTGGAATAGTAACTATCAATAAATAGTGACACGTTACACATTGTAGGACTATCAATAATTGTAGGGATAATATTTTTAAACATTATTTCTAAAATTATCATCGTCCTTTTCACATACTGAGACATGGTAGGGAAACTACAAGTGTAAGTCGGGCTACATGTAGCTTTTTTTAAAAACTATCATTTTGTGGTTTAAAAAATGTCTAAAAAAATCAAAATTTTGAAGTTTCAAAATTTACACCGTTCACTACATCAGATGTGTATTTTTGTCATTTTGCACATTCTAATATATAAGGAATTTTGAGTTGGAATGTTGCCCGTTGATAGAATTTGTTATTGCCTACAACTAGGGATTTTAATAGGAATTTGAGTTAGAATATTGCTAAGTGGAATTGGCATGGAAATAGGAGTCGAGTTTTCTGTCATCAAGATGAGACAATTAAACATCTATTTTTCCAATGCCGCTTTGCTAGATTTATATAGTCAATCATCCAAGTAGCTCCCAACCTATATTCTTCGACTAGTGTGTCGCCAATATTTTTGGGAATTGGCTTCATGGTATTGATCTCAAGTTTAGAACGCTTATTAGGGTGGGAGCGCTCACCGTTATATGGTCACTTTGGCTATGTAAAAATGACAAAGTTTTTAATGATAAAAACTGTTCTCTCTTGCAGGTCATCTCTAGTTGTACATGTATGTTCCATTTGCACCTATTCAAATACTAGAGAACTGCGACCTATTTATGGAGGTCTATATATACGGTTGGAAGATACGGTGAGGGATACTTTTTCTTAATATGGATGGCCACGTAATCTTCGGATTGGTCCAGCATAGTCACCATAGGCGTTTTGCAATTGCTCTTAATGATATGTAATTCACCTTTTTTTCTTTTACTTGAGACGGTTTGGACGGTTGTGTGTATCTTAGTTATGCAGAGACCGGGTGTAATAGTTAAACTTTTTTAAGTAATAAAGCAACCGTTATCGAAAAAGAATATGACATTGCCTACATCAAGGGTTCTTTAATGTTTTTGAAACTTCAAATATCATTTTTTTTACTTTTTTACAAACAAGCTACATGTACTCAGATTCTCAGACTACAAAAAAAATGCAGTCCATATAGTAGGATATATCAATAACAATATGGTGGGGCCTTAGACAACACTCTGAAATAGTGACTCTTGCTTGGATCACGTGATCTTGTCCACATAGAATGACAAATTTAGAGAGCTGGATCTTAGTATTTTGCTTATTTAAGCCCGACCACGCGAAGCATGCTGTGCATTATATTCATTGGGTGGGCACCCTACTGACATGCCTTTGGTAAGTAGTGTACGTTTGGACATATCGATGCATCTGTGTGGGTGAATCATTTTATTGTGCATGGACCTATGCAATCCTCTGCACTTGCTGCAAGCATCGCAGCTGATCCTGTCGGCAAGGCCCCACCTATCTTGGAACACGATCTACACCCGATTGGCAGCCCACCGCACCATCTGGCCATGATGCTGTTTAAACGTCCGAGCCATGCGTCTTGTCTCTTCCACAGTCCACATGCAGCCGCAGCAGCAACAAGTACACGCCCGGACACATAGGGCCCTAAAATAAATCGGGCCCTCAAATCTAGTTCCTGTGGTGTCTCACGCTTCTCTCCATCTCAGTCACTTTTCCATACGGTCAGAAAGACCATAGTAACCACCCAATATGCTTGTGCAAATTATTGTTCCAAGTGGAATAAACTCGATGGCGCTAAGTCAGTATGGTCTTGAATTCTTAGCGTAAATAATTCCTACTTCAACACAACATTATTGATTTGTGTATATTTTATGGTTTTAAATTCCATTATCATTTACTACCAAGTATTATTCTATGATGAACATTTGTTAGGGAAGGGCTTAGAGCATCTCCAATGCCACCCCCAAATACTTTCGGTGGGGGACGCCGATGGTCATAATGTCGGATGCCTGTGAGAGTGTGTGTCTTCCATGGCTGCCCGCTAGCAATATCCATGGTTTTAAACCATAATATACTGTTTGTGTTACTTCCATGGCTGCCTGCTAGCAATATCCAATTGAGCATGTGTGTCGGCGCTCCCAAGCCGTTCGACAACAATCGAGGCCGGCATAGTACTGATGTACACAGTATTGGACCTCCAACATTGTAGACGGATAATGAGGGGGGGGGGGGGGTTGTTTTTGGCGCCCCAAAAGCCCCTGCTCTAATGCCCCATCATTCCATGTGGACATGATCACCCAATTTTTTATTAATATATTTATACCTCCATTCCATAATTTGTGTTGTCATTGTAGTTCAAATCTGAACTAAAGATAAAACAAAAAAATTAAAACAGGTGGAAAAAGATAATCCTAACATTGCAAAACTTTGATGTTCAGAGACATCAACACAAAGGGTTACTACTCCCTTCTTTTTTTAATGAGTGTTGTGTCTGTCTGTTCATGAAATGACATATGATAATACAAAAAATATCTTTGAATCAAATACCTGGAATGACCATGTAACATTCGAGTAATCTAGTGGAAAAATAATATGATGTACGATATTTGCAATGTATTATTCTCGATGTTCATACTAGTAGCTTGACTAGACAATTTCATGAATCAATTAATAGTTAGTGTAAATGCACAAACTAAATAGGTTTTACCAAAATACCGTTTGTATCTCCGTCCCATATTATGTTCCATATAATATTCGGTTAAAGTTAAACTTATTAAGTTTGATCAAATATAAAGCAAAATACATCAACTTATACAATACTTAATCAATTCTATTAAAATCATCATGAAATTGACATTCATATAATATACATGTGGTATTGCGCATGTCATTATTTCTTTCTATATACTCAGTCAAATTTAAGATTTGATTTTAACAAAAAAATGTAACATATTTTGTGACAGAGGAAGTACTATGATAAGCATATAGTCACCAACCAGACACGTCTGATTACGATCCATGTTCTGACACGGCCTTTAGACTTGTCACAATGTGAATTCTTATACCTTAATATTGGGCATGTATTATTTTATGATACTTCTCCTATAATGCATACTAGTATGGTAGTTTTATTATACTTAATATTTTGCATACATGGTTTATTTGTCATTAAATTTTCTAGTTTCACTATAACACAGTGTCATATTATGATTTCACACTCATATCTCTCCTTACTAATATTTGTGCCACAACAGTTTTTTACCAACATGATATATATGATACTGGCTATGATACTTCCATTCTAGCTGGTCTCATATGGTGGAAAATAATAACTCTGCCTTTGGCTGAATGGCCAATTTAGACAGAACCGAATATTAGTATTTCGCATATTCGAGCATGACCTCGCGAAGCACGCTGGGTACTTGTCATTTACCAATTAGCAGCATTCAGTGACCGGTCACCGTGCTCACATGCCTTTGTCACTAGACCAATAAATAGACCAACCGTACATTTAACATACTCCCTCTATTTCTATTTATCTCGCGTTCTAAGTTCACTTAAACTGTTAAAGTTAAATTTTATAAAGTTTAATAAGATAAATATCAACATTTTTCATATAATATTAATATATACTTCATTGTGATTCCAATACAATAGATCTTCTATTGTAGATATTGATATTTTCTAATAGATTTGTTTAAATTTATAAAATTTAACTTTAACTAAATTAAAATGTGAAATAATTATGAAAGAAAGGTGTATATTCATGCATGTGTATTGACGGTCCAAATTAGCATGGTGGCGATTTGCTAAAATTTATCCCCTCTTATCGGTGCTAGCACTCATGGGAACCTGCACTTGGTCGCCAAGTGAACCAGCAAGTCATCTGTGGTCCTATCTGCGTGTCAGCCTATTGGTCCGGCCCCTCCGATACATGGAGTGTCGACTTTTGCACTACTGGAGCATCTAATTGCTTGATTAGACTAATAAGTACGTTGGGCCCCTCTGCTGTGCAGCGTCTTGAGATTTATCACATCAATAATTGAAGTAACGTACGCATATACTCCCTCCGTGGTAGTGTGGGATTTTTTTTAATATAAGGAGTATAGTTTTCTGCGAAAAATTCCAGAATATATGGTGTATGGTGGTAGTGTGGGATTTTTTTTACAAAATTTAGGCACAATCTGATTGGGAGAGATAAGATACCGAGATTTACTTATTTTTGCTCCGTCCTCACATCGACCACCTACCTGTATAAACATCTAAAAGTATATATGAAAAACTATCTACACAAAATTTTACATCCGATTTCAAGAAGTGTATGGGTTCATAGAATTGATAGCATAGCATTATCAAGAAGTTGTGAGCGCAGTGTTGGAAGGTAGTAGGGAAGGAATGGAGAAGTTAAGCGTGCTAAGGGTGGAGTAGTGTGAGGATGGGTGACCGACCGGGAAGTGAGGACCATAAGTATGTAATTTGACATGAGAATAGAGGTGATTAGAGATTAAGTGGAAAGTGGAGACTGTTAAACAATTCAAATATTCAAAAATATGGAAATTTAAAAAAAATTGGGCTTTTTTTCAATAATTCTACCAAAAATTATATTGGATCCCTTTAGTCCCGGTTGGAGCCACCAACCGGGACTAAAGGGTCCTTCAGCCTTCTGCACACGACCCGGACCACGTGGAGGACCTTTACTCCCGGTTTGTGAGCAACCGGGACTAAAGAGGAGGGGCTTTAGTCCCGCTTTGCTAGTCCCGGTTGGACATCCGGGACTAAAGCCCCTTACAAACCGGGAATAAAGCCCCTTTTTCTACCAGTGCCTATGTGTTAATATTCGTGCAAGAAAACTATACACCTTATATCAAGGAACGAAGGGAGTATATGTTATTGGCGGTTACACTACTAAGTACGTTGTGGGCTGTACACCGTGTAGCAGCTATGGTCCTGCAGAAAGATAATGTCTGCCCATATTTTTCGATTAGTTCAGACAATAATTTTGAGATTTATAGCACCGCAGCACCATATTTTTCATTGAAGTACGTGTAACAATAAATCTAATGTCAAGAGATATTCTTCACTGAAAGTTTTCCAGTAAATTAATCATTAGGAATATCTTGTGTTCGACAAAATTTTAGATAATTTGAACTTCAACTACAACCAAATGTCAAATAATAGAAGTATGTTCTTATTAAGAGGGGTCTAATTATCTAAGAAGCAAAATTTTGTGTGTTTTTGTGTGTGAATTTTCTAGGTGGGTCTTGAAATGTTTTGGATTTTTCTGCATCTTTGCGAGGAGGGCCTTTGAAACGAGGGGGAAAAATTGGCAATAAAGAGGACATTCAACCTAGCAATCTAGTTGAACGGAACACCCTAACAAGTGTAGTTATTTTTTTGTGTTTGTTGTTTGAACCGGATAAACTTGTATTCCAATGACCTCTGATAAAAAAGTTGCTCAAGAGAAAAACTTGTTGTTGCCTCCCATTCATACATGTTGCTTCTACTCAAGTACCTCCTATACATAACTCGGTTCTTACTCACCATTCTTCATGTGTGTGACATCCTGACCACGAGTTTAATAGGATACACATAATATAGAGACGCGCCTTATTTTCTCCATGTTGATTTCTAAAAACACCTATGTTAATCGGGAGAAAAAATTACGATGGAAAAAGTGTGTTTTTCTATGCAGCTATTCTAGAGAGGTGCCAAGAGTAACAACCACCTGCCCTGGGTTGGCAGCTAGTTCGATATTTCACACACTTTTTTTGTTTCTGTCCAGTGGCATCCTCTTACTTGTGCTGGTATATGTGTCCCTGCGCCTTCCTGCATCATTGGGCATTTCCCAAGTGAGACACAAACATAGCCGGGTTGGACAGGTTGCAACTAAATCTTCATCCACTAGCACCACAATCTTTTAGCAAGGTTATCGTGTTATCCAGTATGGCTTTCATGTACCTTAGATCTGCCAAGAGTAGTGTTAAAACTAAATAGGGCTACTAATGCTCCATCATTCTTTGTGGACAAGATCATGCCTGCAGCACTCTCAGCACCCCATCTTTTTTCTTAATATCTGACAAGGTCAATCTTACCATTGCCAAATTTTGATGTCTAATGACATTGGGACAAAGGGCTAGTAACCTACTACTCGATTGCACGCACCATTGGATAGTCCTAGTTGTCAGTTCGTGGAATGACGATGGCTAATTGAATATTATCTTAGAAAGAATACAACAAATATCCATGATTTAAGATTCGAATGGCCTCATTGGAAAATAATATAATGTTTCTAATGTATTCCTGATGTTCCTACTTGTCTTCTCAAACAATTTATTGCTAGTGTAAATGGAAGTGAATTTATTTTTTTAGTTACTAGATTGTACTCCCTTTGTCCTCGAATAAGTTTACTTCTAGCTATTGCACTAAGTCAAGTATTTTAAAGTTTGACCAACTTTATGAGAAAAAGTGACAACATTTATGATATCATTTAGTATCACACTACGCACATAAAGAATTTAGTACCATATTGTATCGATTTGATGTGATATATCATAAAAAATGTAAATCATAAAAGGAGCTCCTAGAAGTATAGATATTTAAGGACGGAGGGAGTATAACCTGTATGTATGAAATGAAACATTAAGCGGTGGTGTTTAAGGGTTTATTATCCCTTGAGATACAATCAATACTGCGTCAACAAGTTAATACAAGTTCAGGACTAGCATTTTGGTTAGTGGGTGCATATTATTTCTATATTTAAAATGCATTTTAGATGCATTCTAAAATGCCAAGAAATTGCAACAAAAAAATTTGCATGCACATCTTGACATGCTACATGCGCGCAAACTTGTTTCATGAAAAAATGACTTTTTGTGAGGCGTGTGTAAAAACGACAAAATGTGTTGCTTAAATAAGATATTTGATAAAAAAAAATATTTTTACAAAGATCACAAAAGTTGATTTTTTTTTAAGAAACATCACGTAAGCTCATAAGTTGTCGAAATGTACATGCTCAATTTTGTTGAGATTTTTTAACAATATAAAATTTATTGTAATAGGAGCCTATGCATCCTGAGCAAAGTTGAGTTTCTGTAATATATACAAATAGTATAGTGCAAGGTGGACACTAGGTTCGGTGAACAGCGCACCACAATGTAGGGTTAGATTCACAAAATACGAGTCTGCACTGCAGTGTCACCAATGAACAGCATGGCGATGTGGTCTCTCGGCCCTTGCTTGGTGTTTGGCCACTTCCTCCACATTGTCTCACTTTTACTATAAATGGTGCCTAGTGCACGATCGCATATTTGCTCTCTAAATTTATTGTTTGAAAGATATCTTCTCACTATGGTACTCCCATGGTTCCAAATTATTTGAGATGTTTTTTCCAAAATGAGTGAACCTACACAATGAAAAGCCTCCACGTATATTTGTATTTGTATATAGAATTTTTTTGACCAAATCTGCAAAAGTTAATTTGCAATGGGCTGTAGTCGCAGGATCACACAAAAACAAGGTTCAAAGAGATATTTTATACTTCGCCATTGTGCCATTCACATACTAACACGTATCAGGGGAAGGTTTGTTTATCAATTATTTTGGTGGGCCTTACACATCGCAAGGAGTAGTAGTAGTAACTCTGGGTTGGACCATAGGGCCAATTTGGAGAGCCGAATCTTGGTATTTTACTTAGGGTCGTGCTGAGCGTCCCCCGGGGGATCGGGTGTTCCGATCCCCGGCATGGAGAGCTCGACACGTGTCCCTGAATCGGTCAAAGCAAGCACGATGCGTTCCCTTTCTCGTTGCCCAAACGCGATTAAACCGTGTGATGCTTCCTCCCCCGCCCTGGCCTCCACCCTTCCGCAGTGGCCTCCGCGCACCTCCTCCCTCACATCACCTCCGCAGCGAGAGCCACGCTGCTACCGCTGCCGCTGCAAATTCTCCAGTGAGGTCCTCCGGCGAGGCTCCCATTCCATGTAAGCATATCTCCTAATAACTCACAGCACCTCAACGCCACCTCCCTCCCTACTGGAGGCACCTCGCTCCTAGCATCGCCGGCTCGCCACCATCGCCGGAGAATACCTCAGCCTGCAGCTCCGCTATTGGCCGCTTGGAGCCCTGACAGAAGCCCGTCGTAGCACCGTTGGTAGCATCAACGATTGCCGCCGAAAGCACCAGCGAGCACCAATGGTAGCACCGACGAGTATCCATGGTAGCACCGGTGGCGAGCACCAATGGTAGAACCGGCGGGCAACTATGGTAGTACCGATGGGCACCAATGGTAGCGTTGCCGCTCATTCCACGCAGCACTGTCGTCGTTGATGCATCGCTGGTAGCTCCGCCGTTGGCCGCTTAGAGCTCTGACCGTAGCCGGTCATAGCACCAACGATTGTCGCTAGAAGCACCGGCGAGCACCAATGGTAGCACTGGCGAGCATCCATGGTAGCACCGACGAGAACCAATGGTAGCATCGCCGCTCACCCGTTGTCGTCGTCGATGCATCGCTGCCACCATCGCTAGTAGCACCACGGGAACATCCTAGCAGCACCTTCACACACCATATGTAGCTCCGAAGTGTCCCCCCGTGGCATTGGTGCGTGAGCGGTGAGCCTAGCAGCTCCGCCGCACACTGGTCGAAGCATCGACGCTCAGGCCTCAGAGCTCCACGGAACACCAATTGCAGCATCTGCCTGGCCCTCGCGTGTTGCCTCTCCTCGGAGCAAAGGTGGTCAGAGGCGGAAGACCTCGGCTCCGCAGCCCCGCCCCACGGTGCACAACAGCACCGGCGGCACCTCTGCAGCGTTCTCGTGTGAGAGATTTGCGAAAACAAGATGGGGATGGGCAACGAGATGACGGCGGCGCGTCAGGCGAGAGGAACGGCGGCGGAGGTTGGAGCGAGAGAAACGGCAATATCGTGGGGCTAGGAGATATCCATGGCGCTGCGCTCTCCCTCTCGATAAGAACGAAGGCACGGGGTAACGAAGAGATAAGGTGAGGTGGGGGATGCGTTTCTTTTCTGTCCATGTTTAGGGACACGTGTGCTGCGTTGGAGCCGGAGGAACAAGGAGACAAATCCTCCGGGTTAACTGTATCATTTTCCTTTTACTTATTTGAACCTGACCTCGCGAAGCATGGATGTGCACTGTAGGTTAGCAGCATTCTTTTAATGAGCATTCTGCTAACATGACTGACAATATCCTAATAGTGAACCAACAGAGTATTTGACATATATTCATGCATTTGTGTGGAGGGTCCAAAATAGCATAGTGGCGGTTTGCTAATATTTAACCCTGCTGATCGGACAGGGTGTGTGAGCAGTCATGGGGACCTCCACTTGGAGTGCGGTCCTAGAGGCAACGATCTAGATCTGCAGGGCAGCCTGTGAAGCACCGAAATTTGCACTACTCCCTCAGTTTACAAATAGATTGTGTGCTGGGTATGGTAAAAGTGAAACTTTCACTAGTGGAAAACAGGTCATCAGTCCCGGTTGGTTTCGGGCTTCAGTCCCGGTTGCGCAACCAGGACTAACCAACCGGGACTGGAGCCCCATCATTAATCCCGGTTGCTATACGAACCGGGACTAAAGACTTAACACGTGGCAGGGGCCAGGTGCTCGTGGGCGTCTGACCTTTAGTCCCGGTTCGTGTTACGAATCGGGACTAAAGATCCCACACGTGGCAGCCTTTGCTTCTTCTTTATTTTTCTGGATTTCAATTGTTATTTAGGGGTTTAGGGTTTATTTGTATCTTGCTCCATTCAATTTTTTGATTCATTTCAAACAAGTTTTCGTATATACATATTCATACAACATTACAACATAATATACAAGCCGATACATATATAATATATCTTGTCCGCCGAGCATATACATACAAGTATATACAACTTGTTTACACACATAAGATCACGACTTGTATAATTACACACATACAACTTGTCTAATCGAAACTGACATGAAATTCACCCTTTGGGTTAATGACATGGTCAAGCAGAAATCTGTCTATTTCCTCTTGAATTCCTATTATGCGTTCAGTCGGTGAGAGCCGATTCCGCTTTGCTTCGAACTACGAAGAAGAAGATCAATATGAAAACAAATCATCATAACAAAATTGATGGCAATAAATGAATTTATCAGTATATTATTCACTTACTGTTTGAAAATCAATTCCTTCAGTGATCTGCGCGCGAAGGTTCTCGCAAGCGTAGTATGCACATAAATTAGTCCCCGATGGCTGCCTCGCACACTTTACGAGAATATATTTTAGTCAGTGACATATCAAGATTGATATACTTAATGGTATTTGAAACCAGAATTAAAGGGATGTGCGGACTTAGCTCGTACGACTTACCTCAATCGGGCGGTAAATCAGCTCATTTTTCCATTCACCTTTTACTGTGCGTATAAACCGTTTCCAAACACTGCCAAGCAAACAAAATAAATAGATGAGTTATAAATGAACGAAAGAGACCGATATAATGCCGTAATGATTGAAATTACCTATCCATCATATCAATGATGCTTTGGTATTCATTAAGTTGTTTATTCATCGAGTCAAAGATTTCAACCCTTCCATAGTCAGGTTCAATCTTTAGCAAAATCCAGTGATAGCTGCGCGCAAGTTTAATTATATGAGTTAATAACTCATCAATTACACGTATAACATCGAGTAAGGAAAAGTAACTGTGTATAAGATAGTAACACTCACTTGAAGTTGTACGGAAACAGTATTCTAGTTCTGTATTCCTGCATAAGTAAGAACTCTAGCAAGATATCCTCCATCTCCTTGCGTTTGTTCTGTATCGTCACTGCGTTAACTCGATTTGGATCAATGCATCCAAGTTGGAAGTCATTCATTTGCTTACATTGCTGATACGTCTCCAACGTATCTATAATTTTTGATGCTCCATGCTTGTTTTTACACCATTTGCCTACTGTTTCGTTATACTTTGTGGCACTTTTATGCATTTTCTGGAACTAACCTACTAACAAGTTGCCACAGTGCCAGTTCCCTGTTTTCTGCTGTTTTTGTGTTTCAGAAGTGATACACAGGAAATATTCTCAGAATTGGACGAAACAAGTTCCTGAAGTCTTATTTTTCCCGGAAGCTTCCAGAGATCCGAAGAGGAGTAGGAGAGGGGCCACAGGCCAGGATCACACCTGGCTGGCGCGGCCCAGGCCCTGGCCGCGCCGCCATGGTGTGAGGAGGCCTGGGGCCACCTCTGACATCGCCCCTTCGCCTATAAAGACCCCCCGATGGAAAAAACCTAAGTACCCGATCACTTTTCCAGTTAACATCGCGATCCGTCGGCGCCGTCGACTCGAAGATCGGGAGGGTCCAGAAGCTCTTCCCGGCACCCTGCCGGAGAGGGGAATCGCCACCGGAGGTCTTCTTCATCGCCATGCTTGCCTCCGGAGCGATGAGTGAGTAGTCTACCTTGGACTATGGGTCCATAGCAGTAGCTAGATGGTTGTCTTCTCCACCATGTGCTTCATGTTTAGATCTCATGAGCTGCCCTACATGATTGAGATCACCGTTATGTAATTCTACATGTTTGGTTTGTTGGGATCCGATGAATATTGGTGTTATGATTGAGTTGCTATATTGAATTATATCTTTTGTTATCTCTATGTTGTTTATGATCTTGCATGCTCTCCGTTGTTAGTAGCTATCTTGGCCGAGTAGTTGCTAGTGACTCCAAGAGGGGGTATTTATGCTCGATAGTGGGTTCATGCCTCTATTTAACCTGGGGGAGTGACAGAAACCTCTAAGGTTGTAGATGTGCTGTTGCTACTAGGGAGAAAACAACATTCATATGCTCAAGGGCATATGCTTTGTTTACATTACACACTTTGCTTAATGCAATTATCTGTTGTTCGCAACTTAGTACTTGTGGAGTTCTCGGATTGATTCACCACAAGTGGATTATTAGTAATAGATGCAGTTGGATGGCGGTCTATGTATTTTGTTGTAATGCCCAGAGTAAATCTCATAGTGATCTTCTTGACATATCACGTTTATCTTTATTCTATCAATTGCCCAACTGTAATTTGTTTACCCAGCATGTGTTATTTATCTTATGGAGAGACACCACTAGTGAACTGTGGACCCCGGTCCTATTTCCATCATATTGCTATCACCTGTTTACTTTACTCGCACTGTTTACTTTACTCGCATACTTCTACTGTTTTCCACTCGATACGCTCATAACCTTTGTTTCAAGCAAACCGGTGAGATTGACAACCTCATCGCAAGTTGGGAACAAAGTACTTGGTTGTGTTGTGTGCAGGTTCCACGTTGCAGCTAGCAAGCAAAGCTTGGACGAGGCGCCATATATAAATTGTCCGAAGCTGTCGCAAACTAGCAAGCATCACCTTCAGTCGTTATTGTCTGCTCTTCTCCTGATCGATATACCTTGGTTTCTTAACTAAGGGAAAACTAGCTGCTATATTCATCATACCTTCCTCTTGGGGTTCCCAACTGGCTGGTCATTCACCACGTACAAGGAATCTTCTGGTGCCGTCACCCACGCGCCAGCAGCTCTTTTTCTGGCGCCGTTGCCGGGGAAGAGTGGAAGACTTCTGCGAGGGGAGTTTTTCGCACAGACATCCTTTACTTTGTTATTGTTTTGCTTTACTTTATTTATTTTACCTGCATCGTTTTATATCAAAAACCCAAAAAAATTAGAATCCTTGGTAGTTGTTTATTATGTCTAGTTCAGTTGCTACTACTATTTCGCCCGAGGACATGATTTTTACTTTTAAACAGAAGGATGAGGAAAGTTTTAAAGAAGCTTGGTCTAGAATTTATGATTGGCATGGAAAAACTGAACCTAAAATGACCTTGAGTTTGCTTCTTAGTAGCTTTTACTTTGGACTTGCTCTTCGTTATAGATATACTTTGGATGCTACTGCAGAAGGAGATTTCCTTCATTGTGATGGAGATCAAGCCTTCAACATTATAAAAAAGTTGATTACAATTTATAGCATGCCAACCTATTTTGATTCCTCTCTTGTGTGCATTTTTAATAGACTTGATACTCTTGAGACTCGCACTGCTAGCTTAGATTCTTGCTACAATACTTTGCGCCAGCATTTTGATTATGTGCCACCAAATTCTGAACCTTCGAGTTGGTATCCTACGGTAAAAATCACCATTAGTTGTGAAACTTTTCATGCTCATTGTGATATTATGTCTGAATTTTGTCTCATGCCAAAGGATGTTTATGAATCTTTGAGCCTTTGGAAGCTTTCTGCGGGGGGGAGAAGGAATTTCTCTTACTAACAATGCCACTATATTTCCCATTGGAATAGCTGAAGGATTTTTTACAAAAGTCCTAGGAAGAATGATATCTACTGATTATCTTGTTATTGAATGTGTAGGAAAATGACAAATCACACTTGGAAGATCCCTCCTGAAGCTCCTGGGCGCCGTCATTGATGTGGAAAAAGGCAATATAAGATTTATCTCTCCACCTTGCAATATCCATGTCTTTCCTAGAGTCAAGAGCAAAGGTAAGAAAGGAAGACGTAAGGCACCCGCTGATCCTAGCACTTCATCACTTGATGTTACTTGATTCGCAATTTTCTGCGCCTAGCTCAAAGGCGTTAAAGAAAAGCACTCTTGGGAGATAACCCAATGTTTTATTTTCAGTACTTTTTCTTTTATTTGAGTCTTGGAAGTCATTACTACTGTAATGAACGCTCCTTATCTTGTTTATTTCGTTTTTGTGCCAAGAGGACCCTCTAATTTGAGTGAGGTAAAGATTTGGGGATGTTGCTGTCCTGAAACTGTTTTTGGTGCCGCGCCGTAAAAATTCGTATAAATTCTCTGTATATCTTTTCGACCTGCGATTTCTTGTGCATATGCCCCAGGTTATATCCAAACTTTCGTTAGTTGACCACTTTTTCATTTGAGCAACAGAAAACCCCTCAAAAATTCGGCCTTTGTCAGCTCTTCTGTTTTGACAGATTTCTGCCAATATTTCTGTTTGCCGCTTTATCGCTTTCTTTTGAGTTCTTTTGATCATGGAACTTTTTGGGAAGTGGCTACAGTAGTATGTGCTATATATGTGGTGGTTTTGAGTTGAAACCTGAAGCAAAAAGAGGTTGATTATATGTTATGCTACACTAATGTTGCTAATAGAATTGTGTTTAGTTTTGTATGAAGGAAGTTTTCAAGTGTAGGGATTGGAAAATGATGAGATGAGTTGAAGAATGGAGAAAAGCTCAAGCTTGGGGATGCCCATGCATCACCCTAAGAAATATCCAAGAATTACAAGCGTCAAAGCTTGGGGATGCCCCCGAGGCACCCCTTCTTCATCGGCAAAAATCAGGTCACCTTTCAAGACACTATATTTTTATTGCTCCATGCACTATGTGTTTTTCTTGGAGCATCAGTTGTTTTAGTTTTCTTAGTTAGTTTAGTTTTGTTTGCTGCAATAAATGGTTGGACCCCAACAAATTTCCTTTGGAGGAGATGTACTCGTTTTCATTTGCCAAGAACACTCCATTTTTCATTCTTACAATTTCACCGGGTGTTCTTCTTTTTCCGCTACTGCTTTTGGTTTTCGTTTTCGCCTTGATTTGCGTTCAGACCTTGTCATATCTTTTCATCAAGGTGTATTTTTGCCTCTGATCTTTATTGGTTTTCATCAAAAGAGGTGTCTATAAAAAATTTAAATGGTGTTGGAAAAGAGAAAAAGCTTTGTGCAAAATAGTGGTACAAGAAGGAGCTTGTGTAGACTGCGGCTTAGGCTTTTTGATGTCATGCTTGATGTCTTTTTGATAGTATGCTTAGTGGTTTTGCTGTAGCATTACTTGTCTCAAATAACTGAGATTGCTTAATGAGCCTTTGAAAAAATCATGCGTTGTTTTTAATTATTTGGAAGCATTATTTTGTTTTTCTCCTTGATGCTTTATTTGGGTTGACTTGGCGCATGCTCACACATGTTAGACTCTTACAAAGTTGCCAATAGCCTCTATGATCATTTAGTTTTTGACTTTTGATACCATCTTATGCTTCTTTTAATGTCGCTTTGTCGCTTTGCATGATTATGGCCATTATTGCTCTCTTAGTTGGTCGCTCCCAGTCTTTTGCTAGCCCTCGCCTTGTACTGAGTATGAGCTCTACTCATGCATCCAACTCCTAAAAGCCAAGTTTTCCAAAGTGTCCACCATACATACCTACTAGCAATTTGCTATTCCAAGTAAATTTGACTTGCTTTTATTTTCTCTTCAAATTAAACTCTTACCAGTGTTATGCGAAATTCGGTCAGTAAAGCTCTCACGAACCGGAAGGCACACTTTACTTTTTCCTGTTCTTAAAAATTTGATATTGTGGTCTCTTATGTTGAGTTGTTATGCTTGCAAGTTCTAAGTTGGAGACTAGCCCAGCCATGCAGTCATGGGCAAGCTTTCAACATTGCACTTCTTATTTGAGTTGATATCGTGATCTTTTGTTTATGGATTCCCGCGGTGTGAAATGAATTGGGAATCTTGTGGGGATCATGGAGTTTGTATATGTGTTAGGGAAACGCCGGGCCGCTAATCTAAGCCATGCATAATTCATGGTGGAAATTTGCAGCATACCCATGGTGAACATTCGACGACGCATCTCACAATAAAAAGCTAAACAAATGGCAAATAAAAGAGATGTCGAGGTGTTCATTGTCTGCTTGTCCTGTCATTTTGATGTGGGCTTGTTCCATGTCATCGGGCACGGAGGTACCCCATTGGCGGTTCTCAATGATATGCATATATTTACAATGACAAGAGCCTTGCTTGGGACTCTAAGTAAAGTAGCATGAGGTTTGGGTACTCGTATTCACGGGACACGAGGTTTTCAACTTATGATTTGTCAAGCATATGCATCATAATTATTCTCGCATTAACTTTAACCATTCAAGATGCTTATGATGAGGGCAATGAGAGCTCAAAGACGGTAAGTACCATAATTTTTTAAGGTTATAAAACTTGCAATCACTGCTTCCCTCTGCGAAGGGCCTTTCTTCTACTTTTATGTTGAGTCACCACCTTCTACCTTTATGCACCATTAAGAGAGCATAGTTGTCATTCTTAGTGTAATATGCATTGTCCCAAAGTTCATTGATTGATTCATATTGTTGGTTTCACTTGTTCTCAAATTATTTGTATCTAGTCGCCCTCTTAAACTTGAAGGTGTCCTATGCATTTATGTTTTGCTCTCTTTGAAGGACAAGCTGAAAACCATTTGTATGTTTTTCCTTATGATTTGAACACACGTTTGACTTTCATTGTTTCATTTTCAAGATCTTTTTTTTGTGTTCATTTGCATGTTTACAACATGGTTGCTAAGTTCTTATTGTCAAGATTATACCTTTCATGCCCATGTTTTAAGTTCTTATGATCCCAGCTCACAAATGCTTACATATATGATCAAGATTGTGTAGGTGCATGTCACCTCAAAAATTATTCTTTTGTTATCACTTACCTACTCGAGGACGAGCAGGAGTTAAGCTTGGGGATGCTTGATATGTCTCCAACGTATCTATAATTTTTGATGCTCCATGCTTGTTTTTACACCATTTGCCTACTGTTTCGTTACACTTCGTGGCACTTTTATGCATTTTCTGGAACTAACCTACTAACAAGTTGCCACAGTGCCAGTTCCCTGTTTTCTGCTGTTTTTGTGTTTCAGAAGTGATACACAGGAAATATTCTCGGAATTGGACAAAACAAGTTCCTGAAGTCTTATTTTTCTCGGAAGCTTCTAGAGATCCGAAGAGGAGTAGGAGAGGGGCCACAGGCCAGGCTCACACCTGGCTGGCGCGGCCCAGGCCCTGGCCGCGCCGCCATGGTGTGAGGAGGCCTGGGGCCACCTCTGACATCGCCCCTTCGCCTATAAAGACCCCCCGACGGAAAAAACCTAAGTACCCGATCACTTTTCCAGAACACATCGCGATCCACCGCCGCCATCGACCCGAAGATTGGGAGGGTCCAGAAGCTCTTCCTGGCACCCTGCCGGAGAGGGGAATCGCCACCGGAGGTCTTCTTCATCGCCATGCTTGCCTCCGGAGCGATGAGTGGGTAGTCTACCTTGGACTATGGGTCCATAGCAGTAGCTAGATGGTTGTCTTCTCCACCATGTGCTTCATGTTTAGATCTCATGATCTGCCCTACATGATTGAGATCACCGTTACGTAATTCTACATGTTTGGTTTGTTGGGATCCGATGAATATTGGTGTTATGATTGAGTTGCTATACTAAATTATATCTTTTGTTATCTCTATGTTGTTTATGATCTTGCATGCTCTCTGTTGTTAGTAGCTATCTTGGCCGAGTAGTTGCTAGTGACTCCAAGAGGGGGTATTTATGCTCGATAGTGGGTTCATGCCTCTATTTAACCTGGGGGAGTGACAGAAACCTCTAAGGTTGTAGATGTGCTGTTGCTACTAGGGAGAAAACAACATTCATATGCTCAAGGGCATATGCTTTGTTTACATTACACACTTTGCTTAATGCAATTATCTGTTGTTCGCAACTTAATACTTGTGGATTTCTCGGATTGATTTGCCACAAGTGGATTATTAGTTATAGATGCAGTTGGATGGCGGTCTATGTATTTTGTTGTAATGCCCAGAGTAAATCTCATAGTGATCTTCCTGACATATCACGTTTATCTTTATTCTATCAATTGCCCAACTGTAATTTGTTTACCCAGCATGTGTTATTTATCTTATGGAGAGACACCACTAGTGAACTGTGGACCCCGGTCCTATTTCCATCATATTGCTATCACCTGTTTACTTTACTCGCACTGTTTACTTTACTCGCATACTTCTATTGTTTTCCACTCGATACGCTCATAACCTTTGTTTCAAGCAAACCGGTGAGATTGACAACCTCATCGCAAGTTGGGAACAAAGTACTTGGTTGTGTTGTGTGCAGGTTCCGCGTTGCAGCTAGCAAGCAAAGCTTGGACGAGGCGCCATATATAAATTGTCTGAAGCTGTCGCAAACTAGCAAGCATCACCTTCAGTCGTTATTGTCTGCTCTTCTCCTGATCGATATACCTTGGTTTCTTAACTGAGGGAAAACTAGCTGCTATATTCATCATACCTTCCTCTTGGGGTTCCCAACTGGCTGGTCATTCACCACGCACAAGGAATCTTCTGGTGCCATCACCCACGCGCCAGCAATTGCATACTCTTCATTCTGCATAATAAATAGCGTAGTGAGGATAATTACATGCAAAGAACGAGTTGAGCTAGAGACTTATAGAAATAATGAATCACTTGCAGAACATAGGCACTGACGAGAGATTTGTCGAGCGCGTCTTGATTGAATAGCTGAAAGAATTCATCAAACTCAATATGGACCAAGTCTTCACCTAAGAAACGGCCGTTTGCACAATTTCTTGTTTCTCAAAATTCCAAAGGGAAATATGAAAGCAGGAAGATTTTAGATTTTGTCAGAAATAATGAGAAAAAATGATTTTTTTTTGGATTTTTTCATTTCTTTTGTTGTTTCTTCCACTTTTTGGTCATTTTGAAGTTTTTTATTAATTTTAGAATTTTGGAATTTTTTAAGTTTTTTTTTTGAATATTTTGAGTTTAAAAATTAATAATTAAATTATGCATAATGATTATTTGGAATTCATTGATGCTTACTATTACTTACTCATTGTTGCTTATTTTGTGAATTATTTGGAATTCAAAAAATTAAAATCATATGTTACCAAAGTGTATGGGTTAATAGAATTGATAGCATAGCATTATCAAGAAGTCGCGAGCGCAGTGTTGGAAGGTAGTAGGGAAGGAATGGAGAAGTTAAGCGTGCTAAGGGTGGAGTAGTGTGAGGATGGGTGACCGACCGGGAAGTGAGGACCATAAGTATGTAATTTGACATGAGAATAGAGGTGATTAGAGATTAAGTGGAGAGTGGAAAGTGGAGACTGTTAAACAATTCAAATATTCAAAAATATGGAAATTTAAAAAAAATTGGGCTTTTTTTCAATAATTCTACCAAAAATTATATCGGATCCCTTTAGTCCCGGTTGGAGCCACCAACCGGGACTAAAGGGTCCTTCAGCCTTCTGCACACGACCCGGACCACGTGGAGGACCTTTACTCCCGGTTTGTGAGCAACCGGGACTAAAGAGGAGGGGCTTTAGTCCCGCTTTGCTAGTCCCGGTTGGACATCCGGGACTAAAGCCCCTTACAAACCGGGAATAAAGCCCCTTTTTCTACCAGTGCCTATGTGTTAATATTCGTGCAAGAAAACTATACACCTTATATCAAGGAACGAAGGGAGTATATGTTATTGGCGGTTACACTACTAAGTACGTTGTGGGCTGTACACCGTGTAGCAGCTATGGTCCTGCAGAAAGATAATGTCTGCCCATATTTTTCGATTAGTTCAGACAATAATTTTGAGATTTATAGCACCGCAGCACCATATTTTTCATTGAAGTACGTGTAACAATAAATCTAATGTCAAGAGATATTCTTCACTGAAAGTTTTCCAGTAAATTAATCATTAGGAATATCTTGTGTTCGACAAAATTTTAGATAATTTGAACTTCAACTACAACCAAATGTCAAATAATAGAAGTATGTTCTTATTAAGAGGGGTCTAATTATCTAAGAAGCAAAATTTTGTGTGTTTTTGTGTGTGAATTTTCTAGGTGGGTCTTGAACTGTTTTGGATTTTTCTGCATCTTTGCTAGGAGGGCCTTTGAAACGAGGGGGAAAAATTGGCAATAAAGAGGACATTCAACCTAGCAATCTAGTTGAACGGAACACCCTAACAAGTGTAGTTATTTTTTTGTGTTTATTGTTTGAACCGGATAAACTTGTATTCCAATGACCTCTGATAAAAAAGTTGCTCAAGAGAAAAACTTGTTGTTGCCTCCCATTCATACATGTTGCTTCTACTCAAGTACCTCCTATACATAACTCAGTTCTTACTCACCATTCTTCATGTGTGTGACATCCTGACCACGAGTTTAATAGGATACACATAATATAGAGACGCGCCTTATTTTCTCCATGTTGATTTCTAAAAACACCTATGTTAATCGGGAGAAAAAATTACGATGGAAAAAAGTGTGTTTTTCTATGCAGCTATTCTAGAGAGGTGCCAAGAGTAACGACCACCTGCCTTGGGTTGGCAGCTAGTTCGATATTTCACACACTTTTTTTGTTTCTGTCCAGTGGCATCCTCTTACTTGTGCTGGTATATGTGTCCCTGCGCCTTCCTGCATCATTGGGCATTTCCCAAGTGAGACACAAACATAGCCAGGTTGGACAGGTTGCAACTAAATCTTCATCCACTAGCACCACAATCTTTTAGCAAGGTTATCGTGTTATCCAGTATGGCTTTCATGTACCTTAGATCTGCCAAGAGTAGTGTTAAAACTAAATAGGGCTACTAATGCTCCGTCATTCTTTGTGGACAAGATCATGCCCGCAGCACTCTCAGCACCCCATCTTTTTTCTTAATATCTGACAAGGTCAATCTTACCATTGCCAAATTTGGATGTCTAATGACATTGGGACAAAGGGCTAGTAACCTACTACTCGATTGCACGCACCATTGGATAGTCCTAGTTGTCAGTTCGTGGAATGACGATGGCTGATTGAATATTATCTTAGAAAGAATACAACAAATATCCATGATTTAAGATTCGAATGGCCTCATTGGAAAATAATATAATGTTTCTAATGTATTCCTGATGTTCCTACTTGTCTTCTCAAACAATTTATTGCTAGTGTAAATGGAAGTGAATTTATTTTTTTAGTTACTAGATTGTACTCCCTTTGTCCTCGAATAAGTTTACTTCTAGCTATTGCACTAAGTCAAGTATTTTAAAGTTTGACCAACTTTATGAGAAAAAGTGACAACATTTATGATATCATTTAGTATCACACTACGCACATAAAGAATTTAGTACCATATTGTATCGATTTGATGTGATATATCATAAAAAATGTAAATCATAAAAGGAGCTCCTAGAAGTATAGATATTTAAGGACAGAGGGAGTATAACCTGTATGTATGAAATGAAACATTAAGCGGTGGTGTTTAAGGGTTTATTATCCCTTGAGATACAATCAATACTGCAGCAACAAGTTAATACAAGTTCAGGACTAGCATTTTGGTTAGTGGGTGCATATTATTTCTATATTTAAAATGCATTTTAGATGCATTCTAAAATGCCAAGAAATTGCAACAAAAAATTTTGCATGCACATCTTGACATGCTACATGCGCGCAAACTTGTTTCATGAAAAAATGACTTGTTGTGAGGCGTGTGTAAAAACGACAAAATGTGGTGCTTAAATAAGACATTTGATAAAAAAAATTTTTTTACAAAGATCACAAAAGTTGATTTTTTTAAAGAAACATCACGTAAGCTCATAAGTTGTCGAAATGTACATGCTCAATTTTGTTGAGATTTTTTAACAATATAAAATTTATTGTAATAGGAGCCTATGCATCCTGAGCAAAGTTGAGTTTCTGTAATATATACAAATAGTATAGTGCAAGGTGGACACTAGGTTCGGTGAACAGCGCACCACAATGTAGGGTTAGATTCACAAAATACGAGTCTGCACTGCAGTGTCACCAATGAACAGCATGGCGATGTGGTCTCTCGGCCCTTGCTTGGTGTTTGGCCACTTCCTCCACATTGTCTCACTTTTACTATAAATGGTGCCTAGTGCACGATCGCATATTTGCTCTCTAAATTTATTGTTTGAAAGATATCTTCTCACTATGGTACTCCCATGGTTCCAAATTATTTGAGATGTTTTTTCCAAAATGAGTGAACCTACACAATGAAAAGCCTCCACGTATATTTGTATTTGTATATAGAAAAAATTTGACCAAATCTGCAAAAGTTAATTTGCAATGGGCTGTAGTCGCAGGATCACACAAAAACAAGGTTCAAAGAGATATTTTATACTTTGCCATTGTGCCATTCACATACTAACACGTATCAGGGGAAGGTTTGTTTATCAATTATTTTGGTGGGCCTTACACATCGCAAGGAGTAGTAGTAGTAACTCTGGGTTGGACCATAGGGCCAATTTGGAGAGCCGAATCTTGGTATTTTACTTAGGGTCGTGCTGAGCGTCCCCCGGGGGATCGGGTGTTCCGATCCCCGGCATGGAGAGCTCGACATGTGTCCCTGAATCGGTCAAAGCAAGCACGATGCGTTCCCTTTCTCGTTGCCCAAACGCGATTAAACCGTGTGATGCTTCCTCCCCCGCCCTGGCCTCCACCCTTCCGCAGTGGCCTCCGCGCACCTCCTCCCTCACATCACCTCCGCAGCGAGAGCCACGCTGCTACCGCTGCCGCTGCAAATTCTCCAGTGAGGTCCTCCGGCGAGGCTCCCATTCCATGTAAGCATATCTCCTAATAACTCACAGCACCTCAACACCACCTCCCTCCCTACTGGAGGCACCTCGCTCGTAGCATCGCCGGCTCGCCACCATCGCCGGAGAATACCTCAGCCTGCAGCTCCGCTATTGGCCGCTTGGAGCCCTGACAGAAGCCCGTCGTAGCACCGTTGGTAGCATCAACGATTGCCGCCGAAAGCACCAGCGAGCACCAATGGTAGCACCGGCGAGTATCCATGGTAGCACCGGTGGCGAGCACCAATGGTAGAACCGGCGGGCAACTATGGTAGTACCGATGGGCACCAATGGTAGCGTTGCCGCTCATTCCACGCAGCACTGTCGTCGTTGATGCATCGCTGGTAGCTCTGCCGTTGGCCGCTTAGAGCTCTGACAGTAGCCGGTCATAGCACCAACGATTGTCGCTGGAAGCACCGGCGAGCAAAAATGGTAGCACTGGCGAGCATCCATGGTAGCACCGACGAGAACCAATGGTAGCATCGCCGCTCACCCGTTGTCGTCGTCGTTGCATCGCTGCCACCATCGCTAGTAGCACCACGGGAACATCCTAGCAGCACCTTCACACACCATATGTAGCTCCGAAGTGTCCCCCCGTGGCATTGGTGCGTGAGCGGTGAGCCTATCAGCTCCGCCGCACACTGGTCGAAGCATCGACGCTCAGGCCTCAGAGCTCCATGGAACACCAATTGCAGCATCTGCCTGGCCCTCGCGTGTTGCCTCTCCTCGGAGCAAAGGTGGTCAGAGGCGGAAGACCTCGGCTCCGCAGCCCCGCCCCACGGTGCACAACAGCACCGGCGGCACCTCTGCAGCGTTCTCGTGTGAGAGATTGGCGAAAACAAGATGGGGATGGGCAACGAGATGACGGCGGCGCGTCAGGCGAGAGGAACGGCGGCGGAGGTTGGAGCGAGAGAAACGGCGATATCGTGGGGCTAGGAGATATCCATGGCGCTGCGCTCTCCCTCTCGATAAGGACAAAGGCACGGGGTAACGAAGAGATAAGGTGATGTGGGGGATGCGTTTCTTTTCTGTCCATGTTTAGGGACACGTGTCCTGCGTTGGAGCCGGAGGAACAAGGAGACAAATCCTCCGGGTTAACTGTATCATTTTCCTTTTACTTATTTGAACCTGACCTCGCCAAGCATGGATGTGCACTGTAGGTTAGCAGCATTCTTTTAATGAGCATTCTGCTAACATGACTGACAATATCCTAATAGTGAACCAACAGAGTATTTGACATATATTCATGCATTTGTGTGGAGGGTCCAAAATAGCATAGTGGCGGTTTGCTAATATTTAACCCTGCTGATCGGACAGGGTGTGTGAGCAGTCATGGGGACCTCCACTTGGAGTGCGGTCCTAGAGGCAACGATCTAGATCTGCAGGGCAGCCTGTGAAGCACCGAAATTTGCACTACTCTCTCTGTTTACAAATAGATTGTGTGCTGGGTATGGTAAAAGTGAAACTTTCGCTAGTGGAAAACAGGTCATCAGTCCCGGTTGGTTTCGGGCTTCAGTCCCGGTTGCGCAACCAGGACTAACCAACCGGGACTGGAGCCCCATCATTAATCCCGGTTGCTATACGAACCGGGACTAAAGACTTAACACGTGGCAGGGGCCAGGTGCTCGTGGGCGTATGACCTTTAGTCCCGGTTCGTGTTACGAATCGGGACTAAAGATCCCACACGTGGCAGCCTTTGCTTCTTCTTTATTTTTCTGGATTTCAATTGTTATTTAGGGGTTTAGGGTTTATTTGTATCTTGCTCCATTCAATTTTTTGATTCATTTCAAACAAGTTTTCGTATATACATATTCATACAACATTACAACATAATATACAAGCCGATACATATATAATATATCTTGTCCGTCGAGCATATACATACAAGTATATACAACTTGTTTACACACATAAGATCACGACTTGTATAATTACACACATACAACTTGTCTAATCGAAACTGACATGAAATTCACCCTTTGTGTTAATGACATGGTCAAGCAGAAATCCGGCTATTTCTTCTTGAATTCCTATTATGCGTTCAGTCGGTGAGAGCCGATTCCGCTTTGCTTCGAACTACGAAGAAGAAGATCAATATGAATACAAATCATCATAACAAAATTGATGGCAATAAATGAATTTATCAGTATATTATTCACTTACTGTTTGAAAATCAATTCCTTCAGTGACCTGCGCGCGAAGGTTCTCGCAAGCGTAGTATGCACATAAATTAGTCCCCGATGGCTGCCTCGCACACTTTACAAGAATAGATTTTAGTCAGTGACATATCAAGATTGATATACTTAATGGTATTTCAACTAGAATTAAAGGGATGTGCAGACTTAGCTCGTACGACTTACCTCAATCGGACGGTAAATCAGCTCATTTTTCCATTCACCTTTTACTGTGCGTATAAACCGTTTCCAAACACTGCCGAGCAAACAAAATAAATAGATGAGTTATAAATGAACGAAAGAGACTGATATAATGCCGTAATGATTGAAATTACCTATCCATCATATCAATGATGCTTTGGTATTCATTAAGTTGTTTATTCATCGAGTCAAAGATTTCAACGCTTCCATAGTCAGGTTCAATCTTTATTAAAATCCAGTGATAGCTACGCGCAAGTTTAATTATATAAGTTAATAACTCATCAATTACACTTATAACATCGAGTAAGGAAAAGTAACTGTGTATAAGATAGTAACACTCACTTGAAGTTGTACGGAAACAGTATTCTAGTTCTGTATTCCTGCGTAAGTAAGAACTCTAGCAAGATATCCTCCGTCTCCTTGCGTTTGTTCTGTATCGTCACTGCGTTAACTCGATTTGGATCAATGCATCCAAGTTGGAAGTCATTCATTTGCTTACATTGCTGATACGTCTCCAACGTATCTATAATTTTTGATGCTCCATGCTTGTTTTTACACAATTTGCCTACTGTTTCATTACACTTCGTGGCACTTTTATGCATTTTCCGGAACTAACCTACTAACAAGTTGCCACAGTGCCAGTTCCCTGTTTTCTGCTGTTTTTGTGTTTCAGAAGTGATACACAGGAAATATTCTCAAAATTGGACGAAACAAGTTCCTGAAGTCTTATTTTTCCCGGAAGCTTCCAGAGATCCGAAGAGGAGTAGGAGAGGGGCCACAGGCCAGGCTCACACCTGGCTAGCGCGGCCCAGGCCCTGGCCGCATCGCCATGGTGTGAGGAGGCCTGGGGCCACCTCTGACATTGCCCCTTCACCTATAAAGACCCCCCGACAGAAAAAAACCTAAGTACCCGATCACTTTTCCAGAACACATCGCGATCCGTCGCCGCCGTCGACCCGAAGATCGGGAGGGTCCAGAAGCTCTTCCCGGCACCCTGCCGGAGAGGGGAATCGCCACCGGAGGTCTTCTTCATCGCCATGCTTGCCTCCGGAGCGATGAGTGAGTAGTCTACCTTGGACTATGGGTCCATAGCAGTAGCTAGATGGTTGTCTTCTCCACCATGTGCTTCATGTTTAGATCTCATGAGCTGCCCTACATGATTGAGATCACCGTTATGTAATTCTACATGTTTGGTTTGTTGGATCCGATGAATATTGGTGTTATGATTGAGTTGCTATACTGAATTATATCTTTTGTTATCTCTATGTTGTTTATGATCTTGCATGCTCTCCGTTGTTAGTAGCTATCTTGGCCGAGTAGTTGCTAGTGACTCCAAGAGGGGGTATTTATGCTCGATAGTGGGTTCATGCCTCTATTGAGTTGCTAGATGTGTTGTTGCTACTAGGGAGAAAACAACATTCATATGCTCAAGGGCATATGCTTTGTTTACATTACACACTTTGCTTAATGCAATTATCTGTTGTTCGCAACTTAATACTTGTGGAGTTCTCGGATTGATTCGCCACAAGTGGATTATTAGTCATAGATGCAGTTGGATGGCGGTCTATGTATTTTGTTGTAATGCCCAGAGTAAATCTCATAGTGATCTTCTTGACATATCACGTTTATCTTTATTCTATCAATTGCCCAACTGTAATTTGTTCACCCAGCATGTGTTATTTATCTTATGGAGAGACACCACTAGTGAACTGTGGACCCCGGTCCTATTTCCATCATATTGCTATCACCTGTTTACTTTACTCGCACTATTTACTTTACTCGCATACTTCTACTGTTTTCCACTCGATACGCTCATAACCCTTGTTTCAAGCAAACCGGGGAGATTGACAACCTCATCGCAAGTTGGGAACAAAGTACTTGGTTGTGTTGTGTGCAGGTTCCACGTTGCAGCTAGCAAGCAAAGCTTGGACGAGGCGCCATATATAAATTGTCCGAAGTTGTCGCAAACTAGCAAGCATCACCTTCAGTCGTTATTGTCTGCTCTTCTCCTGATCGATATACCTTGGTTTCTTAACTAAGGGAAAACTAGCTGCTATATTCATCATACCTTCCTCTTGGGGTTCCCAACTGCCTGGTCATTCACCACGTACAAGGAATCTTCTGGTGCCGTCACCCACGCGCCAGCAACTCTTTTTCTGGCGCCGTTGCCGGGGAAGAGTGGAAGACTTCTGCGAGGGGAGTTTTTTGCACAGACATCCTTTACTTTGTTATTGTTTTGCTTTACTTTATTTATTTTACCTGCATCGTTTTATATCAAAAACCCAAAAAAAATAGAATCCTCGGTAGTTGTTTATTATGTCTAGTTCAGTTGCTACTACTATGTCGCCCGAGGACATGATTTTTACTTTTAAACAGAAGGATGAGGAAAGTTTTAAAGAAGCTTGGTCTAGAATTTATGATTGGCATGGAAAAACTGAACCTAAAATGACCTTGAGTTTGCTTCTTAGTAGCTTTTACTTTGGACTTGCTCTTCGTTATAGATATACTTTGGATGCTACTGCAGAAGGAGATTTCCTTCATTGTGATGGAGATCAAGCCTTCAACATTATAAAAAAGTTGATTACAATTTATAGCATGCCAACCTATTTTGATTCCTCTCTTGTGTGCATTTTTAATAGACTTGATACTCTTGAGACTCACACTGCTAGCTTGAATTCTTGCTACAATACTTTGCGCCAGCATTTTGATTATGTGCCAACAAATTCTAAACTTTCGAGTTGGTATCCTACGGTAAAAATCACCATTAGTGGTGAAACTTTTCATGCTCGTTGTGATATTATGTCTGAATTTTGTCTCATGCCAAAGGATGGTTATGAATCTTTGAGCCTTTGGAAGCTTTCTGCGGGGGGAGAAGGAATTTCTCTTACTAACAATGCCACTATATTTCCCATTGGAATAGCTGAAGGAGTTTTTACAAAAGTCCTAGGAAGAATGATATCTACTGATTATCTTGTTATTGAATGTGTAGGAAAAGGACAAATCACACTTGGAAGATCCCTCCTGAAGCTCCTGGGCGCCGTCATTGATGTGGAAAAAGGCAATATAAGATTTATCTCTCCACCTTGCAATATCCATGTCTTTCCTAGAGTCAAGAGCAAAGGTAAGAAAGGAAGACGTAAGGCACCCGCTGATCCTAGCACTTCATCACTTGATGTTACTTGATTCGCAATTTTCTGCGCCTAGCTCAAAGGCGTTAAAGAAAAGCACTCTTGGGAGATAACCCAATGTCTTATTTTCAGTACTTTTTCTTTTATTTGAGTCTTGGAAGTCATTACTACTGTAATGACCGCTCCTTATCTTATTTATTTCGTTTTTGTGCCAAGAGGAGCCTCTAATTTGAGTGAGGTAAAGATTTGGGGATGTTGCTGTCCTGAAACTGTTTTTGGTGCCGCACCGTAAAAATTCGTATATATTCTCTGTATATCTTTTCGACCTGCGATTTCTTGTGCATATGCCCCAGGTTATATCCAAACTTCGGCCTTTGTCAGCTCTTCTGTTTTGACAGATTTCTGCCAATATTTCTGTTTGCCGCTTTATCGCTTTCTTTTGAGTTCTTTTGATCACGGAACTTTTTGGGAAGTTGCTACAGTAGTATGTGCTATATATGTGGTGGTTTTGAGTTGAAACCTGAAGCAAAAAGAGGTTGATTATATGTTATGCTACACTAATGTTGCTAATAGAATTGTGTTTAGTTTTGTATGAAGGAAGTTTTCAAGTGTAGGGATTGGAAAATGATGAGATGAGTTGAAGAATGGACAAAAGCTCAAGCTTGGGGATGCCCATGCATCACCCTAAGAAATATCCAAGAAGTAAAAGCGTCAAAGCTTGGGGATGCCCCCGAGGCACCCCTTCTTCATCGGCAAAAATCAGGTCACCTTTCAAGACACTATATTTTTATTGCTTCATGCACTATGTGTTTTTCTTGGAGCATCAGTTTTTTTAGTTTTCTTAGTTAGTTTAGTTTTGTTTGCTGCAATAAATGGTTGGACCCCAACAAATTTCCTTTGGAGGAGATGTACTCGTTTTCATTTGCCAAGAACACTCCATTTTTCATTCTTACAATTTCACCGGGTGTTCTTCTTTTTCCGCTACTGCTTTTGGTTTTCGTTTTCGCCTTGATTTGCGTTCAGACCTTGTCATATCTTTTCATCAAGGTGTATTTTTGCCTCTGATCTTTATTGGTTTTCATCAAAAGAGGTGTCTATAAAAATTTCAAATAGTGTTGGAAAAGAGAAAAAGCTTTGTGCAAAATAGTGGTACAAGAAGGAGCTTGTGTAGACTGCGGCTTAGGCTTTTTCATGTCATGCTTGATGTCTTTTTGATAGTATGCTTAGTGGTTTTGCTTTAGCATGACTTGTCTCAAATAACTGAGATTGCTTAATGAGCCTTTGAAAAAATCATGCGTTGTTTTTAATTATTTGGAAGCATTATTTTGGTTTTCTCCTTGATGCTTTATTTGGGTTGACTTGGCGCATGCTCACACATGTTAGACTCTTACAAAGTTGCCAATAGCCTCTATGATCATTTAGTTTTTGACTTTTGATACCATCTTATGCTTCTTTTAATATCGCTTTGTCGCTTTGCATGATTATGGCCATTATTGCTCTCTTAGTTGGTCGCTCCCAGTCTTTTGCTAGCCCTCGCCTTGTACTGAGTATGAGCTCTACTCGTGCATCCAACTCCTAAAAGCCAAGTTTTCCAAAGTGTCCACCATACATACCTACTAGCAATTTGCTATTCCAAGTAAATTTGACTTACTTTTATTTTCTCTTCAAATTAAACTCTTACCAGTGTTATGCGAAATTCGGTCAGTAAAGCTCTCACGAACCGGAAGGCACACTTTACTTTTTCCTGTTCTTAAAAATTTGACATTGTGGTCTCTTATGTTGAGTTGTTATGCTTGCAAGTTCTAAGTTGGAGACTAGCCCAGCCATGCAGTCATGGGCAAGCTTTCAACATTGCACTTCTTATTTGAGTTGATATCGTGATCTTTTGTTTATGGATGCCCGCGGTGTGAAATAAATTGGGAATCTTGTGGGGATCATGGAGTTTGTATATGTGTTAGGGAAACGCCGGGCCGCTAATCTAAGCCATGCATAATTCATGGTGGAAATTTGCAGCATACCCATGGTGAACATTCGACGATGCATCTCACAATAAAAAGCTAAACAAATGGCAAATAAAAGAGATGTCGAGGTGTTCATTGTCTGCTTGTCCTATCATTTTGATTCGGGCTTGTTCCATGTCATCGGGCACGGAGGTACCCCATTGGCGGTTCTCAATGATATGCATATATTTACAATGACAAGAGCCTTGCTTGGGACTCTAAGTAAAGTAGCATGAGGTTTGGGTACTCGTATTCATGGGACACGAGGTTTTCAACTTATGATTTGTCAAGCATATGCATCATAATTGTTCTCGCATTAACTTTAACCATTCAAGATGCTTATGATGGGGGCAATGAGAGCTCAAAGCCGGTAAGTACCATAATTTTTGAAGGTTATAAAACTTGCAATCACTGCTTCCCTCTGCGAAGGGCCTTTCTTCTACTTTTATGTTGAGTCACCACCTTCTACCTTTATGCACCATTAAGAGAGCATAGTTGTCATTCTTAGTGTAATATGCATTGTCCCAAAGTTCATTGATTGATTCATATTGTTGGTTTCACTTGTTCTCAAATTATTTGTATCTAGTCGCCCTCTTAAACTTGAAGGTGTCCTATGCATTTATGTTTTGCTCTCTTTGAAGGACAAGCTGAAAACCATTTGTATGTTTTTCCTTATGATTTGAACACACGTTTGACTTTCATTGTTTCATTTTCATGATCTTTTGTTTGTGTTCATTTGCATGTTTACAACATGGTTGCTAAGTTCTTATTGTCAAGATTATATCTTTCATGCCCATGTTTTAAGTTATTATGATCCCAGCTCACAAATGCTTACATATATGATCAAGATTGTGTAGGTGCATGTCACCTCAAAAATTATTCTTTTGTTATCACTTACCTACTCGAGGACGAGCAGGAGTTAAACTTGGGGATGCTTGATATGTCTCCAACGTATCTATAATTTTTGATGCTCCATGCTTGTTTTTACACCATTTGCCTACTGTTTCGTTACACTTCGTGGCACTTTTATGCATTTTCTGGAACTAACCTACTAACAAGTTGCCACAGTGCCAGTTCCCTGTTTTCTGCTATTTTTGTGTTTCAGAAGTGATACACAGGAAATATTCTCGGAATTGGACAAAACAAGTTCCTGAAGTCTTATTTTTCCCGGAAGCTTCCAGAGATCCGAAGAGGAGTAGGAGAGGGGCCATAGGCCAGGCTCACACCTGGTTGGCGCGGCCAAGGCCCTGGCCGCGCCGCCATGGTGTGAGGAGGCCTAGGGCCACCTCTGACATCGCCCCTTCGCCTATAAAGACCCCCCAACGGAAAAAACCTAAGTACCCGATCACTTTTCCAGAACACATCGCGATCCACCGCCGCCATCGACCCGAAGATTGGGAGGGTCCAGAAGCTCTTCCCGGCACCCTGCCGGAGAGGGAAATCGCCACCGGAGGTCTTCTTCATCGCCATGCTTGCCTCCGGAGCGATGAGTGAGTAGTCTACCTTGGACTATGGGTCCATAGCAGTAGTTAGATGGTTGTCTTCTCCACCATGTGCTTCATGTTTAGATCTCATGATCTGCCCTACATGATTGAGATCACCGTTACGTAATTCTACATGTTTGGTTTGTTGGGATCCGATGAATATTGGTGTTATGATTGAGTTGCTATACTAAATTATATCTTTTGTTATCTCTATGTTGTTTATGATCTTGCATGCTCTCCGTTGTTAGTAGCTATCTTGGCCGAGTAGTTGCTAGTGACTCCAAGAGGGGATATTTATGCTCGATAGTGGCTTCATGCCTCTATTTAACCTGGGGAAGTGACAGAAACCTCTAAGGTTGTAGATGTGCTGTTGCTACTAGGGAGTGTCGTGGGAATTTAGAGACAGTAGCCATGGGGTGGCTTATCGGAGGGGCTCGACGTTGGTGACGATGGGTTCGGCTCGGGATTGTGCCAACAGAGACACCACGGTTTACCCAGGTTCAGGGCCCTCCCGGTTGGAGGTAAACCCCTACTTCCTGCCTGCTTCGTATTGGTCGAGTAATAGCAATTACAGTGCTCCTCGAGCTGTTCAGCTAGAGGAGGAAGAAGAAGATCCGATCTCCCCTACGCTAAGGGTCCAGGCCCCCTTATATAGACGGGGGCCTGGTTACAGGTTTAGGTGACGATTCGGCCGGCTGCCGGCTCCTTGGCGGCGGTGTCCTTGGCGTGATCCTCTGACCCTGCTCTGGCAAAGACACTTTATAAAGTGTCCCTTCCCTAGACCGGCATCTGGAGGGCATATCCCCTCTCCTTTGCCTCGGATCCCGTCGTGGGGAAGGGTCTTCGATCTCTCATTGGTTGGACGTGGTCGTGGCGCTCGTCACTCCTGCCCTGCGCCCCTGCCGATCTTGTCGGGGCCGCTCCGCTTTTGGCCAGACTACCGTTGAGTGGCCTTGTCTTCATCGACCGGCTCCAGCCCTCCTCAGTGGAGTCGCCAGCCGGCTGCTGACGCAGCCGGCCCTTCGGACGGAGCCGGTCTTCTCGTGCTGAAGCCGTGGGGACTCCTGGGACGCCAGCCGGCATGTTGCCCGGTCCGTGGTGCGCCCTCTAAGTCATCCCCACGACACTAGCCCCCAAAACTGGCGAAGTCTCATGGGCTAGCATGGGGCTTCGGCGGGTTCTTCTTTTCGCCGAAGTCTTACTCGTCCTCGTCGAAGTCCCAGGATCTTCGGTTCGGCTTGGTCGCCCTAGTTGCCGAGGCTGGGCCTCGCGGAGTTTCTCCGGCCGTCTCGGGACGAACCGGCTCCGGTGGTGGCCCGGCTGGCGGCCGCGAGCCGGCATGCCGCTTCCTGGGAACTTGTTCCCTCGGGGGTTGGACCGTGGCACCACTTGTCCGCACGTCATCGCGTCACGTCCAATCGGCCCCGGCCCACGATCTTTTGTGGCAACCTCGGCGGTTGCCCGATCTTTACGCGATCATGGTCTGTGACGAAAGGGGTCAGTTACCGACCCATCGTGGCTGAAATAAGCAACTGACCCGCTCCTTCACTTTTAAACCAGGGACCGTTCCAGAAACAGAGCATCGGTTGCCCGCTTCTCTTCTTCCTTCTGCATTCGCTCCACTTAGAATCCCCTGCTCCCGAGCTTCGCCTTCAAAGGATTAGGGTTCCTCGCTTGCTCCGCCGCCATTCCGCTCATCCAGATCCGCACCCGGATGGCCCCCAAAGCGTCCCGGCCCAAAGGGAAGGGAATGGCGGCGGGTAAGGACGCCGCTCCGCCCGCTTTGCCGAAGGGATCCTGGGAAGGCTCTTGGGTGAAGGAGCAACAGATCGAGCTGCTGCGCCGAGGTCGAGTGCTTCCGCCCGCGGACCTCGTGAGCTGCCGTCCTGCCGGCGGCGAGCTGGTCCCCGCTCCCGCGCCTGGGGAGACGGTGGTCTTCTATGACCATTTCCCCCGGGGCTTCGCGCTGCCCACCAGCAGCTTCATGCGCCAATTCCTGGACCATTTTCACTTGCAACCGCATCACATTGGGGCGAACGCGATGATGGTATTGTCCGCGTTCGCAACCCTTTGTGAGGCGTATTTGGGCATCTGGCCCCACGTCGAGCTGTTCCGCCGGCTGATCTTCTTCAAGACCCAGACGGCGGACACCCTGCCGGTGATATGCGGCACCGCCTCCTTCTACGCCCGCAAGTCCGCTGACTTCCCCGGCATAAAAGGGAAGGAGTCTTGCAAGAAGTGGCAGCGCTCCTTCTTCTATGTGAAGAACCTGAAGGAGGGCGAGGATCATATCAACTTGCCGCCCTTTGAGGCGGGCGGGCCCGAGCGGGAGAACTGGAGTGCCGCTCCTCCTCGCCCATCGCCGGACATGGAGAAGATTCTTCAGCGGATCTCCACACTGCAAGCGGAGGGTGGCCTGGAGCCGACCGACCTTCTCCTCGCCTTCCTGGTCGCCCGCGTGTCACCGCTCCAACGCCGCTCGCACAAGATGTGCTTCCTGGGATCCGCTAAGGATCCTACTCGCCATTCCTCCAAGGTGCTGTCAGCGCTGGAGGTGGCTCGGAAGGTGAACCGTATCGCCGACGCCAAGCTTCAAGCCTCGTGGACGTGGGGACTGGAGCCTCACGATCGGGACAACCCAATTGCTGAGGTAAGCTCGTTGGACTTGGCTTCAGGCCTTTGCCTCCTTTGCGACTTTGGTCTGCTGACCTCTGTTCATTCGGCCCGGGCAGAACTTGTTTGCCCTGCAGGCGGCAGAGAATTCGACTCAGCGTCAAGCTGGCTTTGCCGCTGACAGAGCCGAATCGGACGATAAGGTCGTCTGGGACGAAGCCGAGGAGGTAGAGGACGCCGGTTCTCAGGCCGCCGTCGAGAGCTCCAGCACCACTCAAGGTTATGAAGGAAACAATGAGCTCGAAGACTCGGGCGAACTCCTCGACCACTCTAGTAAGTTCCCCAGTCCCTCTCTCCTAAGAGATTGGTCCGAAGATGACGATGGCGACGCAGGATCAGCTACCACCCTCGGGGGCGTAGCTCTCCACGTAGCCGCCGCTGCCGCTGCTGGAGCTCAGGCTCCCCCGATCGTGGATCTACCAGAGTCTCCCGGGTGACACTCTGCCGCTCCGGAGCCGGCAGACCCTGAAGAGGCTGGAGATGATCTGGTCGGCATCAAGAGGAAGGCCCAGCCGGCCTTCTCCGAGCCGGCTGACAAGCGGAAGAAACCGGAGCCGGCGGCGCTGGACTTGCGCCATCCCAAAGTGAAGAAGGTGGCCAAACGGCGGGCTATCGCCGTAGCCGGGTGAGTTTCCCGCTTCCTTGCTTCTCGTCCTCATTTTACCGTTGCGGCCCCGATTGACTCGGACGTGGGACGCCCTCTTTGCAGGTCGCCTCTTTCTGTCGATCCGGCTGCCCAGCCTCCTCCCGCCGTCGCTTCCGAGGAACTCGTGGCCCCGGCTCCCGAGCCCTCCTGCCACAAGAGGGCGCGCGGGGAAGGCGTGGGCAGCGACTCGGGTCACGTTGAGGACGTTCGCCGCTCCCCACGGTTGAAGCTTGTGGCGGGCGACACTGGGGCAGAGGATCCTGCGCGTCCGGAGGTGCCCGCGGACGCTGTTCCCCACTCAGTCACCTCACCTGAGGCCGGCTCCACGCTCGTCGAGGAAACTGCGCCAGTCGGGGCTGACCTGCCCCCACCTCCTGCTACCGATGAAGCCCCGGCGGGGAGCGACGCCGCCATCTACGCCTCCCCCGACTCGCCCAGTCAAGAAGGCGCGCGCGAGACCGCGGCGGGGGAAACGGAAAAGGCCCCGGTGCCGGCTCTTTCCAATCTTGAGCTCGCGCCGAGCGTGCAAGCTACGGTGCCTGCGGCCGGGTCGAGGGCTGGCGCGATTGCTGATTCCCTGCTCCTTGGGCTGGTCTCCAGCTCTGGCGAACCTTCGCGAGGGCTCCTCGCCACTCGGGTGGCGAGGAGCGAACGTGGTGACGGCTCGCCAGCCCCCGAGGTAGTGACCGAAGGTGCTTCTAGCGGGAAGGCTCTTGTCGCCTCGACTGAGTCCAACATTGGAAGTCTGAGCTCCGCCAGCCGCCTTCAGCAGGAATGGGCAGACACCGCCTCGAGTGCTGATGTCGGAGAGAAGCTCAAGGTGCAGGGCAGTAAGCCAACTCTGGCGGAGTTGGACAAATAGTTTACTGCTGCCAAGGGGTCGCTTCAAAACGCCGGCCTCCAACTCCTTGACGCTATACAGGCGACCAACGTGAGTACTGCGCCTTTAGCCCCTGGTTTCTTCTGCTTGATGGGAGACATGATCTGCGGTTTCACGGTCCATTTTGCCATACATCCTAGCCCCCGAGTCTCGAGGTAGCTGTAGAGACAGCTGGCTCGAAAATGAATTTCGCTAAGAATCGTTGCCCTTCCATTTTTCGCAGGAACTGAACGCGCTTCGAGCCAATGTCTTTCAAAAGCTGCTGGCGAAGTATCGCTCCGGCAAGATCCAGTACTAGGACTTGAAGAAAAAACTGGAGAAACTATCAGGTGAGCTCGGGTCCCCTTATTTCGAAAACACTGCTGCTATCCTTCCTACTCTTATACTTCCGCTTTCAGACTCTGCCTCGCTCATAGCTTCGCTTGAGTCCCAGTTGGCCGACTCGGTGTCGGCCGCCACTGTTGAGTCGCTCAGGCGAAAGCACGCCGAGGAGCTTCAGGGTCTGCGGACCCAGGCCACCCGGGCTCAGGAGCTGGAAATTGAGCTGGCGAAAGCTCGGGAGGCGGGGTCGTCGTTGCAGCTGGAGTTTGATCATCGGCTGGCTGAAGAGAAGAGAATCCTCTCCGCGGAGTTTGACAGCAAGGTGAAAGAGCTTCACACCACCTTGGGGAGCGAGGTCGAGAACCGCGGCGCCCAAATTGCCGAGCTGCAGACTCTCCGGGGGCTCGACAGCGAGCGTTATGACAAGGAGATCGGCGTTTGGCGCGCCCGCGACCGCAAGGTTCAATCCGGCCTGCTGGGACTGGAGGAGGCTCTTCGTGGTATACTTCCTTTCCTATTTCTCGGCTCTTGCCCTTTCATGCCGTCCCCTCACTCTCTGATTGCCCTTGCAGGAGCCTTCCCTGACTCCGACGAGACTGTCGCGGCGGCGCTGAAGGAATTCAGGGCGGAACAGAGGATCGTCCCCAACAGTGACCCCAAGGCCGAGCTTTCCTCAGGGGAGTTGGTAGCGCTGGCCAAAGGCCGACTCCATCCGGTTGCCAAGCTGGGCAAGGATCTCCGCGCAGCCCTTGTTTCCGTCTTTGAAACCTTGTGGCCGGGAAGGGCGGTGCCTGGCGAGATCCAGGCGCTTCTCCAGTGGGTCCTTCTCGCGCCCAACCGGCTCGACATCTGGAAGGAGTCTGCGGCTCGGGCCGGTGCTCAACAGGCTCTGGAGTTCGTGCTCTCCTGGTATCCAGGCGTCAACCTGGACCAGCTGGAGAATCTTCGTGAGGGCGGATTAGCAGGCCTCGACAAAACCAGGCTCCGCCAGCGCGCCTGTGCCGTTGATGAGTGTGCCGAGACCGACGCGCTTTTCGACGCTGGGGATAGTGATGAATCTTTGGATGGCATGGACTTCGAAGAGCCCGACTCTGCGGAAGAACCTCGGAAAGCCCCCGAGGATCTCGCTGGTCACTCCATTCTGCCATCCCCCAGCGGCGATGACTTCGTCTTGGCGTCTCGAGCTGGCGACACTACTTCACTGGAGCCGGCTGGCTCGCCAAGCGCCTCCTGAGCGTGTCAGGGTTTTCTTATTCGTTTTTATGTACGCTGAACTCATGTCGTGCCCAACAACACTTCGTTCGTTTGTACTAATGATGCTTCACCCCGCATTCCTAACGTATTGATTTCTAGCTGTTTATGGACCGGATTTTACCTGACCCCTTTCGGCTTTTTCCTTTATCTCCCCATCCTTCGGCCCTTCTACCCCCAGCCGGCAGCCTGGTGCCGGCTGGTCTCCCTTGGACCAACAGCCGAATGTCGGTCTAGGGCGGGAGCGTGCCGCGGAATGAGGAGTAGTACTTCGGCGTATAAGAGATCTGGCTTGGTCCGGCCCACGCACAGCTAATAACCAATGCGCGCGGTTTTTGGGTGAGCGTTCGTTAACGGCTCCACATTCTGTCCTCTTAGCGATTTCCCAGTGTGAGTGACCTGCCGGCTCCATTGCCCTCGACTTGGGTTGGAGGTTTGGCTCGGGGTCCGGTTCGCACACGGTACTTATTCGTCTGACAAGGGATTCGATTCATCGGGTCGCGGGCGTTTCCTCTTAGCGACTTTACTAGGTGGGTGACCTGCCGGCTCCATCCCACGCGGTGTAGGGTAGAGGTTGGGCTCGGGGTCTGGTCCGCACACAGTACTCGCTCGGCTAACGAGAGGATCGTTTCATCGGGTTGGGGCTGCCGGCTCCCGTTCGGAGCCGGTCTCCAGCCCCCGTGAATAACGCTTAGAAAGGTAAAAGGTACTTCAGAGCACTTTTCCATTGTTCAGCCGTATGCCTCCCAACTTTCTTTTATTCAACGACACTTGTTCGAGATACAAGGTTTTTGCCTTGGCTTAGCCGAAGGTCTTAAGCGATCTTGGACTTGTCTCAGGCGAAGCTGCGAAATGCTTCCCCCTACCTCGAGGAGGAGCCAGCCCCCGAGACAAGAGCTTTTGACTCCTTGCCCGCCTCGGGCGGGATTTCCTTGGGCAGGCTTGCCGGCTGGAGGTGTGGAGCCGGCAGTCCCGACGCCGGGCGGTCCGGCTGGACTGCAGCCACCTCCGCAGCCGTTGTCGCTTCTCTTCAGCAATGACCAAGGCCTCCGCCAGTTTGGAGCTGGCTCTCGCGCACTCTATTGACTTCTTGTAGCATCCAGTGACAGTAATCACCCCGCGAGGGCCTGGGAGCTTCATTTTCAAGTAGGCGTAATGCGGGACCGCCATGAACTTGGCCAAGGCTGGTCGGCCAAGCAGCGCGTGGTAGGGGCTGTTGAGGTCTACCACCTCGAACCAGATCGGCTCGCGACGATGATTGTCCTTCTCGCCAAACAGCACCTCCAACTCAATCCTTCCCATCGGCGTACACGAGTGCCCAGGCACAATCCCATGGAAGGTGAGCTTGGTTGGCTTCAGCTGGATCTCTGGGATTCCGAGCTTCTCCATCGAAGTGCGGTAGAGAAGGTTGATGTTGCTGCCTCCATCAATGAGTACTCGTGAGAACCGGCAAGTATGCGTCTCAGAGAACACGATTGGGTTCAAAACCAGCGCGTAGCCCCCGGGCCTCGGCATGAGCTGCGGGTGATCTTCGCGTCCCCAGGTAATCGACGCGTCAGACCAATGCATGTACTGAGGCCCGACTTGCACGATTGCATTCACCTCGACACCGAACCACGGTTCATCCTTTGACTCTTCCTCCTGGGAAGTGAACACGTGGTATTGCTCCACATTCGCTTCCTCGGGGTAGTCGCCTGCAGCCTTGGCCGGTTGTCGATTCTTGTTTCCATGCGCTTCAGCCGGCTGACCCGGCGGCGGTCCAGGCAGTTGATGATTTCCCTGCTCTAGATCTCTGGTGAAGCTGCACTGACGAGTTGTATGCGCTGCCGGCTTGCCTGAAACGCTATGGAACTTGCAGGGTTGGTCTAGCATCACCTCGATGGTGTACTTGTCCTTACTGAATTTGTCCCCTTTGCGCTTCTGACTTCCACCCGTAGCCCCCGGGCTTCCTTGAACGGCCGCCACTTGCTGAGAGCCGTACTTGTTGTCGCGGCGCTCATCTTTCCTCTTGCCGTGTCGATCATGGTGGTGATGTCCTCCTTGGCCGGCTACCGGCTGAGATTGGCCTCCGGCCGGCGCTGGCTCGACGCACTGCACCCTCGCAGCGGAGTCGGCAGAAGCATACTTGTCCGCTATCGCCATGAAGTCCGCCATTGACTTCGGCTCGGCTCTGTAGAGCTTGTGCTTCAGTAGGGTTCCTTCCCTGCATCCGTCCGTGAAGTAGCCGATGGCTTGCTCCTCGCCCACTCCTTCGCATGAGTTGCGCAGCTCGGACCATCTCGTGAGGTAGTCACGATCTGGCTCATCAGGGCCTTGCTTGCAGAGGGCCAGCTGTCGCGGGCGGGGAGGTCGCTTGTAGGTTCCCGTGAAGTTCTTGATGAACGCCTCCTGGAAATCATGCCAGGAGTTGATCTGTAGAGCCGGCAGGCTATTGAGCCACGTCCGGGCAGATCCCGTTAGCATGAGTGGTGCGTAGCGCACCGCTGTCCTCTTGTTGCCGCCCGCGATGTCGACGGCTGTGACGTAGTCTGACAGCCAGTCTTCCGGCTTCACTGCCCCAGTGTATTTGGGCATGTCTCGTGGGAGCGCAAACTTGGCCGGGAAGGGCTCGTTGCGGATGCGATGGCCGAAACAGACCGGTCCTACCGAGGATTCCTCCTCGTCGAACTTGGAGTCCGCCAGCAGGTTGAGCCGATGGCGTGCGTCGTCCTTTGGTGGGTCGACGCGTTCCCCGATCCTCTGGCTCACGTGCGAGTGAGCTGGATGATGACCTTGAGCGCCCTGGCCAGCTCCCTGAGCCGGCTGGGCTGGCGCCACAGACTTGCCGCGCGCCGGTTCCACCACGTCCACCCAAGGAGGGTGGCGCGGCTTGCTGGTAACCGCGGCGGGATCTCGAGGCTGCCGGTTGTGGTGGCCAGAGTGCTGGATACGGTGGTTTCCACCGCTTTTGCCTGGAGCTCGATTGCTCCGGCTGTGCTCCGCCGGGCCGTGGTTTGGCGATGAGGCTTCTCCATGCGACTTGTTCTGACCGGCCACGACGATACGGTTCTCGCCTCGAGTGCCGCTCGCCTCTCCGCGCGGCTCCATCGCCTGCTGCTGTAGATCGGCAGCGTCCAGGAGTTCCTGGATCCGGGCTTGCTTCTCCCGTAGGTCCTCGCCTTGCAGTCCATCCAGCTCGGAGGTGATGTAGCACGCGGCGCGGAGGTTCTTTGTAGGCGTGCTGTAGGTGGGCTTGTTGATGATCGGAGGTAGCTTCGCCGAGGGCGCCGCCTGGTTCAACTCCGCTCCCAGCTCGCGGCCTCGCTGACGAACTTGTCCCGCTCGGCTTGGGCCATCTCCAGCCGGGGTAAAGCCATGGGCGACGTTGTATTCGTTGATCGTGGAGAGGACGCGCCGACGGGTGTCGTCGACGTCGACCGCTTCCTTGAGGAGGTTGAGGCGCGTTCGCTCCAGATCCTCGGAGGCCTTGACCGGATCCGCAGAGATGTCGAGCGGAGCGCGCAGGTCCGTGATGGCTGCGTCCAGCACGTCCCGCTCTGGAGGTGGAAGATCTTGTTCCGGTGGAGGTGGGCGTTCGAGCGGCGGGCGCGCGGAGCGCGGTAGGCCGCCGCCACCATCCTCCTCCAGGGCCCGCACCTCGACCATGTTGCAAAAGTCGCTGCTTTCGCCGTCGTCGGAGTCTGTGTCACAGAGTGGGTCAAGCACATCGCTTACCTCTTCCAGGAAGGGCTTGGCGACGTAGAAGCGGTGGCTGCCGACGTCGAGGAAGGAGCCGCCGTTGCCGAAGCCGTTCTTGAAGTGGGCCAAGTTGTTGTCGACGCAGTCGAAGGTGCCGAACCTCCAGACGAGGCCGGAGGCGACCTTCTCGCCGGAGGGTCCCGGCCGGAACTTGACTCCGCTCGCCACCGCGCTTTGCGCCACGGTGGGCGCCAACTGTCGTGGGAATTTAGAGACAGTAGCCATGGGGTGGCTTATCGGAGGGGCTCGACGTTGGTGACGATGGGTCCGGCTCGGGATTGTGCCAACAGAGACACCACGGTTTACCCAGGTTCAGGGCCCTCCCGGTTGGAGGTAAACCCCTACTTCCTGCCTACTTCGTATTGATCGAGTAATAGCAATTACAGTGCTCCTCGAGCTGTTCAGCTAGAGGAGGAAGAAGAAGATCCGATCTCCCCTACGCTAAGGGTCCAGGCCCCCTTATATAGACGGGGGCCTGGTTACAGGTTTAGGTGACGATTCGGCCAGCTGCCGGCTCCTTGGCGGCGGTGTCCTTGGCGTGATCCTCTGACCCTGCTCTGGCAAAGACACTTTATAAAGTGTCCCTTCCCTGGACCGGCATCTGGAGGGCATATCCCCTCTCCTTTGCCTCGGATCCCGTCGTGGGGAAGGGTCTTCGATCTCTCATTGGTTGGACGTGGTCGTGGCACTCGTCACTCCTGCCCTGCGCCCCTGCCGATCTTGTCGGGGCCGCTCCGCTTTTGGCCAGACTACCGTTGAGTGGCCTTGTCTTCATCGACCGGCTCCAGCCCTCCTCAGTGGAGTCGCCAGCCGGCTGCTGACGCAGCCGGCCCTTCGGACGGAGCCGGTCTTCTCGTGCTGAAGCCGTGGGGACTCCTGGGACGCCAGCCGGCATGTTGCCCGGTCCGTGGTGCGCCCTCTAAGTCATGCCCACGACAGGGAGAAAACAACATTCATATGCTCAAGGGCATATGCTTTGTTTACATTACACACTTTGCTTAATGCAATTATCTGTTGTTCGCAACTTAATACTTGTGGAGTTCTCGGATTGATTTGCCACAAGTGGATTATTAGTCATAGATGCAGTTGGATGGCGGTCTATGTATTTTGTTGTAATGCCCAGAGTAAATCTCATAGTGATCTTCCTGACATATCACGTTTATCTTTATTCTATCAATTGCCCAACTGTAATTTGTTTACCCAGCATGTGTTATTTATCTTATGGAGAGACACCACTAGTGAACTGTGGACCCCAGTCCTATTTCCATCATATTGCTATCACCTGTTTACTTTACTCGCATTGTTTACTTTACTCGCATACTTCTATTGTTTTCCACTCGATACGCTCATAACCTTTGTTTCAAGCAAACCGGTGAGATTGACAACCTCATCGCAAGTTGGGAACAAAGTACTTGGTTGTGTTGTGTGCAGGTTCTGCGTTGCAGCAAGCAAGCAAAGCTTCGACGAGGCGCCATTCATAAATTGTCTGAAGCTGTCGCAAACTAGCAAGCATCACCTTCAGTCGTTATTGTCTGCTCTTCTCCTGATCGATATACCTTGGTTTCTTAACTGAGGGAAAACTAGCTGCTATATTTATCATACCTTCCTCTTGGGGTTCCCAACTGGCTGGTCATTCACCACGCACAAGGAATCTTCTGGTGCCATCACCCACGCGCCAGCAATTGCATACTCTTCATTCTGCATAATAAATAGCGTAGTGAGGATAATTACATGCAAAGAACGAGTTGAGCTAGAGACTTATAGAAATAATGAATCACTTACAGAACATAGGCACTGACGAGAGATTTGTCGAGCGCGTCTTGATTGAATAGCTGAAAGAATTCATCAAACTCAATATGGACCAAGTCTTCACCTAAGAAATGGTCCCGTGTGATTTTCATAAGGAAAAATTCTTGCGCGTCCTTTGCGGCATGCATGTACCACTTATGCAATTTTCGCATTTGTGTTGGTAGATTCATTTCAATCGCAGGTGGGACCAGACTCTTCCCCTTTTCATATTGCCATGCTACAGGCGCCTTTGGGATATCTTCATACATCAATTGAGAAAGAGTCAAACCAGCTTCAGCAGCAAAGTCAGCGGGATTGGGTTGAGCAACACTCCCACCAGCATCACTAGCAAAGACCTTTAGCGGGGAGATCGATTTTTTGGTCTATGCTCCAAGCTGGGCAACGTCTCTTTTCCCTCTTGCAGTTGCGCTTGTCTTATTAGCTTCTTCTTTTGCATCTACCTGCTTATCCAAACAGCGCTTGTAGTCATCTAGCTTATTCAATTCATATTGCGAAGGTTGGGTAAGCATATCAAAGGCCCACTCCTTCTGTTTTGGAGTATATACCTGCTTTGGGGTAGGGGTCGGGCGTAGCGCTGCGAGCTTTCTTTTCACTTTGGCTCTGTCCTCTGCCTCAATTTCTTCAGCAGTCTTCTCGACAGGAGGCGGCGACACTGCCTTAACTTTCTTGGCCCTACGTTTCTTCGGAGAGACATTGCTAGTGGACATAGCAGCGGACTTGCCATAAATCTGGGACTTACGAGTGGGCAGAGGTGGCGGAGGCGGCTGACATTGAGGTGGAGATCAACGTGGAATCGGGGTATGGTAGTCGTCCCTGTCGTCGTCGGGAGGTGGTGAATTGCGAGGACTCGGAGGAGAGGGTGGCCGCCTTGGCGCCGAGCCTGGAAACACGATGTGTTTCTTATCCCAAAGAATGACACCACCCAATACTTCTCCAAGTGTTGCCTCCTCTTCAGGTCCAGCGACGTCAAGATCGAGGGACTCATACCCCGGTACAATTGCATCCACCCCGACACGAGCATAGCCAGTTCGAATCTCACGGCCATGCCAGGTTTGTCCAGGTCTAGATGGTAACACATAGCCAAACCGCCACCTTCATCGATATGTTCTTCATGGGAACATGCATCTCACAGCTTATCTTCTTGCTGATATCATCCACGGGGTAGCGATCCATCGGTGCCTCATCGGCCCTGACCTTCGTGGAAGCCACACTGCTTCTCCGCTGAGATCGGTCGCCTGATGCATGTTCTAGTTGTTGCTGAGGCTGAGTTGTCCCTTGCGACTTTAATTCGTCCAGTGCCTGCTGCTGTTTGAAATACATCTCTCTCAGCTCAGCCTGCTGCCTTTCTAGGCTCTCTATCCATGTGGGCTCCTGATATGTCTCAAGCGTATCCATAATTTTTGATGCTCCATGCTTGTTTTTACACCATTTGTTTAGTGTTTCGTTACACTTCGTGGCATTTTTATGCATTTTCCGGAACTAACCTATTAACGAGATGCCACAGTGCCAGTTCCGTGTTTTCTGCTGTTTTTGTGTTTCAGAAAAGTTACACAGGAAATATTCTCGGAATTGGACAAAACCAAAGCCAGTCATCCAGATACTTCAGGGAGCTTCTAGAACACCGAAGAGGAGACGAAGCTGGACCAGAGGGTGGCCACACCACCAGGGGGCACGGCCTACCCCTAGCCCGCGCCGACTGTGGTGTGGGCCCCCTGGTCCACTTCTGACGCCGCCCCTTCGCCTATAAAGACCCCCCCGACGGGAAAAACCTAAAGACCCGATCACTTTTCCAGAACACATCGCGATCCGCCGCTGCCGTTGACCCGAAGATCGGGATGGTCCAGAAGCTCTTCCCGGCACCCTGCTGTAGAGGGGAATCGCCACCGGAGGTCTTCTTCATCACCATTCTTGCCTCCGGCGCAATGAGTGAGTAGTCTACCTTGGACTATGGGTCCATAGCAGTACCTAGATGGTTGTCTTCTCCACCATGTGCTTTATGTTTAGATCTCGTGAGCTGCCTTACATGATCGAGATCACCGTTATGTAATTCTACATGTTGTGTTTGTTGGGATCCGATGAATATTGGTGTTATGATTGAGTTGATGTGCTGAATTTTATCTTATGTTATCTCTATTTTGTTTATGATCTTGCATGCTCTCCGTTGTTAGTAGCTATCTTGGCCAAGTAGTTGCTAGTGACTCCAAGAGGGGGTATTTATGCTCGATAGTGGGTTCATGCCTCTATTTAATCTGGGGGAGTGACAGAAACCTCTAAGGTTGTAGATGTGCTGTTGCTACTAGGGGGAAAACAACATTCATATGCTCAAGGGCATATGCTTTGTTTACATTACACACTTTGCTTAACGCAATTATCTGTTGTTCGCAACTTAATACTCGTGGAGTTCTCGGATTGATTCGCCACAAGTGGATTATTAGTCATAGATGCAGTTGGATGGCGGTCTATGTATCTTGTTGTAATGCCCAGAGTAAATCTCATAGTGATCCTCTCGACATATGCACGTTGTCTTTATTCTATCAATTGCCCAACTGTAATTTGTTTACCCAGCATGTGTTATTTTATCTTATAGAGAGACACCACTAGTGAACTGTGGACCCCGGTCCTATTTCCTTTATATTGCTATCACCTGTTTACTTTACTCACACTGTTTACTTTACTCGCATACTATTATAACTTTCCACTCGATACGCTCATACCCTTTGTTTCAAGCAAACCGGTGAGATTGACAACCTCATCGTAAGTTGGGAACAAAGTATTTGGTTGTGTTGTGTGCAGGTTCCACGTTGCCACTCGCAAAGCAAAGCTCGGACGAGGCGCCCTATAAATTGTCCGGAGCTGTCGCGAAGCTAGCGGGCATCACCTTCAGTCGTATTTCGTCCTCCTACAGGATTGATAACCTTGGTTTCATAACTGAGGGAAAACTTGCTGCTATCTTCATCAAAACCTTCTCTTGGGGTTTTCCAACTGGCCGGTCATTTACTACACATTCCCACGTCAACTTGGTTGCAGAAGTTTCTGTCGCCGTTGCCGTGTATTAAAGAAGAAGCTTTCACACCATCATCACCGCGCCACCAACAAGTTTTCTGGTGCTGTTGCCGGGGAGGAAAGAAGACATCTGCAAGGGGAGTTTCACACGCACATCCTTTACTTTATTTTAAGTTTTGCTTTACTTTATTTTTACTTGCATCGTTTTATCAAAAACCCAAAAAAATTAGAATCCTTTGTAGTTGTTTATTATGCCTAGTTCAGTTGCTACTACTATGTCGCCCGAGGATATGATTTTCACTTTCAAACAAAAAGAGGCGGAAAGTTTTAAAGAAGCTTGGTCTAGAATTTATGATTGGCATGGAAAAACTGAACCGAAAATGACTTTGAGTTTGCTTCTTAGTTGCTTTTACTTTGTTATAGATATGCTTTGGATGCTACTGCAGAAGGAGATTTCCTTCATTGTGATGGAGATCAAGCCTTCAATATTATAAAAAAGTTGATTACAATTTATAGCATGCCAACTTACTTTGATTTCTCTCTTGTGTGCATTTTTAATAGACTTAATACTCTTGAGACTCGCACTGCTAGTTTGAATACTTGCTACAATACTTTGCGCCATCATTTTGATTATATGCCAGCAAATGCTGAACCTTTGAGTTGGTACCCTACGGTAAAAATCACCATTAATGGTGAAACCTTTCATGCTCGTTGTGATATTATGTCTAAATTTTGTCTCATGGCAAAGGATGTTTATGAATCTTTGAGTCTTTGGAAGCTTTCTGAGGGGGGAGAAGAAATTTCCCTTACTAATAATGCCACTATATTTCCCATTGGAGTAGCTGAAGGAATTTATACAAAAGTCCTAGGAAGAATGGTATCTACTGATTATCTTGTTATTGAATGTGTAGGAAAGGACAAATCACACTTGGAAGGTCTCTACTGAAGCTCCTGGGCGTCGTCATTGATGTGGGAAAAGGCAATATAAGATTTATCTCTCCACCTTGCAATAGCCACGTCTTTCCTAGAGTCAAGAGCAAAGGTAAGAAAGGAAGATGTAAGGCACCCGCTGATCCTAACACTTCATCACTTGATATTACTTGATTCGCATTTTTTGCGCCTAGCTCAAAGGCGTTAAAGAAAAGCACTCTTGGGAGATAACCCAATATTTTTACATTAAGTTCTTTTTATTTTATTTGAGTCTTGGAAGTTATTACTACTGTAATAACCTCTCCTTATCCTTTTTATTTCGATTTTGTGCCAAGAGAAGCCTCTAATTTGAGCGAGGTAAGATTTGGGGATGTTGCTGTCCTGAAACTGTTTTCGGTGCTGCACCGTAAATATTCGTGAAAATTCTCTGTATATCGTTTGGACCTGCGATTTCTTGTGCATATGCCCCAGGTTATATCCAAACTTTCATTAGTTGAACACTTTTTGATTTGAGCAACAGAAAACCCTCTAAAAATTCGATCTTTGTGAGCTGTTCTGTTTTGACAGATTTCTGCCAATATTTGTGTTTGCCACTTTATCGCTTTCTTTTTGAGTTCTTTTGATCACGGAACTTTTTGGGAAGTTGCTACAGTATTATATGCTTTATATGTGGTGGTGTTGAGTTGAAACCTGAAGCAAAAAGGGTTGATTCAATGTTATGCTTACACTAATGTTGCTAATAAATTTGTGTTTAGTTTTGTATGAAGGAAGTTTTCAAGTGTAGGGATTGGAGAATGATGAGATGAGTTGAAGAATGGACAAAAGCTCAAGCTTGGGGATGCCCATGTCATCCCAAGAAATATCCAAGAAATACAAGCGTCAAAGCTTGGGGATGCCCCCGAGGCACCCCTTCTTCATCGGCAAAAATCAGGTCACCTTTCAAGACACTATATTTTTATTGCTTCATGCATTATGCATTTTTCTTGGATCATCAGTTGTTTTTAGTTTTCAGTTTAGTTTAGTTTTGTTTGCTGCAATAAATGGTTGGACCCCAACAAATTTCTTTTGGAGAAGTTGCCTTGCTTTTCATGTGCCAAGAACACTCCTTTTTCACTTTCGTCGTTTCAACGAGTGTTCTCTTTTTCTAGAACTGCGTTTAGCTTCGATTTTTGCCTTGATTTGTGTTCAGATCTTGTTATATCTTTTCATCAAGGTGTATTTTTGCCTCTGGTCCATATTGGTTTTCATCAAAAGAGTTGGTTATAAAAAGTTTGAATGGTGTTGGAAAAGAGAAAAAGCTTTATGCAAAAAAAGTGGTACAAGAAGAAGCTTGTGTAGACTGCAGCCTAGGCTTTTGCATGTCGTGCTTGATGTCTTTTTGATAGTATGCTTATTGGTTTTGCTGTAGCATGACTTGTCTCAAATGACTGAGATTTCTTAATGAGCCTTTGAAAAAATCATGCGTTGTTTTAATTATTTGGAAGCATTATTTTGGTTTTCTCCTTGATGCTTTATTTGGGTTGACTTGGCGCATGCTCACACATGTTAGACTCATACAAAGTCGCCATTGCCTCTATGATTATTTAGTTTTTGACTATTGATGCCATCTTATGCTTCTTTGAATGTCGCTTTGTCGCTATGCATAATTATGGCCGTTATTTCTCTCTTAGTTGGTCGCTCCGGGTCTTTTGCTAGCCCTCATTTTGTACTGAGTATGAGCTCTACTCATGCATCCAACTCCTAAAAACCAAGTTGTTCCATTGTGTCCACTATAAATTCCTATGCATGGTATTTGTAAGCCATTCCAAAGTAAATTTTCATGTGCTACCTTTCAAAACTTTCAACTACTTCTCGTTTTGTGCCACTGTTTTTAGCTCATGGGGACGTAGTGGTCGGAATTGCTATCTTCCATATTAAATTAAGTACCCCTCGACTAGGCAGCTTCATCTGCTCATCATTAATTTTGCATGAGAGCTGGTCAGACCATTGCAATCTAATTTTAAAAATAAAAGAAAAAAGGCACTCCTCCATGGTATGTGAATGTTGGTGGGCACCCGATGGAATCGGTTAGCCATGGTTTGAGAAAGGAAAAAGGTGGGGAGGTGTGCCAAAGCTTTATAAAAGAGCACCAATGTGCCAAATTTTCAAAGAACACGGAACCGCTCTCACTTGTTTTTTATGGAAGATAGTAAGACCCCATTGCCAGTCATTGACATGAAACAACCACCTCTCAAAACCCAATTTTTATCTCTATTTTACAAATAAAAAGCTCTAGTAACATGTTTAATCACTGCTTCCCTCCGCGAAGGGCCTTTCTTTTATTTTTATGTTGAGTCTCCACCTTCTACCTTTATGCACCGTTAAGAGAGCATAGTTTTCATTATGAGTATAATGTGCATTGTCCCAAAGTTTTCATTGATTGATTCATATTGTTGGTTTCACTTGTTCTTAAATTATTTATATCTAGTCGCCCTCTTAAACTTGAAGGTGTCCTATGCATTTATGTTTTGCTACTCCATGAAGGACAAGCTGAAAACCATTTGTTTGTTTTTCCTTATGATTTGAACACACATTTGACTTTCATTGTTTCATTTTCATGATATTTTGTTTGTGTTCATTTTCATGTTATAACATGGTTGCTAAGTTTCTTCTATCAAGATTATATCTTTCATGCCCATGTTTTAATTTCTTTTGATCCCAGCGCACAACACTTACATAGATGATCAAGATTGTGTAGGTGCATGTCACCTCAAAAATTATTTCTTTTGTTATCACTTACCTACTCGAGGACGAGCAGGAGTTAAGCTTGGGGATGCTGATACGCCTTAAACGTATCCATAATTTTTGATGCTCCATGCTTGTTTTTACACAATTTGTTTAGTGTTTCGTTACACTTCGTGGCATTTTTATGCATTTTCCGGAACTAACCTATTAACGAGATGCCACAGTGCCAGTTCCCTGTTTTCTGCTGTTTTTGTGTTTCAGAAAAGTTACACAGGAAATATTCTCGGAATTGGACGAAACCAAAGCCAGTCGTCCAGATATTTCAGGGAGCTTCCAGAACACCGAAGAGGAGACGGAGCCGGACCAGAGGGTGGTGACACCACCAGGGGGCGCGGCCCACCCCTGGCCCGCGCCGGCCTGTGGTGTGGGCCCCCTGGTCCACTTCTAACGCCGCCCCTTCGCCTATAAAGACCCCCCGATGAGAAAAACCTAAAGACCCGATCACTTCTCCAAAACACATCGCGATCCGCCGCCGCCGTCAACCCAAAGATCGGGAGGGTCCAGAAGCTCTTCCCGGCACCCTGCCGGAGAGGGGAGTCGCCACCGGAGGTCTTCTTCATCGCCATGCTTGCCTCCGGCGCGATGAGTGAGTAGTCTACCTTGGACTATGCGTCCATAGCAGTAGCTAGATGGTTGTCTTCTCCACCATGTGCTTCATGTTTAGATCTCGTGAGCTCCTTACATGATCGAGATCACCGTTATGTAATTCTACATGTTGTGTTTGTTGGGATTCGATGAATATTGGTGTTATGATTGAGTTGATGTGCTGAATTTTATCTTATGTTATCTCTATATTGTTTATGATATTGCATGCTCTCCGTTGTTAGTAGCTATCTTGGCCAAGTAGTTGCTAGTGACTCCAAGAGGGGGTATTTATGCTCGATAGTGGGTTCATGCCTCTATTTAATCTAGGGGAGTGACAGAAACCTCTAAGGTTGTAGATGTGTTGTTGCTACTTGGGGGAAAACAACATTCATATGCTCGAGGGCATATGCTTTATTTACATTACACACTTTGCTTAATGCAATTATCTGTTGTTCGCAACTTAATACTTGTGGAGCTCTCAGATCGATTCGCCACAAGTGGATTATTAGTCATAGATGCAGTTGGATGGCGGTCTATGTATCTTGTTGTAATGCCCAGAGTAAATCTCATAGTGATCCTCTCGACATATGCACGTTGTCTTTATTCTATCAATTGCCCAACTGTAATTTGTTTACCTAGCATGTGTTATTTTATCTTATGGAGAGACACCACTAGTGAACTGTGGACCCCGGTCCTATTTCCTTTATATTGCTATCACCTGTTTACTTTACTCGCATTGTTTAATTTACTCGCATACTATTATCACTTTCCACTCGATACGCTCATACCCTTTGTTTCAAGCAAATCGGTGAGATTGACAACCTCATCGTAAGTTGGGAACAAAGTATTTGGTTGTGTTGTGTGCAGGTTCCACGTTGCCACTCGCAAAGCAAAGCTCGGACGAGGCGCCCTATAAATTGTCCGGAGCTGTCGCGAAGCTAGCGGGCATCACCTTCAGTCGTATTTCGTCCTCCTACTGGATTTATAACCTTGGTTTCATAACTGAGGGAAAACTTGCTGCTATCTTCATCAAAACCTTCTCTTGGGGTTTTCCAACTAGCCGGTCATTTACTACACATTCCCACGTCAACTTGGTTGCAGAAGTTTCTGTCGCCGTTGCCGTGTATTAAAGAAGAAGCTTTCACACCATCATCACCGCGCCACCAACAAGTTTTCTGGTGCCGTTGCCGGGGAGGAAAGAAGACTTCTGCAAGGGGAGTTTCACACGCACATCCTTTACTTTATTTTAAGTTTTGCTTTACTTTATTTTTACTTGCATCGTTTTATCAAAAACCCAAAAAAATTAGAATCCTTTGTAGTTGTTTATTATGTCTAGTTCAGTTGCTACTACTATGTCGCCTGAGGATATGATTTTCACTTTCAAACAAAAAGAGGCGGAAAGTTTTAAAGAAGCTTGGTCTAGAATTTATGATTGGCATGGAAAAACTGAACCGAAAATGACTTTGAGTTTGCTTCTTAGTTGCTTTTACTTTGTTATAGATATGCTTTGGATGCTACTGCAGAAGGAGATTTCCTTCATTGTGATGGAGATCAAGCCTTCAATATTATAAAAAAGTTGATTACAATTTATAGCATGCAAACTTACTTTGATTCCTCTCTTGTGTGCATTTTTAATAGACTTAATACTCTTGAGACTCGCACTGCTAGTTTGAATACTTGCTACAATACTTTGCACCAGCATTTTGATTATATGCCAGCAAATGCTGAACCTTTGAGTTGGTACCCTACGGTAAAAATCACCATTAATGGTGAAACCTTTCATGCTCGTTGTTATGTTATGTCTAAATTTTGTCTCATGGCAAAGGATGTTTATGAATCTTTGAGTCTTTGGAAGCTTTCTGAGGGGGGAGTGATGTCTACGCACTTCTATTCTTGTAGACACTTGTTGGGCCTCCAAGTGCAGAGGTTTGTAGAACAGCAGCAAGTTTCCCTTAAGTGGATCACCCAAGGTTTATCGAACTCAGGGAGGTTAGAGGTCAAAGCTATCCCTCTCAAGCAACCCTGCAATTACGATACAGAAAGTCTCTTGTGTCCCCAACACACCCAATACACTTGTCAGATGTATAGGTGCACTAGTTCGGCGAAGAGATCACTTGTCAGATGTACTTGACAAACACCACTCATAGAGACATCCAAATCAGATCACAATTCAAGATAGAAATCATTGCGACTTAGACCAAGTACTAACACAGTGCACACACTGTCAACTTTACACCATGAAAGGAGGAATAGATCACTCAAACTATCATAGCAATAATTATTCTCATAATCCACAAGAGATCACAATCATAGCCTAAACCAAGTACCACCATGATGCACGCACTGTCACCGTTACACCATGGTAGGAGGAATAGATTACTTTAATAACATCACTAGAGTACACTATAACAATTAAGCATAGGAGTAGCATAATATCTGAATAATAACATCTACTTGTTCAACATGATACAAAGCTCACAATCACATAAAGATCACATCATGGGAGAGAGAGGTGAACCACATAGCTACCGGTAGAGCCCTTAGCCCCGGGGATGAACTACTCCCTCCTCATCATAGGAGACAGCAAGGTTGATGGAGATGGCGGTGAGGTCGATGGAGACGGCGAAGACGGCGATGGAGATCGATGGAGATGGCTCCGGGGGCACTTCCCCGTCCCGGCAGGGTGCCGGAACAGAGACTTCTGTCCCCCGAAATTTGTCGGCGATGGCGGCGGAGCTGCGGAACTCTTTCTGGAAAATTGCCGAATACCTTAGGGTTTTCCGTCCCGAGGCTTCTTATAGGCGAAGGGGCGTCGCGAGAGGGCAGCCAGGGGCTCCTCACACATGGGTGGCGCGGCCAGGGCCTGGGCCGCGCCACCCTAGTGTGAGGGCAGGCCCTGGCCCCTCTCCGGCTCTCTTTCGGATGTCTGGATGCTCCTGGGAAAAATAAGACTTCTGGAACTTGTTTCGTCCAATTCCGAGAATATTTCCTGTGTATCACTTCTGAAACACAAAAATAGCAGAAAACAGGGAACTGGCACTGTGGCACTTGTTAATAGGTTAGTTCCGGAAAATGCATAAAAGTGCCACGAAGTGTAACGAAACAATAGGCAAATGGTGTAAAAACAAGCATGGAGCATCAAAAATTATAGATACATTGGAGACGTATCAGCATCCCCAAGCTTAACTCCTGCTCGTCCTCGAGTAGGTAAGTCATAACAAAAGAATAATTTTTGAGGTGACATGCACCTACACAATCTTGATCATATATGTAAGCATTGTGAGCTGGGATCATAAGAACTTAAAACATGGGCATGAAAGACATAGTCTTGATAATAGAAACTTAGCAGCCATGTTATAACATGAAAATGAACACAAACAAAAGATCATGAATAATGAAACAATGAAAGTCAAACGTGTGTTCAAATCATATGGAAAAACATAGTAAATGGTTTTCAGCTTGTCCCTCATGGAATAGCAAAACATAAATGCATAGGACACCTTCAAGTTTAAGAGGGTGACTAGATACAAGTAATTTAAGAACAAGTGAAATGATAGTCATGAATCAATCAATGATAAACTTTGGGACAATGCACATTATACTCAGAATGACAACTATGCTCTCTTAATGGTGCATAAAGGTAGAAGGTGGTGACTCAACATAAAAGTAAAAGAAAGGCCCTTCGCAGAGGGAAGCAGTGATTAAACATGTGCTAGAGCTTTTCATTTGTAAAACAGAGAGATAAAAATTGGTTTTGAGAGGTGGTTGTCTTTGTCAACGACTGGCAATGGGGTTCTTACTATCTTCCATACAAAAATGAAGCAAGTTTTTGAGAGAGAGATTGGCACTTTTGTGCTCTTTTATAAAGCTTGGCACTCCTCCCCACCTTTTTTCCTTTCACAAACCATGGCTAACCGATTCCATCGGGTGCCCACCAACATTCACATTCCATGGAGGAGTGCCTTTTTTCTTTTTTTCTTTTTTTCTTTTTTTTTCTTTTTGGAATAAGCAATATGGAAGATAGCAAATCCGGCCACTACGTCCCCATGAGCTGAAAACAGTGTCACAAAACGAGAAGTATTTTGAAAGTTTTGAAAGGTAGCACATGAAAATTTACTTGGAATGGCTTACAAATACCATGCATAGGAATTTATAGTGGACACAATGGCAAACTTGGTTTTTAGGAGTTGGATGCACGAGTAGAGCTCATACTCAGTACAAGGCGAGGGCTAGCAAAAGACTGGGAGCGACCAACTAAGAGAGCAATAATGGCCATAATCATGCAGAGCGACAAAGCGACATTAAAAGAAGCATAAGATGGCATCAAAAGTCAAAAACTAAATGATCATAGAGGCTATTGGTGACTTTGTATGAGTCTAACATGTGTGAGCATGTGCCAAGTCAACCCAAATAAAGCATCAAGGAGAAAACCAAAATAATGCTTCCATACAATAAAAACAACGCATGATTTTTTTCAAATGCTCATTAAGCAATCTCAGTTATTTGAGACAAGTCATGCTACAGCAAAACCACTAAGCATACTATCAAAAATACATCAAGCATGACATGAAAAAGCCTAAGCCGCAGTCTACACAAGCTCCTTCTTGTACCACTTTTTTGCATAAAGCTTTTTCTCTTTTCCAACACCATTTGAAATTTGTATAAACACCTCTTTTGATAAAAACCAATAAAGACCAGAGGAAAAAATACACCTTGATGAAAAGATATAACAAGATCTGAACGCAAATCAAGGCAAAAACGAAAACCAAAAGCAGTAGCAGAAAAAGAAGAACACTCAGTTTTTGATAAGAATGAAAACTAGAGTGTTCTTGGCAAATGAAAAGCGAGTTCATCTCCTCCAAAAGAAACATGATGTGATCTAACCATTTATTGCAGCAAATAAAGCAAAACTAACTAAGAAAACTAAAACAACTGACGCTCCAAGAAAAACACATAGTGCATGAAGCAATAAAAATATACTGTCTTGAAAGGTGACCTGATTTTTGCCGATGAAGAAGGGGTGCCTCAGGGGCATCCCCAAGCTTTGCCGCTTGTACTTCTTGGATATTTCTTGGGGTGATGCATGGGCATCCCCAAGCTTGAGCTTTTGTCCATTCTTCAACTCATCTCATCATTCTCCAATACCTACACTTGAAAACTTCCTTCATACAAAACTAAACACAAATCTATTAGCAACATTAGTGTAGCATAACATATAATCAACCTCTTTTTGCTTTAGGTTTCAACTCAAAACCACCACATATATAGCAAATACTACTGTAGCAACTTCCCCAAAAGTTCTGTGATCAAAAGAACTCAAAAGAAAGCGATAAAACGGCAAACACAAATATTGGCAGAAATCTGTCAAAACAGAACAGCTGACAAAGGCCGATTTTTTAAGGGGTTTTCTGTTGCTCAAATCAAAAAGTGTTCAACTAATGAAAGTTTGGATATAACCTGGGGCATATGGACAAGAAATCGCAGGTCCAAAAGATATACAGAGAATTTATACGAATTTTTACGGTGCAGCACCAAAAACTGTTTCAGGACAGCAACATCCCCAAATCTTACCTCACTCAAATTAGAGGCTTCTCTTGGCTCAACAACGAAATAAAAAGGATAAGGAGAGGTCATTACAGTAGTAATAACTTCCAAGACTCAAAAAGAAAAAGTACTGAAAATAAAACAATGGGTTATCTCCCAAGAGTGCTTTTCTTTAACGGCTTTGAGCTAGGCGCAGTAATTTGCAAAGATGCTCATGTGGGCGCCATATAAGAGCTTGAGGCAAAGGCGCCATATAGCAACTTAAAGCAATAGAGAGCATCAAAAAGCAAATGTGAAAGACATTTATATCTGAACCACTTCCTATGCATAGGAATCTTGTAAGAAAATAAATCAACGAGGCACATAGTAGCAAGCATGGGTAGATAAAACAAGTGCCACTTTAAGATTTGCAACATAAAGAGGGGAAACTTCATATTGTTGAGATCCATCAAACCATGTTTCCCTCTCTCATAATAACTTTCAGTAGCATCATGAATAGAATTAACAATATAACTATCACATAAAGCTTCCCTATCATGAGCCACATGCATAAAAGAATTAATACTCACCACAGGAACAATAGTAGTAGGAGCAGATTCAACAGAATAATTATTCTCATCACCATAATCATCAAAAATAGGAGGCATATTGTAATCATAACTAGTTTTCTGCTCAAAAGTAGGTGAACTGAAAATATTATACTCATCATCATAATCATCATAAACTAGAGGCTTAGTATCATCACAAGATAAAGAACAGCTATTTCGCAAAGCATACTCTTCAAACATATCATCATAAGAAGGAACATCACATATGGGAGATAAAATATCATCAGAGCAAACTTTCTCCACTAAAGCTGGGGAACTAAAAATATCATGCTTAACAAAACCAGCTTCCCCAAGCTTAGACTTTTCTATAGCATTAGTAATAACAGTGTTCAAAGCATTCATACTAACAACACTATTAGCATGCAAATTAAGCTCCAAAGGTTTTTCAATTTTCTCTTCAAACACTTCATACCTAAACTCAGGAAAAAGACTACAGAACTCATTATTTTCCATTAAGCCTAACTAGTGAAAATAAAAAACAAGAAACAAAAAGATGTAATTGCAGAATCTAAAGGAAATAACTTCGAGCACTCACCAGCAACTAAAAGCCTTAGTCGCCAAAGAATGTGAGTACCTTTTACCTTACCTCCCCGGCAACGGCGCCAGAAAAGAGCTTGATGTCTACGCACTTCTATTCTTGTAGACACTTGTTGGGCCTCCAAGTGCAGAGGTTTGTAGAACAGCAGCAAGTTTCCCTTAAGTGGATCACCCAAGGTTTATCGAACTCAGGGAGGTTAGAGGTCAAAGCTATCCCTCTCAAGCAACCATGCAATAACGATACAGAAAGTCTCTTGTGTCCCCAACACACCCAATACACTTGTCAGATGTATAGGTGCACTAGTTCGGCGAAGAGATAGTGAAATACAAGTGGTATAGATGATTATAAGTAGCAAACGTGATGTGAAATAAATATCGCTGTGGGCAAAAAAGTAACAAAATAGCAAGTAAATGGTGTGCAATGCTTGGAAACAAGGCCTAGGGATCATACTTTCACTAGTGGACACACTCCCAACAATATAACATGAATGAACAAATAAACAACTTCTCTCCACTATGGTACTCTAAATTACTCTCCTATTGAATAACACTAATCATTGTGTAGTGGCTACATAAGCACCCCTTAAAGTTCATCAAGTACTTGACAAACACCACTCATAGAGACATCCAAATCAGATCACAATTCAAGATAGAAATCATTGCGACTTAGACCAAGTACTAACACGGTGCACACACTGTCAACTTTACACCATGAAAGGAGGAATAGATCACTCAAACTATCATAGCAATAATTATTCTCATAATCCACAAGAGATCACAATCATAGCCTAAACCAAGTACCACCATGATGCACGCACTGTCACCGTTACACCATGGTAGGAGGAATAGATTACTTTAATAACATCACTGGAGTACACTATAACAATTAAGCATAGGAGTAGCATAATATCTGAATAATAACATCTACTTGTTCAACATGATACAAAGCTCACGATCACATAAAGATCACATCATGGGAGAGAGAGGTGAACCACATAGCTACCGGTAGAGCCCTTAGCCCCGGGGATGAACTACTCCCTCCTCATCATAGGAGACAGCAAGGTTGATGGAGATGGCGGTGAGGTCGATGGAGACGGCGAAGACGGCGATGGAGATCGATGGAGATGGCTCCGGGGGCACTTCCCCGTCCCGGCAGGGTGCCGGAACAGAGACTTCTGTCCCCCGAAATTTGTCGGCGATGGCGGCGGAGCTGCGGAACTCTTTCTGGAAAATTGCCGAATCCCTTAGGGTTTTCCGTCCCGAGGCTTCTTATAGGCGAAGGGGCGTCGCGAGAGGGCAGCCAGGGGCTCCTCACACATGGGTGGCGCGGCCAGGGCCTGGGCCGCGCCACCCTAGTGTGAGGGCAGGCCCTGGCCCCTCTCCGGCTCTCTTTCGGATGTCTGGATGCTCCTGGGAAAAATAAGACTTCTGGAACTTGTTTCGTCCAATTCCGAGAATATTTCCTGTGTATCACTTCTGAAACACAAAAACAGCAGAAAACAGGGAACTGGCACTGTGGCACTTGTTAATAGGTTAGTTCCGGAAAATGCATAAAAGTGCCACGAAGTGTAACGAAACAATAGGCAAATGGTGTAAAAACAAGCATGGATCATCAAAAATTATAGATACGTTGGAGACGTATCAGGGAGAAGAAATTTCCCTTACTAATAATGCCACTATATTTCCCATTGGAGTAGCTGAAGGAATTTATACAAAAGTCCTAGGAAGAATGGTATCTACTGATTATCCTGTTATTGAATGTGTAGGAAAAGGACAAATCACACTTGGAAGGTCTCTACTGAAGCTCCTAGGCGTCGTCATTGATGTGGGAAAAGGCAATATAAGATTTATCTCTCCACCTTGCAATAGCCACGTCTTTCCTAGAGTCAAGAGCAAAGGTAAGAAAGGAAGACGTAAGGCACCCGCTGATCCTAGCACTTCATCCCTTGATATTACTTGATTCGCATTTTCTGCGCCTAGCTCAAAGGCGTTAAAGAAAAGCACTCTTGGGAGATAACCCAATGTTTTTACATTCAGTTATTTTTCTTTTATTTGAGTCTTGGAAGTTATTACTACTGTAATAACCTCTCCTTATCCTTTTTATTTTGTTTTTGTGCCAAGAGAAGCCTCTAATTTGAGCGAGGTAAGATTTGGGGATGTTGCTGTCCTGAAACTGTTTTCGGTGCTGCACCGTAAAAATTCGTGAAAATTCTTTGTATATCTTTTTGACCTGAGATTTCTTATGCATATGCCCCAGGTTATATCCAAACTTTCATTAGTTGAACACTTTTTGATTTGAGCAAGAGAAAACCCTCTAAAAATTCGACCTTTGTCAAGCTGTTCTGTTTTGACAGATTTCTGCCAATATTTGTGTTTGCCGCTTTATCGCTTTCTTTTTTAGTTCTTTTGATCACAAAACTTTTGGAGAAGTTGGTACAGTGGTATATGCTTTATATGTGGTGGTTTTGAGTTGAAACCTGAAGCAAAAAGGGTTGATTCAATGCTATGCTTACACTAATGTTGCTAATAAATTTGTGTTTAGTTTTGTATGAAGGAAGTTTTCAAGTATAGGGATTGGAGAATGATGAGATGAGTTGAAGAATGGACAAAAGCTCAAGCTTGGGGATGCCCATGTCACCCCAAGAAATATCCAAGAATTACAAGTGTCAAAGCTTGGGGATGCCCCCGAGGCACCCCTTCTTCATCGGCAAAAATCAGGTTACCTTTCAAGACACTATATTTTTATTGCTTCATGCATTATGCATTTTTCTTGGAGCGTCAGTTGTTCTTAGTTTTCAGTTTAGTTTAGTTTTGTTTGCTGAAATAAATGGTTGGACCCCAACAAATTCCTTTTGGAGAAGTTGCCTTTCTTTTCATTTGCCAAAAACACTCCGTTTTCACTTTCATCATTTCAACGAGTGTTCTCTTTTCTAGAACTGCGTTTAGCTTTCGATTTTCACCTTGATTTGTGTTCAGATCTTGTTAGATCTTTTCATCAAGGTGTATTTTTGCCTCTGGTCCATATTGGTTTTCATCAAAAGAGTTGGTTATAAAAAGTTTGAATGGTGTTGGAATAGAGAAAAAGCTTTATGCAAAAAAGTGGTACAAGAAGGAGCTTGTGTAGACTGCAGCCTAGGCTTTTGCATATCGTGCTTGATGTCTTTTTGATAGTATGCTTAGTGGTTTTGCTGTAGCATGACTTGTCTCAAATGACTGAGATTGCTTAATGAGCCTTTGAAAAAATCATGCGTTGTTTTAATTATTTGGAAGCATTATTTTGGTTTTCTCCTTGATGCTTTATTTGGGTTGACTTGGCGCATGCTCACACATGTTAGACTCATACAAAGTCGCCATTGCCTCTATGATTATTTAGTTTTTTACTTTTGATGCCATCTTATGCTTCTTTTAATGTCGCTTTGTCGCTATGCATGATTATGGCCGTTATTGCTCTCTTAGTTGGTCGCTCCCAGTCTTTTGCTAGCCCTCATTTTGTACTGAGTATGAGCTCTACTCGTGCATCCAACTCCTAAAAACCAAGTTGTTCCATTGTGTCCACTATTAATTCCTATGCATGGTATTTGTAAGCCATTCCAAAGTAAATTTTCATGTGCTACCTTTCAAAACTTTCAACTACCTCTCATTTTGTGCCACTGTTTTTAGCTCATGGGGACGTAGTGGTCGGAATTGCTATCTTCCATATTAAATTAAGTACCCCTCGACTAGGCAGCTTCATCTGCTCGTCATTAATTTTGCATGAGAGCTGGTCAGACCATTGCAATCTAATTTTAAAAAGAAAAGAAAAAAAGACACTCCTCCATAGTATGTGAATGTTGGTGGGCACCCGATGGAATTGGTTAGCCATGGTTTGAGAATGGCAAAGGTGGGGAGGAGTGCCAAAGCTTTATAAAAGAGCACCAATGTGCCAAATTTTCAAAGAACTCAGAACCGCTCTCACTTGTTTATTATGGAAGATAGTAAGACCCCATTGCCAGTCGTTGACATGAAACAACCACCTCTCAAAACCCAATTTTTATCTCTGTTTTATAAATGAAAAGCTCTAGCACATGTTTAATCACTGCTTCCCTCTGTGAAGGGCCTTTCTTTTATTTTTATGTTGAGTCTCCACCTTCTACCTTTATGCACCGTTAAGAGAGCATAGTTGTCATTCTGAGTATAATGTGCATTGTCCCAAAGTTTTCATTGATTGATTCATATTGTTGGTTTCACTTGTTCTTAAATTATTTGTATCTAGTTGCCCTCTTAAACTTGAAGGTGTCCTATGCATTTATGTTTTGCTATTCCATGAGGGACAAGCTGAAAACCATTTGAATGTTTTTCCTTATGATTTAAACACATGTTTGACTTTCATTGTTTCATTTTCATGATCTTTTGTTTGTGTTCATTTTCATGTTATAACATGGTTGCTAAGTTTCTTCTATCAAGATTATATCTTTTATGCCCATGTTTTAAGTTCTTTTGATCCCAGCGCACAACACTTACATAGATGATCAAGATTGTGTAGGTGCATGTCACCTCAAAAATTATTTCTTTTGTTATCACTTACCTACTCGAGGATGAGCAGGAGTTAAGCTTGGGGATGCTGATACGTCTCAATCGTATCCATAATTTTTGATGCTCCATGCTTGTTTTTACACCATTTGTTTAGTGTTTCGTTACACTTCGTAGCATTTTTATGCATTTTCCGGAACTAACCTATTAACGAGATGCCACAGTGCCAGTTCCCTGTTTTCTGCTGTTTTTGTGTTTCAGAAAAGTTACACAGGAAATATTCTCGGAATTGGACGAAACCAAAGCCAGTCGTCCAGATATTTTAGGGAGCCGGACCTGAGGGTGGCCACACCACCAGGGGGCGCGGCCCACCCCTGGCCCACGCCGGCCTATGGTGTGGGCCCCCTGGTCCACTTCTGACGCCGCCCCTTCGCCTATAAAGACCCCCCGACGGGAAAAACCTAAAGACCCGATCACTTTTCTAGAACACATCGCGATCCGCCGCCGCCGTCGACCCGAAGATTGGGAGGGTCCAGAAGCTCTTCCCGGCACCCTGCCAGAGAGGGGAATCACCACCGGAGGTCTTCTTTATCGCCATGCTTGCCTCCGACGGGATGAGTGAGTAGTCTACCTTGGACTATGGGTCCATAGCAGTAGCTAGATGGTTGTCTTCTCCACCATGTGCTTCATGTTTAGATCTCGTGAGCTGCCTTACATGATCGAGATCACCGTTATGTAATTCTACATGTTGTGTTTGTTGGGATCCAATGAATATTGGTGTTATGATTGAGTTGATGTGCTGAATTTTATCTTATGTTATCTCTATGTTGTTTATGATCTTGCATGCTCTCCGTTGTTAGTAGCTATCTTGGCCAAGTAGTTGCTAGTGACTCCAAGAGGGGGTATTTATGCTCGATAGTGGGTTCATGCCTATATTTAATCTGGGGGAGTGACAGAAACCTCTAAGGTTGTAGATGTGCTATTGCTACTAGGGGGAAAACAACATTCATATGCTCGAGGGCATATGCTTTGTTTACATTACACACTTTGCTTAATGCAATTATCTGTTGTTCGCAACTTAATACTTGTGGAGTTTCGGATTGATTCACCACAAGTGAATTATTAGTCATAGATGCAGTTGGATGGCGGTCTATGTATCCTGTTGTAATGCCCAGAGTAAATCTCATAGTGATCCTCTCGACATATGCACGTTGTCTTTATTCTATCAATTGCCCAACTGTAATTTGTTTACCCAGCATGTGTTATTTTATCTTATGGAGAGACACCACTAGTGAACTGTGGACCCCGGTCCTATTTCCTTTATATTGCTATCACCTGTTTACTTTACTCGCACTGTTTACTTTACTCGCATACTATTATCACTTTCCACTGGATACGCTCATACCCTTTGTTTCAAGCAAACCGGTGAGATTGACAACCTCATCGTAAGTTGGGAACAAAGTATTTGGTTGTGTCGTTTGCAGGTTCCACGTTGCCGCTCGCAAAGCAAAGCTCGGACAAGGCACCCTATAAATTGTCCGGAGCTGTCGCGAAGCTAGCGGGCATCATCTTCAGTCGTATTTCGTCCTCCTACTGGATTGATAACCTTGGTTTCATAACTGAGGGAAAACTTGCTGCTATCTTCATCAAAACCTTCTCTTGGGGTTTTCCAACTGGCCGGTCATTTACTACACATTCCCACGTCAACTTGGTTGCAGAAGTTTCTGTCGCCGTTGCCGTGTATTAAAGAAGAAGCTTTCACACCATCATCACCGCGGCACCAGCTCCTCCTGCGCCTTTCGCTTCTTCGCTCTCTCTCGGCTTCTATAAGTCTGGCTGTCTTTGGTGAACCCAGACCTCCACGGAATGGCAGAACCCAGAACTCGTGTTCGTCCTGTGTGTTCTTTGTTCTTGATAGATATAGATTGATAACATTACTATTTGCATTTTTCTAACTATTTGCATTTTCTAACTAATGCATTTTCTAATTCTAACTCTATCCCGGACATTGTAATATTTCTATTTCTAACTCTATTTTCTAACTAGTAATATTACTAACTCTATTTCCAACTCTATTACTAACAATATTCCTATTTCTAACATTTCTAAGAAAATCCTATTTCTAACAATTTTTCTATTTCTAACATTTCTAACCCTAACATATGAATTTCTAACATATGAATTCCTAACATATGAATTCCTATTTCTAACATTTCACTAACATATGAATTCCAATTTCTAACCCTAATAATGAATTTCTAACATATGAATTCCTATTTCTAATATTTCACTAACATATGAATTCCTATTTCTAACATATGAATTTCTATTTCTAACATATGAATTCCTATTTCTAACATATGAATTTCTATTTCTAACATATGAATTCCTATTTCTAACATTTCACTAACATATGAATTCCAATTTCTAACCCTAATAATGAATTTCTAACATATGAATTCCTATTTCTAACATTTCACTAACATTCCTATTTCTAACATTTCTAACATATGAATTTATATTTCTAACATTTCTAACATATGAATTTCTATTTCTAACATATGAATTCCTATTTCTATTTCTAACCCTAACATTTCTAACCCTAACAAATTAATTTATAACCCTAACATTTCTACTAACCCTAACAAATTAATTTCTAACATTTCTACTAACCCTAACCTTTGCAGGGAGGGGGCAGCGCCGGTACGGTGTTTGCTTGTAGGGAGGGGGCAGCGTCAGCGAGCTTGCTGGGGCGTCGGCGAGGTCTGGGGCGGGTGGCGGCGCTCGGGTGCGGCGGGCGGGCGGCGGCGCTCGGGTGCGGCGGGCGGGCGGGCGGCAGCACGGTGGCGGAGTGGTGGCGGCGCGACGCGGTGGCCCGGCGGTGGTGAGGGAGTCGACGGCGGCGTCAATCGATGTAGTGGCCGCAGCGGTGGACGCGGGTGTGCTCGTCGGGGGCGTCGCCGTGTTTCGATCTGTGAGTGAAGAGAAGTGAGGAAGAAGAAGGCCAGCGGCGCGCTATATATACCCGCAACCCTTTAGTCCCAGTTGGTGGCTTCAACCAGGACTAAAGGGGGGTCTTTAGTCCCGGTTGGAGCCACCAACTGGGACTAAAGGGTCTTTAGTCCCGGTTGGTGCCTCAAACCGGGACTAAAGATATTTGGCGGTTCGCGCGCCCAGACCCAGACCTTTAGTCCCGGTTAGTTAAACCAACCAGGACTAAAGGACCGGGACTAAAGGTGTAATAAATGCGCGCCAAGCTGTGTATTTTTTCAGATTTGATTTGAATATGAATTTTGAATTTCAAATTGAATAACTTCTTTATATTTTATAATCTGACAAAACTTTGAGTATGAAAAGTGTTTCAAATTGAATAACTAATTCAAAATTATTTTCTATTTTTAAAATCAATTATTCTAACTATTCAAAGTATTAACTTTTTTACCATTTTCAATTAAAAATATATTGATTAATATTCTTTTGCAAATTTTAGAATTTGATAAAACTTTGAATATGAAAAGTGTTTGAAATTGAATAACTAATTCAAAACCATTTTCTATTTTAAAAAATATATTTTTAATATATAAGGTGCCTACGGCACAATCGTTTATTTGCTCTCTAGATTTATTGTTTGAAAGATATCTGCTCTCTATAGCACTCCCTCAGCTCCAAATTATTTGAAGCGGATTTCCACAATGAGTAAACCTACACACTTAAATCCGTCTACATATATTTCTAATTATATATAGTCCAAAGTTGGCCAAATCTGCAAGTGTTAATTTAGAATGGGCTGTAGTTGTAGGATCACAGAAACAAGGTCCAGAAGATAGTATTTAATAATTAGTCAATATGTCATTCACATACTGACACATTCTAGGGGATGGTTTGGCTATCAATAATTTTGGTGGACCTTACACAACGCATAGGAGTAGTAGTAACTCTTGCTCGGACCACGCAACCAATTTGGAGAGCCAAATCTTGGTATTTTACTTATTTGAGCTCAACCACGCGAAGGATGCTGTGCACTATATTAATTGGGTTGGCATCCTACTCACATGGCTTTGGCAATAGTAGACTACTAATGGACCAGACGTGCAGACATATGTGTGGCAGGGAAAAAATTAGCAATGGTGTTGGTTTGATATAACTTGTCCCCACTTATCCAGCATGGGGCCAGAACAAGAGGTGCGTCATAGATCTAGATACTGACACGCCCATGCGGTGCAGGTCCATGCCGGACACTAACATGCCCATGCTGAATACAGATGTTAACAATCCACCGGCCATTGCACCATGGTATTTTTGTCCCACCGTATAGAGAATGCATCGATATATCCAAATACACGGTCATTGCACTATTCACCACATGCATGTGAGTGGGGTGCCCACCCAGTGCATGCAGGTAACTTTTTCGATAAAGAGCGTTTTATTACTTAAAAAGTTATTAAGCTTACACCCGGCCTCTGCATAGCTAAGATGCACACAGCCCAAAAACAAGTCTTGTTCAAAGTAAATAAAAAGGCAAGATTACATATCAAAGTGAGCAATTGCAATTTCGCCTAATCATGGAGCATCAATGCGCAAACTATGCTGCCACCCATGTTGGGAAAAAGTATCCCTCGCCGTGGCCTCTAAACGTGCACAGACCTCCGTAAATAGGTCTTGGTCCTCCTGGCGCTGCAGAGAGGACCATAAACGGAGAGTACCGATAGCTCTGTAGATAACCTGCAAAATGGAAAAGTTTTTGTCGTTAAACACTTTATCATTTCTACATAGCCATAGCGACCAAATAAAGGCAATCGCTCCCACCCTAATATGCTTTTTAAACCTAAGATCGATCCCATTAAGCCAGTTCCCAAAAATATTGGTGATGCTGCATGGCGGATACAAGGTTGAAGCTACTTGGATGACTGACCATATAGATCTAGCGAAACGGCATTGGAAGAATAAGTGTTTTATTGTTTCGTCTTGCTGACAAAAAACACATCTCTTACTTCCATGCCAATTCCGTTTTGCAAGATTATCTTTAGTTAGAACAACTCCTTTACGTAGGTACCATCCAAATACCTTAATTCGTAAGGGAATCTTCAATTTCCAAAGCTTATCGTTATGAACTTTATCGATTGGCACATCGGGAAGGATAAGAGCATTGTACATAGAAGCTACCGAAAACTTGCCGTTTTCATGTAGATTCCATCGGAATTCATCATGTCCAGATTGTAATTGGATATTAGCCAAACGTTGAAGTAAGGCATTCCAAGACACAAGTCTTTGACCAGATAAATCCCTCCTAAACGCCACATTCGGAGGAGATGACTCCATTACTTTGGCGATAGTATCACCTTTGTGACGAATAATATTATACAATGCTGAATACTGTTCACGAAGAGTGGCATTACCAAGCCATTTATCTTCCCAGAACCTTATCTCAGAACCATCTCTAATAGAAAAGGAACCCAGGCCAAAGAAATGCTTCTTCGCTGCCATGAGACCGGCCCAAAAATGCGAGTCTCCCGGTCTCCAAAGGACCTGAGATAACGCTTTAGGACCAATATATTTCCTCTTAAGAATGGTTTGCCAAGTTCCCTCCACCGTGAGTAATTTAAATAGCCACTTACCCAGTAGAGCGGTATTTTTGACCTCAAGGTCATGAATACCAAGCCCACCCTGGTCTTTGGGACTACAAACCACACTCCATTTAGCCAACCGATATTTCTTCTTCTCACTGTCCCCTTGCCAAAAGAATCTAGACCGGTAATAATCCAGCTTGTGTAAGACTCCTTTGGGCAAAAGGAAGAATGAAATCATATGCAGTACCATATTAGAAAGTACTGAGTTTATGAGTATCAATCTTCCACCTAGGGATAGTAATTTACCTTTCCAACTACTAAGACGCTTTTGTAGTCTCTCCTCGACGAGTTTCCATTCGGCAAGAGTGAATCTCCGATAATGAATCGGAATCCCCAAATACCGCATGGGAAATTGTCCCTGCCCACACCCAAATAATTCGGTGTACGCATTAACCTCGTCTTGAGCCTCACCAAAACAATACAACTCACTCTTATGGAAGTTAATTTTTAAACCAGATAGTTGCTCAAAAGCTGAAAGTATCAATTTCAGATTCTGTGCTTTCTCCAGATCATGTTCCATAAAAAGAATCGTATCATCGGCATATTGAAGAATAGATAATCCCCCCATCAACAAGGTGGGGGATAACACCTTCAATGAGACCGTCATTCTTTGCGCGTTCGATCATGATGGCAAGCATATCAGCCACTATATTAAATAGCATTGGCGATAGGGGATCACCCTGCCTTAACCCTTTTAATGTCTGGAAGTATCTACCAACATCGTCATTTACTTTGATGGCAACACTCCCTCCTGACACAAAGGATTTGATCAAAGCACACCACTCAGCAGAAAAACCTTTCATTCTGAGTGTTTGCTGGAGAAAAGACCACTTTACCTTGTCATATGCTTTTTCAAAGTCAAGCTTTAAAATTACCCCATTCAACTTTTTAGAATGTAGTTCGTGAACTGTTTCATGCAAGGTGGCAACTCCATCAAGGATATTTCTTCCTTGCATGAACGCAGTTTGGGATGGCCGAACTACATGATCAGCAACCGTGTTTAGTCTTAAGGTGGCCACTTTCGTGAAAATTTTGAAACTAATATTAAGGAGACAGATGGGTCTATACTGTTGAATCCTTTCTGCCTCATCAACCTTTGGTAACAAAATTATCTCACCAAAATTTAGACAAAACAATTCTAATTGTCCGGCATGAAGATAGCTGAACAAATCAAGGAGGTCCCCTTTGATAGTATCCCAGAATGTTTGATAAAACTCAGCTGGGAAGCCATCCGGACCCGGTGCTTTGTTGTGTTCCATTTGGAAGATAGCCTTTCGTACTTCCTCTTCCGAGTACTCAGCCGTAAGAAGGTTATTTTCCTCAATGGAAACCTGGGGAATATCATCTGTCTGGGATTCATCCATATAGAAGTTACCTTCCTCCGGTGCCCCAAACAAATTTTTATAATAATTGGTGATATAAGCTTTGAGATTGTCCAAACCCTCAATGGTACCTTCATCCTGAATGAGGGAATGAATACGCTTCTTCCTATGTCTGCCATTGGCAACACTATGGAAATAGCGAGTATTCGAATCTCCCTCAAGGATAAATTGGCTCTTGGATCGCTGGTACCATTTCAACTCCTCCTCACGAAGAAGGGAAGCTATCTTAGCATTTGACTGATTTTTTAAATCAATCTCTTGCGTGGATAGGGGGCCAATCTCAGCTAAGGCTTCCAACTCATCAATGATGGATGAAAGCCTCAACTTTTCTTTTTTAAGAACACCAGTTACATGTCGAGCCCAACCACTTAGGTGACTACGTAAATCACGTATTTTATAATTCCACCTTTGTATTGGAGATGACGTAGTAACCGGTCTATCCCAAACTGACTTGAGCATATCATGGAACCCATCACGTTGTAACAATCCAAGCTCAAGCTTGAAGCGGTGATTACTTGGTGGTAAAGGATTCCCAGTGGTCAGCAGAATTGGTGCATGATCAGAAAGTCCCTCAATACGTTCAAGCGCACGGACGGACACCAAAGGGAACTTAGATTCCCAATTAGCGTCCATGAGTACTCTATCCAGCTTGTCGTATGTGGGAACCGGCAGGCTATTAGCCCAGGTGAACTGTCTTCCAATCATTGTTACCTCTCGCAAATCCAAACTATCAATGACAGCATTGAATAGAAAGGGCCAATGATCATCAAACCGGCCTCTACTTTTCTCATGACTTAATCTTAGCAAATTAAAATCCCCCCCAACTAAGATTGGGTACGGATTATCTTTTGCTAAGTTCACCAGTTCACAGAGAAAGTCAGCCTTAAATTCTTCCTGTGCAGCCCCATAAACAGTAACCAGACTCCACATGAAGTTATCAACTTTGTTGCGGATATGGAGTTTAATATGATAATCTCCACCCGAACGAGCCATTACTTCCATGGTGTCTGTCCGTACTCCAAGTAGAATCCCTCCCGATCTACCACGGGGAGGTTGGGACGTCCACTCGAAGTCTTTTCCACCAGAGAGGCAATTGGGAAGACATTGAGAGAAATCCCTTCTACCAGTTTCCGAAATAGCAACAAAATCTAAATTATGATCATTAATGCAATGAGCGATATGTAAATGTTTAGCCAAGTCACCAAGACCTCTGCTATTACTGAACATACCATTCATTTTGACACAATTTTCGATTTTGGAACTCTACTACCCTTCTTAGAGCAATTTTTGACTGCTGATGACTTTGATTTTCGGCCAGATGCTTTAAGTTCATACAATGAACATAGCATGGTTTCATCTAAGTCAATCTCAGAAACAACACCGACCAGACTAGAGAGAAGCTGACCATCCATTGTGGCATTCGCTTCCTCTTCGTCCAGATCGGTGTCAATAAAAACATTCTGAGGTTTAGGACTGACAGTTAAACGGTCATATTCCATATGCCTCAAAACATTCGCAGAAACAGAAACCTCAGCATCATTTTTTCCTAGTTTAATGCCTACGACATTTAACTTAGAAGAAATAACAGGAGTAGAAAGAGAAGTAAATGAAGAGGACTGAGAGTTCATACCACCGTAGTCGAGGTTCTTTTCAGCTTTATGCCTCATGGCTTTCTTCATAGTATCCTCATCAGTGGCGACGGAGCCGTCCGCTGCAACCACATGTCTCGTGCTACGCCTCGGAGAAGACGCACGCGGCACTACATGTGGTGGTGGTGGTGAGGAAGAATCCCTTGAAGTAGATGTTGGGAGTGAAAAACCCCCAACAGCCTTCGCAGAAGCTTCCTCCATCAACGTCGAGGCAGGCTGCGTTGAAGAAGATCCTGCCCCGACCTCCGGCACGGCGACGGGAGAAGAGACAGGTGGGGACATAGGTGTCGATGCAGGACCCCCACCCATCGAGTCACTGCGTGCAGCAGTCGGACCGGCTGCAAGCGGGCACCCGCCTATGGGAGGCAGCCCCGCCACAGCGGTCTGACCATCCAGAGGTCCACCAGCAGGAAGAGTAGCCCCAGGCAGCGGCGAAACAGCAGCTGCGCAGCCCGTAGCTAGAAGCCCACCAGCCTCTCGGGCTGCCGGAGACTGCGCAGACGGTGCAGCCTGGGTGGCGGACAGCAGCGCCCCGTCCTCCGAAGCAGCCAGCGACTCCATGCACTGATCCGGCCTCCTGTACAGCATGCAGCGAATGCGCAGATAGCGCTGGAGACAGCAGCCTAGAAGCAGAAACAAGCGGGGAAGCCTGCTGAATCACGGGAACATCAGTAGAGGAGGCACTGGACACCACAAGCGGAGCAGACTCCAAAGAGACCATGCGAGAGGGAGTTTTTGCAATAAACCCCGGCGATTTGGATTGAATTTCAGCCACAATCTCTTTCCCACGCGGCGTTGTTGGATTTGGGTTCAGAGGAGTAACAGCAATGGAACCAAGCACAACACCATCCATGGCACACGAGGAACCATCCAAAACTGTCTTCCCATGAGAAGAAATATTAGAAGCCTGCGGGGTATCAACATCCATACGAGCATCCAAATTGGTAATATTTCGGCGAGGAGCATCCATATCATCAGTATCCGGTCCCGTACCATCATTACCAGAGTCATCTCCTTTTTTCTTCCAAAAGAATGGCGTGAACCCAGGATCAGCAACAAAATCCGGCTGCTCACGGCGGAAATAAAGATCATAACCTTTCAACTTAACCGTGACCGACACCCCAAGACAAGCGCACCCATGAACCTCATGGAATTTATCCAAGGTCTTGGGTTCCATCATAGCCACTAGAATACGAACCACCCAAGGCTCCGAAGAGAGACTAAATCAACATCAAGGGTAGTACCAATCAGAGAACCGACAGCCCACAGCCCGAGGAAGTGTCTCACAGTATGAGGAACACCATCAACGTGAACCCACACCGGCTTAAGCTCAAAACTATGAGGCACATCCTGGGCCTTCCAAACACTGAAAGTCATTTGTGCAGAAGAATTAGGCACTCCTAACTAAAAACCATCCATCCTCTGAAGATCCTCAACGGTGGGAAAACTCACTAGGAACGCATCTTCACCATGAGGAATCGCTTCCCACTTCCATTGAGAACTTAGTGGACATATTCTCGCCATCACACTCTGAATGGACTCAGCAGAAGCAGAACCACCTGAAATCTTAATAAGAGCAGTAGGCGATCCCTTCGGAGCGAGGTGAGCTTTGAACACACTGTCAGGCAGTCTCATACAAAGAGATTCCTCGCAAGCCGGGCCGCCAACGAAAGCCTGTGGCTTAGGCAGCCTCAAAGTGGGACATCGGAGAGTTGGATGAGAACCAGTATCACAAACAAGACAACAGTGCTGGACCTTGCAATCCTTGGTAGCATGGGTATCAACGGAACACTTCCAACACTTACCAGCCTTTTTGCCCTCAACATTAGGCTCGTCCACCAGCTGCATGCCTAGCGCCTGTAGTTCTGGAACCGAGGTAGCTTGCACTGGCGCAACGGCCGCTGAAGGAACTGAAGCGGGCATGAAAGGCACCTACTACGCCATAAGAGGTGCCTGAGGGAGCTGCAAACCCTGCGAACCAACTATGCCACCATTCTTTTTCTTCTTCCTCTTATTCTTGGCTGCCGTGGGAACAATAGGAGCCGGATTACCCGTCTGTTGGAAGGACGGAAACCCCGGCTGTTGCTGATATTGGCTAGGCCCAGGCTGACTGAACAATTGCGGATTGTAGAACGGCGGGATCTGCTGGTAAGCCGGCGGCTGCTGGAAAGCTGGAGGCTGCTGATTGAAAATGTTCGGCATGTATGCCGGCGGCCCAGGCTGGCGAGAAGGAGGCTGTAAAGGCTGGAGCCGACGAGTAGGCGGGGGCATGGACATCCCAAACTGAACGGGCATAGCCACACCACTGGGCAGAGAACCCCCGGCATGAAGCTGCAAGCCGGGCGCCGGGACCGGAGCAGGAGGGCGGCCGGTAGATGGAGCTTGGACAGGCGGGCGTGTCCCTGCCAAGGAGATCCCAGGGACAGACGGGTGGGGCGCAGCACCAGCAGAGCTCCCCGCAGGAGGCCGCACACCGGCCATCACGGGAGCTGCCCCGGCAACTGCAGCGAACGACCAAACCAAGGTAGACCGAGGCGTGGCAGAGCTTGACGACGATGGAGATCTTGACGACGGAGATGCAGAAGAGCTTGCTGACAGCGACGTAGAGGAAGGTCTTGAAGAGGAGGGAGGTTGACGAGGCGGCGGCGAAGCACAGACGATCGACTCCGATGCCGATACGAACAGAGAGGAGCGATTTTGATCGACAACCCTAGTCCTCGGGGCCCACAGCGACCGAAATCTTCGTGCCAGGTGGGCCAAGCGAAACTGGCGGCCAGGCAACTCCTCATGCACGCAATCAGCGCTCGTAACCCCCACGGGAATTACGTCGCCAAGAACCGCCGCGACCGCTCTGTCCCTGATCGCCATCGCAGGCCCAGTCTGCGCCAGGGCATCCCTACCGGAATCCGATCCCGACGACGCAACCGGCGGAGCCATGGGAGAGCTGGACGACGAGGCCGCCGCCATGTCCAGGAACTGACCTAGAACAGGCAAAGGAGTGCATCGCCGTCGAGGCAGAGGACCACGCCATGCCCCCATCCTTGGACCTCGCGCAAGGCGGACGCCCGAAGGAGAGGAACAAGTTCCTCTTGACGGATTACCCTCCGACGGCGAACTATCCGGTGACCTCGCGCAATCTGAGCCAGCAGACCTGCAAGTCCGCGACTCACCTGGAGGCGGCCTGGAGGACCTTGAATTCTCCCAGAAGCGAGACGCCGGAGTCGGGAATCCGATCTCATGCCAGAAGTCGGCAGCAACCTCCGCCTCCGGCTTCTTCCTTCGCGTCACCGTCGACCAACCATCCTCAACCTCCTCTTCCAAAGCTCGATGCGCTACCTGAGCCGGAATACCGTCCTCGTCGACCTCCGAACCGCTACTGTCGGCACCCAGGCTGGAGAACCTGGATCCAAACGAAGCGTTGGACGACGGCGAGGTAGCGCAAGCCGGCAGCCTGGGGGCCAGGGTCAGGCGGCGCCGTCGTCGCCCGACCTCCGCATCCGCATCCATCGCCCTCATCATGCAGCGCTCGCCCCACACGCCTAACCCCAGACGACCTCCGCGGTCATGCGTCCAGTCACCAAATGGAGATATGATCATTAGTACATTACTATGCAGGTAACTTGTAAATGCCACATAAGTAACCAACATGCTTCACGTGGTTAGACCTTAGTGCTCAATTATGCTAATAAAATGTTAAAAAGATTGGAACTGTTTGGTCTTATCATATGATACAAATATGGATTTCATCTAGGTTAGGTTCTTTAAGGGTTGTGTTAAAACTAAAACAGATATGCTACTCATGTCCTGCCATTCCATATGGACAAGATCATGCGCGCGACGCTTTGCATCCCACCTTTTCTTTTAGACTGCTCATAGTGGGGGTAATATTGGTAGTAACATAGAACTACATGCAATGCCAACTAAGCATTTTGGTGACATGGCAAGTCATTAATTGAAGAAAGAGAGTGCTGTGGTAACTAGCTATGTTACCATAACATCACACTTTTCAAGACAAGATGAGTCGATAATCTAATAAATATTACTTTGCATGATACTACAAATATGTTACTCTCCACTATAGAGGTAGTAACATAGATTAGTAACATGTGCATGTTACTACTCTATGTTACTATGCACTATGAGCAGCCTTAGTAATCCTGAAACTGGCAAACTTTGATGTATAGACACATCGCCGACCATTTATGATAGTACTAGTTGTCAGTTGGTGTAATGCCCGTAGCTAATTCAGAAGTTATCTTAGAATTGATATACTTTCTCCGACCACTATTATATATTGATAATATGAATGCACCTAGACGTATTTTAGTGTCTAGATACATCCATACACTGGTGGAAAAAGGGCCTATGGTCCCGGTTCATTTGGGCCATTGGTCCCGGTTGCCGAACCGGGATCCATTACTCAGGACCAATGCCGGTCCCGGTTCCAGCACAAACCGGGACCGATAGGTCTCCACGTGGACGCGCTGCGGGGCGAGGGGGCCTGAGTCATTGGTCCCGGTTCGTAGGACGAGCCGGGATCGTTGATCCAGGGTTTTTTTCCCATTTAGGGTTCAGGGTTTTATTTGGTGTGTTTTGTATTCAATTTAATGGTATTATATATATACATCAATAATGAAGGAACCACACTATATATATATATTACACATCATGGTCACGAATATATTATTCACCGTCTCATCCGTCGTGCTTGGTCGCTATTACAATCGGTAACTCACACAAATTTGATTTTACATCTTCTTTTTTACACTTCACCCTTCTAAATGAACCGGGTAATAGTATTCTCCTTTCGGATCTATGACTTGTTCTAATAAGAAACCGGCAATTTCCTCTTGAATTGCTTGCACGCGTTCCCGTGGTAGAAGACCGTCCCGCATCCGTTCGATCTAATTTAAAGAAGGGGATCAATATATATGAATGAAACTAAACACAGTTGATGGTAATAAAATAATGTTGAGATTATTGTTTATCGTACTTCAAGTTTTTTGATGTTTCGGTCTGCACCCTTCTCTTTGGTCGTCTAGCGAATGAACTCGCAGACATAGTATCCACATAAGTTATTCCCAGCTTCTTGCCTCAAGCACTTTACGAGAACGGAGTTCAATCAAAATAAGAATCAAGCATGATAATTGTATTGAAACTAGAATCAAAGAGATACGTGGATCTAGCAAGTAGTACTTACATTCAATGGTTTAAATGTAAGCTCTGGCTTCCAAACACCCCTAGTGTTGGCGGTGAACCGTTTCCAAGCCTTCTGGAGGCATTCCTGCATGTTCACCCAATTTCCTAAAGGTGTGCGTTTTGAGTCCATGACTTTGACTACTCCTTCGTCAACACTAATGATTAACAGAATAAAGTGGAAGCTGCACAGACATAATGAGTCAAATAGCTTAACATCGAGTAAAGCGAAAACAAAATGTGTACAAGACAGTAACACTCACTCGAAGTTGTAAGGAAATAGTATTTCCCTTCTGTTGCTGAAATACTTCAACGATTGTACCAAGTTATCCTCTGTCTCTTTGGGTTTTTTTTAGAGTATCTTCATGAACGAAATTGCAGTCAACGAACCCAAGGTCAAAGATTCCTCCTCGGTCGCATTCGAGAATCTTCATTCTGCATATATAATTAGTATAATGATGAGTAAGATTATACAAGCAACGAATGAGCTGAGCTAGAAAGACTTAATAATACTTACAGGCAATAGGCACTGACAATAGTTTTGTCGAGGGCGTCTTGTTGGTAAAACTGAAATAATTCTAGAAATTCCATCAGTAAGAAGCCATCTCCATGACCGTAATGGTGGTGTTTATATCCAGCATAGATCCAGTTTGTGGATTCAGCACAGGCTTGTATGTACCAGTTATGCAATCTCCGCATTTTTGTTGGTAGATCTTTGACTAACTCGGGTTTGACGAGAGGATCCCCGTACCGGTATTTGTACGCTATTTGCTGGTACCCCTCGAACTCATCTAGACGGCTCATGTACTCAGCAATAGACAGTCCATATAACTTGGCCTTTTCTCCGTAGAGTTGAATAAACTCCGGATCAATGTTCGGATCATGCCGCTCCTGGGCTCTCCACTCATTGGTATCGTACACTTTGAGCGGTTCGATCGATTGATTTTTCTGTTGTCCGAGCTGGGCAACTTCTTTCCCGACTCTCCGCTCTTTTGCCTCAGCTGACTTGGTAATAGAGCGATTATAGTCAGGTGTGAGCGCTATGGGTTGGTGAAGCTGAATCTTAAGCGCGGCTGCTTTGGCTTTATCTTCTGCGGTGACCGGGAAGATCAATGGCTCCGTCGGCTTTGGATTTTTCTTGTTAGCCATGTCAGTCTTCCACTGTTGATAATGGGCATCTGCGGCCGTAGCAATTTCCTCATCTGTCTTCTCGTAAGGAAGCTTCTTCATATTCTGATGAGGTACTCTTGGGAGGGGCGATAGCTTACGTTTCGGTGATCGGAACGTGCTCTTGCTGCTGCTGGTGGTGCTGCCCCTCTTAGTATACTTCCGCTTTAGTCTCTGAGGCTCAGGGGACGGAGACGGCTGACGCGGCGGCGGAGACGGCTGAGGCGGCGGTGGAGACAGCTGCGGTGAGTGGTGAGGCGGTGAAGGCGACGGTTGCGCTGGAGAATGGTGAGGTGGCGGCGAAGGTGGACTGCTGCTATGAGGAGTGGGTGGCCTTGGCGGGACATAATTTGGAAGCACGATGTGCTCCTTTGGCCATACAATAGTCCCCCCTTTGGCTTCTCCTAGTTCAGTCAGGTCCCTATCTTCCCCTGCAGGGTGGTCCAGCTTCAGCTCCTCAAAATCTTGCTTGACATCATCCACCGTGACGACAGCGTACCCTTTTGGAATCGGTCTGCAATGCCAAGTTCCGTTAGGCGCAGTTGGTACGGCCATGCCGACCGCCGCTGTCACCCTTAAGTTCATAACTTGCACCTTTAGCTCACAAGCTGTGCTCTCCGTGATATCATCCACTGGGTAGCGTTTAGGAGGAGCCATCGTCAGTGCATCATCATCACCATCGTGGAGCTGGGTGGAAGCGACGCTGCTTTTCTTATTTGATAGGGCGTCGATACCATCGAATGCAGCTTCTACCATGTGCCGCTGAGATTGGCTGCTGATACCTTGCTGGCTAAGTCTGTCGAGTTGATCCTGCTGCCGCTTTAATGCTTCTTCTACATTACGCAGCCGGTCTGCAGCTGCCGCTTTCTCAGCTGCCTCCCTTTCCTTTCTCCTCTGATTACTTTTATCGGGATATCTCTTCATTTCCGCGGGGAAGGCAACCTTCCACGGCTTGGAGCCCGGTGTGCCTCGTGCTCGTCCGGTGTGTTCATCATTTTTGAGGGCTCGTGTGAGCTCGTCGTTCTCTCTATCGGGAACGAACCATCCCGCTTCCACATCTTGTACTGCACTTCTAATATCTTCGATGGGCAGTAGGGGATGATCTTTGTGTTTCTGGGTATATATTGCCCTCCCTTCTTCGTCCAACGTGCCCCCATGGCCGTAAAACCAGTTTCTCGCCCGTGGTGTCCATGTTGTGGGCTCTGGTCTGATCCCGGCAGCAATATACTTGACCTCAAGTGCATCCCACTTAGGCATGCAACCGGCGTAGCCAGCAGACCCCATATTATGGTGGTACACTTTCTTAGCAGCGTTCTCTTGATTAATTCTCGACCTTTCCAAAGCTTTCTCCGATGTCTTGTTGTAACGACCCGCCTTTTACTAAAGGCAAATCTCCTGTGTAACTGTGCCATTCCCTGGATCAGTAGATAGCACCACAGTACAAAATAAGTAATCATTGCAATAGCATCAATATTACAACGTAAATCCAGTTACATAGGTCTTCAACCTTATGAGTACACAGCATAAAGCATAGTTGCAGTGGGCTTCCATCTTCATCAAGTGCCACAGGCAGACGTGTTGGAATGTAAGCTCGAGATCCTACTCCTGGTTCCTTACTCGAAATAAAACCTGCACGTTTGAATATGCAGCCCCAGAGGGGTCAGTACAATGATGTACTGGCAAATGACACATATTTGGTGGCATTTTTGTGGAAAGACTATACTACATGACATTTAGCTGGTGGATCTCATAGGCTGATTTGCATAAAGCCAATTTTGTCCTATAATCCATTTTAATACTTTCTTTCAACAAATTTTATTTTTCAAGAGTCAAGACAACCCCCATACACTACATACTGGCCGGTATGTAGTTCTGGGCGCAACTCAACAAAGTTTGGAACCTCAGGCACCACCACCCCTTGGAGTGTATGGTCCTTAGTTCCTACCTAGAGGTTTCTAGACAGATTTTAATAATTCAGAAAGAGATGATGAGATTATTCCGTACATTCCATGTCTAGAGACTCAATTGTCCATAACCGAGGACACGGCTAATCGATTAGATTTAAACACCTTGCAAGGGTTGTGCACTTTCACCTTACGATTCATTTTATGCCCATACATAAAATGAAACGAGACCTTTTAGAAGGAGAGGGCAACTAACTGGCAAGATCCGTTCCCAACCTATAATTTTTCTACCACCGTCTTCTTGCACCTAGTTGCACCCCCACATCAAATCAGTCAAGACAGAGCCCATAATGTCATAAGGCTGCACTGGAAGTACACTAAGCATGGAAGACATAGCCATCTCTTTATTCCTGGGTGGCCGACCACAAGTGTACGCCCAGGCAGCAACTACACAAAGTGTAGCCCCAGGTCGCCACTCAACACCACCACCTTCATCAAACCAATCCACCCAGGTGTTTCATTTTAGTTGAAGTTCTTAACTTTTCACGAAACACTTTTCAAGTGGTCTTAGCATGGCATCAGTATTAACAAAGTATTTAGCATCCTATCAGGTGGGGTTTGAGGGATTTGCTACACACTACTAGGGTCTAAGCCTTTGATAAAATAGTTGAGTAAAACACCTATCATGCATACTACAAGAGGTGAATATACTAATGCATAAGTAAAATGGGTAGGGAACATGGGTGTCACTTGCCTTTTCGAAGATCACGACGTTCCACTTCTCTCAACTAAGCACGTAGCTCTTCGCACCAACTATAGCACAAGAAATAGCATAACATAAACACCTCATCCAAACACAAGCAAACAATTCAAAACAATTGAAAAGGGTTTGTTTAACAATTTAGGTTTATTGAGATGTTATGACAAGAAAGATATGGCAAAGGATCATGAATTGTGAGATATGAATTTGAGAGCTTAGCTGGGAAAGATCAATATGATTTGAGAGAGAATTGGATTAGGCATAATATAATTGATGGAGTGTTTATGCTTTATTAAAGCATACAAGAGTTTTAGGAATAGCTCATGTGAAATAGATCACATAGGTGTGGGATAGTGCAACCACAATACTATTTTGAATAAGTGTAACAACATTTATTCTTTAAATAGCATGTATCACACTCAGGCAGTAGGCTAGGTTTTAAGAATGCTTGAACTACTCAATTAGCACATTTGCAAGTTGAATAGTTCAACACATATGAACAGAACTAGGTAGGCAATTGATTGGGTATGAATGATTGATATTTGAGGACATGGCTCAGATGGTTCATTGATCAACATGGTGTATAACACATACTATGGTACGGGTTATAACAACTCCACATTAATACGATCTAGGTTTGGGACGAATTCATATTCTACTCAAGTAGCACAATTGCAATTTGAATATATATGAATTAGACAAGTATAATGAGTGAGATCTTTATGCTTTATCAAAGCATATTGAATCTTGGAATATCTCATGTGGGTAAATCACATAAGAGACAAAATAGTGTAATAGTAATACTATGGAATAAGTGTAACAACAATTATTCTTAAATAGTACATATTACACTTAAACTTAGGCTGGGATTCTTATAACATTGAAGTACTCAATTAACTCAAATGCAAATTGAATAGTTCAATGCAAGGCTAAGATTGAGTAGACCTGAATAAATGGCCATAGGTAAAGGATATGGTTTAGGAATGACTTATGTGAATAGATTCACAAAAGTATTGAATAATGCAACATAACACTACTGAATAAAGTGTGATAACACTTACTCAAAATAGTACACGTTACACATAGGCTTGGGGTTGAATAAGATTGGATGTAATTTAGTATGATGGTGATGGATAGGTATGATCATGAGCTATGGTAGTAGAATTGAATCAACACCACAATAGCAAAATAGAATTCTATGATTGGGATGTATCACACTTCACTCAAACAACACAATTGAAATTTGAATATGCGTGAACTAGATATGATGTACCTAGATGGATATGACATTGGATCAAGGTGATCTCAAGATGATATTTGATAGCTAGGTATGATCATAGGGTTTTCTAAAGTAGAAGGAATCATTGATTGAAATAGAAATATCTATATAGGAATACTCAAATTCTCATATTAGAATTCGAATAATTGTGACATGGTTCAAGAAATTATGGGAGTGATGCTACTGGATAGCTTGCAGTAATACAAAGTCACTGCAAGTGGATTCATTCTAAAATAAATTTTAGAACTCAAGATATGGTCAAACTAGTGGTTTGAATAGATTTGAATGCACAAAGTGTGTGCACGTATAAAAATTGATATCTCTTGATCCCATCATGTTCTACATGATTAGAGGATTCCATAGACTACAAAATTGTAGTAATTGGATCTACAGAACAAAAGTTATGAATTTTATGGGGTTTACAAGTCATTTTGCTATTTTATTTTTCAAATCAAAATTTTGTACAGTACCACTGTGGTTTCCCTGCATAGTTGTGTTCTACTCTTTTCAAGGATTCCAGGGATACCAAAATTGCAAATTTTGGCACAGTAGATTATTTTATATTGATTTTACAAGTTGCAGCAGAAATCTGGAAATTGTATTTGAATTTAAAACCGAAATTTGACTCGGTTGACCAGGGGGCTGACGAGGCAGGCTACGTGGCAACCTCCTATTGGCTTATACCGATTCGGTATAAATCAATCTAACAGGACCGTGCGATTTGGATCTAACGGCCAGAACAGAAGGGGGAAGAAGAAAGCTCACCGACGAGAGGGACTCCGGCGAGGGCTCCCAGGTGGTCAACGGCGGCGAGCTCCTGGTGGTCTCCGGGATGATTGGAGGGGCGGACGAGGTGAAGAAGAGGACGGCGAACCCGTGAGCTTGATCGGTGACGTCGAAATCTTCCTGTGGTGAGGCCGAAGGGTGGCTGGAGACAGCGGCGACCTCGGGTGTCGACGGCGTGCTCGTTCCGCTGCGAGATTAGGCGATTCCAAGGTTTCAGTGGCTACGGAGAAGGGAGAGAGGAAGAGTGAGGTCAGAGGGAGGGGCGGGGATACTCAACCGAGCTGATTACCGAAGAAATTCGACGGCGGGTCCTCTGTTTTCCGGCGAGCAATCTCACAGGGATGGTGGCGGCTCCGGTTCTAGATCCAGAGGGAGATGGGAGAGGGGGTTACGGCATCTTTACGGAGGGGTTTAAAAAGGGCGAGGGAGTTACTAGAGGGGGAGTAATTGCTGGCTATTTCCGTTAACAGAGAGGGAGAAGAGATTTCGGGGAGGAGGACGACGGTTCTGACGGGCGGGTCCCGTTTGTAGGTAGAGGGGAGGGAGAGAGAGCGGGGTGGGCTGGTTTCCCGGGCTGACTCGCTTGGAGTTGGGCCCCGGGCACGGCCCAGGTTGGGCTGGCCACTTCTTCTCTTTTTTTTTTGTTCTGGTTTTTATTCTTTTCTGTTTTCTTATTTCTTTCACAGATTTTGCATAATGAAACCAAACAAGGTCAAACCAAGTTCTAAATTTTTGTAAAATTCAACTTAACATTCTAAGACAGTAAGAAACATGTTTTCATAAATAAAACTAATTTCCAAATAAAAACTCTATAATTCAGACAAAGGGTTTATTTGCATAAACCAAAGTAGGAATAGGATTTTAAATTAATTCTTTTAAATTCAGAGAATAAACTCTATAAAAATAGTTTTTGAAATATATTTGTAAAACATTCCTTTGGCATAGAAAACTTTATAAACCATTTTGTAAATATCCCTTTGCAAGATAGCTTGCATAGGTTTGAATAAACACAAAGTAGTATTTTGAAACTTGATCTTTCTCAAGGAAGTTCTTCAAGAAATAAATAGAGGATTTTAAATAGTTTTCAAACAAAGCTTTCAAATAAACTCAAAAAGTTTTAAATCCCTGTGAATTTTCAATCAACACAAGCAAAATAAAAATGAAAATTTTCCCCCAAAATTTGATAAAATCTTGGGTCGTTACAGACTACCACCCTTAAAAGAAATCTCGTCCTCGAGATTGGAGAGGCTTAGAAAGAAAGTAGGTTTAGGTTATCTGGGTTTAGGTATCTGGGTGGCTACCACCCTTAAAAGAAAATTTCTCTTGGTGGCATCTTGATGCTTCCTTAGGCACTTGCATTTTGTTCCCAGCTTGCATTCACTGTTGTGCCATTTTCCTTGAATCGCTCTTCTCAGAAGTGTCGACGTTCGCCGCTATGCTCAAAAGTGGGCATTCCAAGGGTTCCATCCAATTCTGGTGATAAGCAGATATCATCCATCGCGTTGTCATCAACAAGGTAGTCCACATCTTCATTTACAATAGGTGGGTGTCTATTCACAAATCCGGGCACCAACCTTCCTTATGGGGCTGCTTGAGGTAACCTTACTCTATTGTAAAGCTTTCTATCCAACGGGGTAGTTGTTGAACTACTTTGGACACTGAGGAGTCACTCTCTGGTTCAATCAGAGGACCAAGCTGAGTTGTCTCCTCTTTGGGTCATTCAGAAGACCAAGCTGAGAGGGTATCCTCTCATCATCTCAACTTCCTTATCATCATCCTTAGAGGTTCTTCATCTTATGGTTGTTTCCTTATACCATTCCGATCTTCAATTTTCCACGATACCATTCTGTTCTGGTAACCTTCCTGGTTGTTGTACATCTTCCAAGAATGTGTATCTAGCCTTTTCTTGGTCGGTCCTCACCAAGGCCAAGATTGCATACAGGCTATCGCCATACTTCTTTTTTTTTTTGCTGATTTTCGTTCCAAGAATCTCAAAAGATAACTCAGTGCCAAGTACTGCATGCTTGCCCCACGAACATGATGAGACCACACATCCCAATGAATTAGGATGGCATCTCTCTGCAGTCTTCTCAAGCACTTCATAGGGGTAAACAAGGTGGACTCTGTAAGAGGCACTTGCACCTTTAAGGGACGGAAGGTCGCCTTATAACCAGCATTGTTGAACCCATTCAAGTTACCGGAGCGAGTCGTGCTACTTGCCATAGGTACCAGATGGTCCTTAAGAATTCCTTTAGCAACCGTCTTCATAGTTGTTGAAAGGCGCTGAACAACTGGATCATATCTCGAAGATGAACTCCTTCTCAGGGAATAGGGATCTAACGAAGCTCTCATGGGCAGGAAAATAGTTTTGGAGAGTTGCCTCATAATGTCGTAGGTCGGGATGGGGTAGATTTCGGTGGCGTAAGGCTCTGGAATCAGGGGGCGATCTCATAGGTAGTGGTGGTTGTCTCTGTTGTGTCTCTCTGGAGAGGAGTGACTTCTCTTTTATAGTCTCAGGGAAGTAGCCGAATAGGCCACGTGGGGAGTCGAAACGAAGAGTCAGGTATGTGAATCGAACAGGCAGCTGCCGATGTTGAACAGTCTTCGTATTCAAGGTCCACTGAGCAATACGTTTCGGATTCATGTAGCCATTCAAAACCAAATTCTCACCGTATTCCTACGTTTTGGCCACACTGGCTCATTATAAGGGATGTAACATATTATCTTCCTAAGGTCATGGTTTAACATCGTCGTCTCTTAGGTAGGTATGTCTCTCTAGATTCACCATTCCTCATACAAGAGCGAACAATATGAGTAGTCGTCATGGGCGCGAATCCATGTCGCACTCAATCATTACTTTGTATTTGGTTTGGTGCATCTCGCATTCTAACTCTTGGTCAACCTCACTAGCTTTTAAACAAAAGTTTTGTTGAAATTGTAACCAAGTTCTCAAATCTTATTTTGAATTTTGAAAACAGAATCTATCGTTCCTAGCTAGAGGTTTTCAACAAAGCTCATGGCAATAATCCTTAAGTTGTGACCCTTTGGTTTGCCATTTAAGAGTAAGTAAAATCATTTCCATTGCTCTGTTTGCTCTTTCCACCTTTCTTGCATTAGTTACACCTTGGGGGGGTCTTCTTATTGTTTGCGAGGTGTCCTTCAGCCATTCTAGCTTACTGGAGTCTTGTGGTATCATCCTTTGTGCAATTTCTTGCGTAATGTTCTAGTCTGTGTACTTACTACCTCTTGTTGTTGTACTCTGTATCCTTATCGCCAAATGAGGGTCATTGTAGTTGTTCTGTCGTTGAGAACTTCGGTTTGGGTTTTAGGACAAGTTTAGGTCTTAGCATAGATGAGAATTAGATAGAAGGGATCTAAAGAAGAAAATCTTACCCAAAACAATAGATCAAAACAATTTATCCTACAAGCAATATCTAACAAACATTCCTCATATCAGGCAAACTAGTTTTCAAACAAACGGGGAGGTACGATCATCCACAAGTCGGTATGATCATAACATTTATTACACGTCGTTGCTTATTAAAATTTCCTAAATGGAGGTCCAACTAAAACTTCTTGGTACTCTTCTAAGCAAATCCATTGTTCTGGTCTAGGTGCTTCAGTAGATTGGTAATTTGCTCTTCCTTGGTTTTGATGAGGTCTCCTTGAACACTAAATTCAGATACCAACTTTTCCATGTCACCTTGAAGTTGGTTTATGGTTTTCTTCAATGTAGTGGTGTCTTCCTTTTCTTCCTTGAGGTCTTGCTGAGTATTATGAAGTCTCCACTTGAGTCTTTCTCCAGGTTCTTCGTTTGGCCTTCAATGTAGTTCTTCACGTTGAGTCAGGGAAAACATATGGAGTATCAGTCTCACATTTCTGGCACATTGTGATCTTCTATCCTTTGTTGATGGTTTCCAGAGTTGGGTCATCTAGGGAATTCATTTGAAAATGAAGTAGGGGAGAAATACAAGAGGTTTTCAAGATGAATTTTTTTTTAACAGAAGCAAGATGAGATAGAGGTTTTTATCCTAGGGCTTTCCTATTTCTAATTCCAAACCTAGGGTCTCGATCCTATAGACAACACTATGCTCTGATACCATTCTGTAACGACCCGCCTTTTACTAAAGGCAAATCTCCTGTGTAACTGTGCCATTCCCTGGATCAGTAGATAGCACCACAGTACAAAATAAGTAATCATTGCAATAGCATCAATATTACAACGTAAATCCAGTTACATAGGTCTTCAACCTTATGAGTACACAGCATAAAGCATAGTTGCAGTGGGCTTCCATCTTCATCAAGTGCCACAGGCAGACGTGTTGGAATGTAAGCTCGAGATCCTACTCCTGGTTCCTTACTCGAAATAAAACCTGCACGTTTGAATATGCAGCCCCAGAGGGGTCAGTACAATGATGTACTGGCAAATGACACATATTTGGTGGCATTTTTGTGGAAAGACTATACTACATGACATTTAGCTGGTGGATCTCATAGGCTGATTTGCATAAAGCCAATTTTGTCCTATAATCCATTTTAATACTTTCTTTCAACAAATTTTATTTTTCAAGAGTCAAGACAACCCCCATACACTACATACTGGCCGGTATGTAGTTCTGGGCGCAACTCAACAAAGTTTGGAACCTCAGGCACCACCACCCCTTGGAGTGTATGGTCCTTAGTTCCTACCTAGAGGTTTCTAGACAGATTTTAATAATTCAGAAAGAGATGATGAGATTATTCCGTACATTCCATGTCTAGAGACTCAATTGTCCATAACCGAGGACACGGCTAATCGATTAGATTTAAACACCTTGCAAGGGTTGTGCACTTTCACCTTACGATTCATTTTATGCCCATACATAAAATGAAACGAGACCTTTTAGAAGGAGAGGGCAACTAACTGGCAAGATCCGTTCCCAACCTATAATTTTTCTACCACCGTCTTCTTGCACCTAGTTGCACCCCCACATCAAATCAGTCAAGACAGAGCCCATAATGTCATAAGGCTGCACTGGAAGTACACTAAGCATGGAAGACATAGCCATCTCTTTATTCCTGGGTGGCCGACCACAAGTGTACGCCCAGGCAGCAACTACACAAAGTGTAGCCCCAGGTCGCCACTCAACACCACCACCTTCATCAAACCAATCCACCCAGGTGTTTCATTTTAGTTGAAGTTCTTAACTTTTCACGAAACACTTTTCAAGTGGTCTTAGCATGGCATCAGTATTAACAAAGTATTTAGCATCCTATCAGGTGGGGTTTGAGGGATTTGCTACACACTACTAGGGTCTAAGCCTTTGATAAAATAGTTGAGTAAAACACCTATCATGCATACTACAAGAGGTGAATATACTAATGCATAAGTAAAATGGGTAGGGAACATGGGTGTCACTTGCCTTTTCGAAGATCACGACGTTCCACTTCTCTCAACTAAGCACGTAGCTCTTCGCACCAACTATAGCACAAGAAATAGCATAACATAAACACCTCATCCAAACACAAGCAAACAATTCAAAACAATTGAAAAGGGTTTGTTTAACAATTTAGGTTTATTGAGATGTTATGACAAGAAAGATATGGCAAAGGATCATGAATTGTGAGATATGAATTTGAGAGCTTAGCTGGGGAAGATCAATATGATTTGAGAGAGAATTGGATTAGGCATAATATAATTGATGGAGTGTTTATGCTTTATTAAAGCATACAAGAGTTTTAGGAATAGCTCATGTGAAATAGATCACATAGGTGTGGGATAGTGCAACCACAATACTATTTTGAATAAGTGTAACAACATTTATTCTTTAAATAGCATGTATCACACTCAGGCAGTAGGCTAGGTTTTAAGAATGCTTGAACTACTCAATTAGCACATTTGCAAGTTGAATAGTTCAACACATATGAACAGAACTAGGTAGGCAATTGATTGGGTATGAATGATTGATATTTGAGGACATGGCTCAGATGGTTCATTGATCAACATGGTGTATAACACATACTATGGTACGGGTTATAACAACTCCACATTAATACGATCTAGGTTTGGGACGAATTCATATTCTACTCAAGTAGCACAATTGCAATTTGAATATATATGAATTAGACAAGTATAATGAGTGAGATCTTTATGCTTTATCAAAGCATATTGAATCTTGGAATATCTCATGTGGGTAAATCACATAAGAGACAAAATAGTGTAATAGTAATACTATGGAATAAGTGTAACAACAATTATTCTTAAATAGTACATATTACACTTAAACTTAGGCTGGGATTCTTATAACATTGAAGTACTCAATTAACTCAAATGCAAATTGAATAGTTCAATGCAAGGCTAAGATTGAGTAGACCTGAATAAATGGCCATAGGTAAAGGATATGGTTTAGGAATGACTTATGTGAATAGATTCACAAAAGTATTGAATAATGCAACATAACACTACTGAATAAAGTGTGATAACACTTACTCAAAATAGTACACGTTACACATAGGCTTGGGGTTGAATAAGATTGGATGTAATTTAGTATGATGGTGATGGATAGGTATGATCATGAGCTATGGTAGTAGAATTGAATCAACACCACAATAGCAAAATAGAATTCTATGATTGGGATGTATCACACTTCACTCAAACAACACAATTGAAATTTGAATATGCGTGAACTAGATATGATGTACCTAGATGGATATGACATTGGATCAAGGTGATCTCAAGATGATATTTGATAGCTAGGTATGATCATAGGGTTTTCTAAAGTAGAAGGAATCATTGATTGAAATAGAAATATCTATATAGGAATACTCAAATTCTCATATTAGAATTCGAATAATTGTGACATGGTTCAAGAAATTATGGGAGTGATGCTACTGGATAGCTTGCAGTAATACAAAGTCACTGCAAGTGGATTCATTCTAAAATAAATTTTAGAACTCAAGATATGGTCAAACTAGTGGTTTGAATAGATTTGAATGCACAAAGTGTGTGCACGTATAAAAATTGATATCTCTTGATCCCATCATGTTCTACATGATTAGAGGATTCCATAGACTACAAAATTGTAGTAATTGGATCTACAGAACAAAAGTTATGAATTTTATGGGGTTTACAAGTCATTTTGCTATTTTATTTTTCAAATCAAAATTTTGTACAGTACCACTGTGGTTTCCCTGCATAGTTGTGTTCTACTCTTTTCAAGGATTCCAGGGATACCAAAATTGCAAATTTTGGCACAGTAGATTATTTTATATTGATTTTACAAGTTGCAGCAGAAATCTGGAAATTGTATTTGAATTTAAAACCGAAATTTGACTCGGTTGACCAGGGGGCTGACGAGGCAGGCTACGTGGCAACCTCCTATTGGCTTATACCGATTCGGTATAAATCAATCTAACAGGACCGTGCGATTTGGATCTAACGGCCAGAACAGAAGGGGGAAGAAGAAAGCTCACCGACGAGAGGGACTCCGGCGAGGGCTCCCAGGTGGTCAACGGCGGCGAGCTCCTGGTGGTCTCCGGGATGATTGGAGGGGCGGACGAGGTGAAGAAGAGGACGGCGAACCCGTGAGCTTGATCGGTGACGTCGAAATCTTCCTGTGGTGAGGCCGAAGGGTGGCTGGAGACAGCGGCGACCTCGGGTGTCGACGGCGTGCTCGTTCCGCTGCGAGATTAGGCGATTCCAAGGTTTCAGTGGCTACGGAGAAGGGAGAGAGGAAGAGTGAGGTCAGAGGGAGGGGCGGGGATACTCAACCGAGCTGATTACCGAAGAAATTCGACGGCGGGTCCTCTATTTTCCGGCGAGCAATCTCACAGGGATGGTGGCGGCTCCGGTTCTAGATCCAGAGGGAGATGGGAGAGGGGGTTACGGCATCTTTACGGAGGGGTTTAAAAAGGGCGAGGGAGTTACTAGAGGGGGAGTAATTGCTGGCTATTTCCGTTAACAGAGAGGGAGAAGAGATTTCGGGGAGGAGGACGACGGTTCTGACGGGCGGGTCCCGTTTGTAGGTAGAGGGGAGGGAGAGAGAGCGGGGTGGGCTGGTTTCCCGGGCTGACTCGCCTGGAGTTGGGCCCCGGGCACGGCCCAGGTTGGGCTGGCCACTTCTTCTCTTTTTTTGTTCTGGTTTTTATTCTTTTCTGTTTTCTTATTTCTTTCACAGATTTTGCATAATGAAACCAAACAAGGTCAAACCAAGTTCTAAATTTTTGTAAAATTCAACTTAACATTCTAAGACAGTAAGAAACATGTTTTCATAAATAAAACTAATTTCCAAATAAAAACTCTATAATTCAGACAAAGGGTTTATTTGCATAAACCAAAGTAGGAATAGGATTTTAAAGTAATTCTTTTAAATTCAGAGAATAAACTCTATAAAAATAGTTTTTGAAATATATTTGTAAAACATTCCTTTGGCATAGAAAACTTTATAAACCATTTTGTAAATATCCCTTTGCAAGATAGCTTGCATAGGTTTGAATAAACACAAAGTAGTATTTTGAAACTTGATCTTTCTCAAGGAAGTTCTTCAAGAAATAAATAGAGGATTTTAAATAGTTTTCAAACAAAGCTTTCAAATAAACTCAAAAAGTTTTAAATCCCTGTGAATTTTCAATCAACACAAGCAAAATAAAAACGAAAATTTTCCCCCAAAATTTCATAAAATCTTGGGTCGTTACACTTGTACTTCACAAAATCAGCCCACTGGTGTCTTAACTTAGCATAGCCGGCTTGATTAAAATCCGGAGTCTTGTCTAACTTGACAAACTTAAGGTACAGTTTCTTCTTCCAGTTCTTGAATGCCTCGGCCATCTTGATCAGAGCAAACTTCTTTACTCTTTTAAGTAGCTCCTTATTTGCTTCCTTCTCCTCATCTGGATTCACATCTAGCCTCGGCAGGAGGAAATTAAGCATAAGCCTGTCAAAAAGCTTATCTTTGGCGACGTCGCCGACAAACAGGACTCCACCGCTGCTTGGCCGATTCCATTCTTGAACGATGATCGGGATGTGGTCCCTCACAAGAACTCCACATTGCTTGACAAATTTTTTTGCGACATCTTCAGGAGCTAGCGGTTGGCCGTCTACACCGACCACTTCGATCCTATAACTCACTTTGTTGTCCAACTTTTTGGTTGGGCCTCGTTTTGTTCTGACGGAACAAGTGCTCGATCCGGAGGGCTAAAATAAGAAAGAGTGTTAATATATGCATGTATATATATAGACAGTCGGGCATTACAAAAAAACATATATACACCTCGCCGGAGTTTCCGAGATTTAAGGTTCGGCCGGAGCCGTCGTCTTCTCCCTCGTCGGCTTCTCCCTCGTCGCCTTCTCCCTTGTCAGCTTCTCCCTCACCGGCTTCTCCCCCGTCCCAGGCTTCTACCTCACCGGAGTCGTCTCCTCGGTTGAGAGATTCATCTCCCTCACCGGAATCGTTCAGAAATGTCCTGGTGACATCAATATCTACATTTTCTCGGATCATTCCTTGGAGGAAGTATTCATCATCTTGACTTTTTTTATGTGCTGGATCCATAGTTTCTGCAATATACCGACATTTGTTAGTTAGAATACACGCTATATATTCAAAATGCACGCTAAAACTAATTTTAACTAATTCTAATTCTAACTAACAAACTAACACTAACTTCTAACTAAGTACTAAGGGCATTCCTATTCGGCGCTTCAAGCGCCTGTTACGGGTGGACGCCTGAAGGCATGTTCTTGACCGGACAAAAATAATAGATTTTTATTTCTATTGGGCCAGCCCACTAAGATTTTAACGTCTGTGGGGGGTGCGCGTCAAATAGGAATTGCCCACAGCACCCAGCGGGCAAAAGAGGCCGAAAAAACAGCACCAGCGGGCAAAAGAGGCCCAAAAAAACAGCACCGCGTCGGCCCGCGTCAGTGCGTCAGTACGTCTTCTCCAACGCGACGCCCGCGTCAGTGCCCGTCACCTCGAGTCCCGCCGCGTCAGTGCTTTGGGCGCCCCGCCGTCACCTTCAATGCCTGCCGCGGCATCAACGCCGGCGTGCCGATTGGGCTGCCGCTCGGTGGCATTCATTGCGGCCGCTGGACGCCCGGCCACTGGCCCCTTTAAAAGGACGACGAGTAGGCCGCGGCGAGGACGACGACGCCGACGCCCCTGTGCCCGCCCCGACGAGGGCTTTTTATTTTTATTTTTTATTTTTATTTTTCTATGTTTTTTTTAATTTCAATGTATTATATATATATAAGTAATGAAAAATTTGCCTACGGCAATTTAAATGCGAAATTTTTTTAAAAAAAAAGAAAAAATTGGCCGGCCGGGCTCACCGTCGAAGGGGGGCGGCGGCGCTGGGGGTGCGGGGCGGGCGCACGGGGCCGGGCGTCGCGGCGACGCTGGGGGGGCGGCGGCGCAGGCCACCTGCAGAGAGAGAATGTGATGAGCGGCGGCGCGGGGGGAAAAGGGAGAGGTCGCGGCGGCGGCGGCGCTCACCGAGGACGGCGGCAGCGGCGGCGCTCTCCGAGGACGGCGGCAGGAAACTCGGACAGCCTGCCGGCGTGTTTTCGCTCCGCGCGCAAAAGTCCTTAGCAGTTTCGGCCGATTTGGGGGGAAGTGGGGGAGGAAGAAGGGCGAGTTATATTTGGAGGGGTCATTGGTCCCGGTTCGTGGCACCAACCGGGACCAATGACTCAACGGTCCCGGTTGATGCCACAAACCGGGACCAATGACCTGGGCGAGGGGCGCTGCTGAGCCGCCACGTGCCCATTAACGGTCCCGGTTGATGCCACAAACCGGGACCAATGTCCTGGGCGAGGGGCGCTGCTGAGCCGCCACGTGCCCATTGTTTTTCTGTTTTAACTTGCTGTTTTCATTTTAACAGGAAAAAACTTTCTTCTATTTAAAATTTGGAAAAACTTTCAACAGGAAAAGTGTTTCAATTTAAATAACTAATCTAAAACCATTTTCTGTTTTCAAAATTATGAATTCTAACTAAACAATTTTACTATTTTTAATAAAAAATGCACTAACACGTTTAAAACGGGCATAACAAATTCAAAAATGATCCAAACAATGTGAAACCTTCGCGTGGTGTCATATTATGTGTCATAGTTGCAAGGAAAAATATTGAACTTGGAAAATTGCAAACGTCATCATGGCTCCTGTTTGTGCTCATCCCACACCTTTACACCTGGTTCTGCCCACAGCTGCAATAGTTCATCGACTAATGGCCTTAGATACACATCAATGTCGTTGCCGGGTTGCTTCGGTCCTTGGATGAGCACTGGCATCATAATGAACTTCCGCTTCATGCACAACCAAGGAGGAAGGTTGTAGATACATAGAGTCACGAGCCAGGTGCTGTGACTGCAGCTCTGCTCCCCAAAAGGATTCATGCCGTCTGTACTTAGACCAAACCATAAGTTCCTCGCATCACCTGCAAAGTTTGAGTACTTTCTCTCGATGTTTCTCCACTGCGACCCATCGGCGGGGTGTCTCAGTTTCCCGTCTTTCTTACGCTCTTCTTTGTGCCATCGCAACAACCTAGCATGCTCTTTGTTTCTGAACAGACGTTTCAACCGTGGTATTATAGGAGCATACCACATAACCTTAGCAGGAACCTTCTTCCTGGGGGGCTCATCATCACCCTCAACATCACCAGGGTCATCTTGTCTGATCTTGTACCGACATGCAGTGCATACCGGACATTTATCCATATTCTCATACTTCTCACCACGGTATAAGATACAGTCATTAATGCATGCATGTATCTTCTCCACATCTAATCCTAGAGGGCAGATAGTCTTCTTTGCTTCGTACGTTGTCTCGGGCAGCTCATTATCCTTTGGAAGCTTTGGCTTTATTATTTTCAGTAACTTCTCAAATACCTTGTCAGATAAACCAGCCTCTGCCTTCCATTTCAGCAATTCAAGTGTGGTACCGAGCTTTGTGCTGCCATCTTCGCAATTTGGGTATAATAACTTTTTGTGATCGTTTTGCATGGCCTCCAACTTCAGCTTCTCCCTTTCTGTATCGCATTGTTGCTTTGCATCAGAAATGACCCGACCAAGACCATCACCGGGCTCATCCGATGCCCGTTGTTCTTCTTCATTGCCGCCTCCCTCTTCTTCATTGTCTTCCATTGCAGTATCACCGTATTCTTCAGGATAGCTGTCATCATCCTCTTCTTCATTTTCTTCCAGCCTAACCCCTCTTTCTCCGTGCATGGCCCAACAATAATATCCGGGCATGAAACCTCTCCGAAGCAGATGGCTTTGAAGGATTCTCGGGGCAGAGTGCTCCGTCAAATTTCGACAGTCGATGCAGGGACAAGGCATAAAATTATCCACTTTGTTTGCCTTAGCCACATCGATAAATTTATGCAGGCCTGCAATAAAATCAGAATCGCGTCGGTCGCCGTACATCCATCGCATCCGCGCATCGATCTGCGTTATAATAATTAACTATTATAATAACATCATGAATAGTGAAATGACCACCCACATGGACACATATGCAAGATTTTTATATCAGTTACAGATGAAGAAGATAAGGTTGCTAACCTCGGCGGAGGATACCGTGTTGTGCGAACTTAAATGTGGCATGGACATTTCGTCGAACACCTTGTGTGCAATCAAAGGAAAAAAAAAGCTAGCACCCACACCACACACACAATTCAGCAAATTTTTGTGGCAAAGGGCAAAGGGCTGGGTATCAATTTATAGCCAGGGGAGGGTCTTTGATCCCGGTTCATGCCATGAACCGGGACCAATGACCCGCATAGAGGCACGTGTCATGCTGGGGAGGCCTTGGTCCCGGTTAATGCCACAAACCGGGACCGATACCCCGAAATGAACTGGGACTAATCTCCAGGCGGCATGGACCGGGACCAATAAGTGTCATTGGTCCCCAATGGCCAGCCGAACCGGGACAGATGACATTTGGGTGCTGGACCAAAGACCCTTTTTCTACTAGTGATACTAGAGACAGATAATAATAATCAAAGAAAGTACTAATAAAAAAGAAGCATGTAAGACTAATGGCAAAATAATACATTCTACCGGTGGCTTAATTAGGCTATTTCCTAAAACAATTAATAGTTTGTGTGCACAGGGGTGCACTGAGTAGGACATGTGCACTTGGTAAACATGTCCGATGCGGTTCTGTGCACAGGGTCCAAACTTCAAACACGGCCTTTAGAGGTCTCCTCTTCCATGCAAGTTATACCTAAGAAAGTAAAATCAGACCATAGAGCCGGTCCTTGTCTCACACATGCATTCGTACTGATCGTGTATTTGCTATCTACTTCTTGTTGGTCTCAATTATTAAGCAGGGATCATGGTGGAGTAGTAATTATTCATGAATAGTCTCATGACCAAATTCTAGTAATAACGCATACGAGAAATATCGACTCATAGTAGGACTATCAATAGTTGCAAGGATAACATTTTTTAAGATAACATCTGGAATTAGCAACTGCCATTTCACATACTGACACATAGTACAAAAACTAGAAGTTTAGCTTGGGCTAGATATAGCCTTTTCTTTTTTAAATATTTGAAGTTTTAGAAAAATCTGAAAAAATATCCTAGATGTTTATAATGATGTACTCTACCAATGTGCAAAATCATAACGCGAAAGAAATTATATTTTAAGCTACAAAAAAATGACAAACTTTGGAGGTTTCAAAATTTACACCATTCGCTACTTCTTTTTTTCAAAACGGGGAAGCCCCAGCCTCTACATCGATCAATACATACTGCACTTTATTATTCTTATTCAAGGTTCAAAAATTACACTGTTCACTACTTCAGATCTATACTTTTGTTATTTCTGTACAACCTAAAATATAAAAAATATTAGTTATGATTTTGCATGTTGACAGAATACATCATTGTCAACATCTAAGATTTTTTGTTTTTCAAAACTTCAAAATGTAATTTTTATATTTTCCAAAATGTGCTACATGCAGCTTGGGTTATAAAAGTCTGCAATCCATATTAGTAGGGCTGTCAATGATGATATGCTGGGCCTTGGACAGGGCTGTGGAGCAGTAACTCTGGCTTGAACCGCGTGATCTTGAATCAATTTAGAGAAAAAAGAATCTTAATATTTGGTTTATTTGAACCCGGCCGCGCGAGGCATGCTGTGCACTGTATGGTTACTACATTTTTTAGATCGGCACCCTCCTCACATGACTGGCAATAGCCTAATAGTGATCCAACCGTGTATTTGGACGTATGTTCGTGCATTTGTGTGGAGGATCCAAAATAGCATGGTAGCGGCCGGATCGCTAAGATTTAACCTGTCTAAACGGACATGGTGTGTGAGCAGTAGTTGGTTCGCCAACTGAGCAACGCGTCTAGAGCGGTCCTGGACGCAACGATCTACATCTGCGCAGCAGCCTGCGTAGCCGATTTTTGCACTATTGGTGTTCTCAGTGTTGAACTATTACCGGTCCGACCCCGCGAAGCACACTGCATACCTGGCATTTGCAGGTTAAGTAGGGAGCATTATCTGTGTGGGCGGATCATTTGATTCCGCATGGACCAACCCAATCCTCTGCTCTTGCTGCAAGCATCGCAGGGATAAGTGGATCGTGATCCTGTCCGCGAGGACCCCCCCCTATCGTGGAACATGCAGATGTGCATCCGATCCGCACAGCGCAACGATACATCTGGCCACGGTCCTCAAATTTACTTACATCTAGTCATTTGTTTCCTCCGACGCCTCACGTCTCTCTCAATCAATTTTCCCTAGCAACGGTTACAAACACCAAAGTAACCACCTAAAATGCTGGTATAACTTGTTGTTCCACATGAAATAAACTCAATTACGCTAAAACGGTATATTATGGTCTTAAATTCTTAGCACGAGTACTCCCTCCATATCGGTTTACTGGGCTTATTAGCCTTAGCGTTGCAAGTGCAGCCATAGGTTGAAACAAAATCTAAGATCTAAAATTATAGCCAATAGTCATACAATGCTACACTTACGGAAATTATATCACGGGAAAGTGTTACGGGGTGAGGTGGAGCAACCTGGCTGGTGTAAATCTTTTACCTCCTGTGATTTTAGGAACCGCAAGTCCACCATAATCACCCACGTCTACCCGTAACCCAGTTTACGTATAAATCAGCCCGTAAGCATAGCATTATTGATATTCTCCCTCTAATCTCTCCTATAACTTCCCTTTTAATTTTTGTTTAATGCAACGAGGAGAAGCAACGGTGCATGCATTGGCCTATTCTTTGCATGTCCACACCAATATGTGTATGCATGTATAGTCCTCCCTAAGCTTCTTAATTAATCGCGGCATTAATAATCAGTTGGGCTTAATTCTTGATATTCTTCTAAGTTCACTATTAAGCCAATAAATCGACATGGAGAGTGTAGTCCCATTTATTTACACATAATTGATTGTGTCTACTTCAAAATTTCAAATGCCATTATCTCCTTTGCTATCAACTACTCCCTCCTTTCCAAATACGGATGCATATTAGTTTTCGTCAAAGTCAAACTTTATAAGCTTTGAGCAAATGTATAGCAAATAATATCAACATATACAACATTAACTTAATGTTATAAGAATTATCATAAAATATATTTTTATATTATATGCATTTGATATCATAAAATTTATTATTTCTATGTATAAAGTTGATCCAACTGTACAAAGTTTGACTTTGACCAAACCTAATATGTATTCAAAATTAAGGAGGGAGTATTGCTCTAGTGCGCTGATGCGCTGTCACTTCTAGGAAATAGCTTGTAGATTAAATGGTACAAGTGATGCGTGGCGTGCAAGATCTGCATCCGATCGGCAACGCACCGCATCATCTGGCCATGGTCCTGTTCTATCCCACAGTGTGGTAGAAAACGTCCGAGCCACACGGCCTGTCTCTCGGTCCCTCCACATGCAACAGCAACAACATAACAAGTACACGGTTACCTAAAAAAAAAGATAACAAGTACACGGACACGCAACGCCTCAAAATAATTCGGGCCCTAAAATCTACTTACAGCAACTAATTTCTTCCTCTAACGCATCACGTTTCTCTCAATGTCAATAACTTTTCCCTACGGTCAAAAAAACCAAAGTAACCACCCAAGATACTAGTTGCGCAAATTTGTTGTTCCACGTGAAATAAACTCGATCGATGACGCTATATCAGTATGGTCTTGAATACTTAGCGTAAATAGTTCCTAATTCATCTACTACACATGTTTTGATTGCGTATATTTTTATGGCTTTAAATGCCATTATCTGTTGCTGCCACGTATTATTCTATGAAATACATTTGTTATGAACAAACTTAGAGCATCTCCAATGCCGCCTCAAATACCCCCATATGTTATTTTATTTTGACCGTGCGAACAAATGCACCAAAATAATAGTGCCCCACGACTGCCCCAAAATGTTGTCCGCGGTCTGCGGTCAGCCACTTCTACCATGCACCAAAGCAAGCGGAAGGCCGGCGAAAGCGAGAGAAAGACAAGGCCGCTGCCACCAACTAGAGAAAAAATGCTAGCTGCACGGCATGCCGTTCAGCTTGAAACACTAAACCAATGCTCAACTGGCAAGCACTGGCAGAAGCCATGCTCTCGCACCAAGGCTCGGGAGCCGCGAACCATTCCTCTGGCATCCAACCTCCAGGACGCATCTCATGGCCGGTAATGTCACAATCATACATCTATCTGCCAGACAATGTGCGCCAGCCGCTTATCATGTGCAGCGAGTCCGGAGGTCGGAGACTCGTTGCCCTTTGCCCAAGCACTGATGAATCTTGACCACAACGCTGCATACGCCCCCAGTTACTTGCTGATGTTGGTGGGGACAACTATTGCGCATGGCACATCCAATGGTCATAATTTTTTCTATGGGCTAGTTTCAATGCCAATGACGCCGGACGCCTGCAATGTGTTTGTCGGGTTGATGCCACCGAACTCAACATGTTTTAACGATGAACTCGTGCAAGACATGATAAATGAATATGGGCAAGATCATCGACAAGGTATGCAAGGTATTGTGTATTGTATGCATGGTATTGTTCATTGTATGCAAGGTGGTATGCTCTCAAAAGTGAAAGAAATACTCACATTGCCTAGCTAGAACTAGTCACATCACCTAGCCAGAACTAGCTCGATGTCTCTCCATCATTCAATATCGTCATGTTAGAAGATGTCAATGGTGGCAGGGGATACGCAAGGAAGGCGGCGTGGTTCGAGTGTCCAACAGATGGATCCTTGCATCAAAGAAACAGAGAACGACAACAAAAGATGGAGGACTGCATGATGGTATTCCATACATGCCGGTGAACTGTAAGCGCGTCGATCTGAGGTAGGAGGTAGAGATTCATGAGAGTGGAGAGAAGAAGGCATTGAAATGATATGTGACGCTTCTAGGATGGTCCTGCTGGCCAATCCAGCAGGACATGTGTGTCGGCGCTCCTAAGCCGTTTGATGACGATCGGGCAGGCACAGTAGTGTCGTACAGAGTATTGGGCGTCCAATGTTGAGGACGGATTAGGGGTTAGCGGTGTCGTTAGGAGCCCATTTTGTTTCCGGCGCCCCAAAACCCCTGCTCCCATGCCCCATCATTCCATTTGGACAAGATCAACCCATTTGTTCTGTTAATATATTACTCCCTCCACTCCATAATTCATGTTTTCATTGTAGTTCAAATTTAAAGTAAAAGCATAAAAAAATTATGAAATGTCCAATCCTAACATTGCATAAATTTATGACATAAACATATGATGACTAGACACATACTAATTTGATGTGATATACTCCTTTCAATGAAGTTCCTCAATGTTTAGAAGATGTGACTTTGAACAAGACAAAGGACACTTCATTGAAAGAAGTATATCACATAAAAAAGAAAGTACACTTCATTGAAAGGCGTATATCACATAAAAGGAGTATATGTATGAAATGGAACATCAAATATAGGTGTTTAAAGGCTTATTATTGCTCCGTACAATCGATATTGCTACATCAAATTAACACAAGTTCAAGGGTGGAATTTTGGTTACTCAGAAGATGTTATTTATTTATTTAAAATGCATCTTAGATGAATTATCAAATGTGAAAAATTGCAAATAAAAAAGTTGACATGCTACGTGCGCATAAAGTAGGTTCATAGAAAATTGACTTGTTGTGAGGACTATGTAAAAAAATAAAACATGGTGCAATAATAAAGCTTTTGACAAGACAATTATTGTCATTTTACACAGACCATAGAAATATTGATTTTTTTAGAAAGTTCACGTATGCTCATAGGTTGAAGAGATGGACACGTGCTTAATTTTCTTCAGAAGGTTTTGATAATTTTAAAAGAAAATGTGAAGCAAGCCTATGCATCATCAGGAGCAGAATTGAGATTCCATACTCGATAAAAAATAGTACTCCCTCCGATCAGAAATAACTGTCGGACACTTAGTACAAACTTTATACTAAGCTAGTACAAAATTACCGATAGTTATTTCCGATGTTTAAGATGGACACCGGAGCCCTCCTATCGCTGTCTTGTGAACAGCCCGCCAAACTGCAGGATAAGATTCACATAATACTACTACTATAATCTGCAGGGGCACCAATGAACAACACAAGCGACATGGTCTCTCAGTCCCCGCTAGGTGTGGCCCCTTCGTCCACATGCCTCACTATTTACAATGGTGCCTAAAGTCAGGATCGTGCATTTGCACTAGGTAGTATTTTTAAATTGACCATTGTCACTCACATAATGACACATACTAGGGGATGTTGTGCAGTAGTAACTCGGGCTTGGATGTTCAAATCCTACTTGTTCTGTTAATATATGACAATATTAATCCTAAAATTGCCAAATTTTGATGTTCAAATACATCGGCAGGGTTAGTACTTCGCAATACTCACCATTTACAGTGATAGTACTAGCTGTCAGTTCGTGAAATGGCCGTGCCTAATTCAAAAATTATTTTAGAATCAATATAATAAAACTGACCTCCTGGCAAAATAATACTCCGTCCATTCCAAAATATAAGATGTTTTAGACTTTTTCTGAAACACATGTATCTAGATATTTTTTAATGTGTAGGTTTACTCATTTTAATTTTAACCTATATACTAAAAGATGTCTCGATACATAGTGTCAGAAAAAGGCTAAAAAATCTTATATTTTAAAGCGGAGGGAGTTCTACAGTTGGTCACCAGCCATACACATGCGATGCGGTCCTGTGCATGGGATCCACTTTTTAGACATGGCCTTTACACAGGTCTCCTCTTTGATGCAAGTTTTATGTAAGAAAGTAAAACCAGCTCACGGAGCCGGTTGTTATATCTCTTGGCTCTCTATTTGATGTTCAAGGGATGTTTTGCTCTCTAGTTGTAACCAGGGATCACGGTGGAATAGTAACTATCAATAAATAGTGACACGTTACACATTGTAGGACTATCAATAATTGTAGGGATAATATTTTTAAAGATTATTTCTAAAATTATCATCGTCCTTTTCACATACTGAGACATGGTAGGGAAACTACAAGTGTAAGTCGGGCTACATGTAGCTTTTTTAAAAAACTATCATTTTGTGGTTTAAAAAATGTCTAAAAAAATCAAAATTTTGAAGTTTCAAAATTTACACCGTTCACTACATCAGATGTGTATTTTTGTCATTTTGCACATTCTAATATATAAGGAATTTTGAGTTGGAATGTTGCCCGTTGATAGAATTTGTTATTGCCTACAACTAGGGATTTTAATAGGAATTTGAGTTAGAATATTGCTAAGTGGAATTGGCATGGAAATAGGAGTCGAGTTTTCTGTCATCAAGATGAGACAATTAAACATCTATTTTTCCAATGCCCCTTTGCTAGATTTATATAGTCAATCATCCAAGTAGCTCCCAACCTATATTCTTCGACTAGTGTGTCGCCAATATTTTTGGGAATTGGCTTCATGGTATTGATCTCAAGTTTAGAACGCTTATTAGGGTGGGAGCGCTCACCGTTATATGGTCACTTTGGCTATGTAAAAATGACAAAGTTTTTAATGATAAAAACTGTTCTCTCTTGCAGGTCATCTCTAGTTGTACATGTATGTTCCATTTGCACCTATTCAAATACTAGAGAACTGCGACCTATTTATGGAGGTCTATATATACGGTTGGAGGATACGGTGAGGGATACTTTTTCTTAATATGGATGGCCACGTAATCTTCGGATTGGTCCAGCATAGTCACCATAGGCGTTTTGCAATTGCTCTTAATGATATGTAATTCGCCTTTTTTCTTTTACTTGAGACGGTTTGGACGGTTGTGTGTATCTTAGTTATACAGAGACCGGGCGTAATAGTTAAACTTTTTTAAGTAATAAAGCAACCGTTATCGAAAAAGAATATGACATTGCCTACATCAAGGGTTCTTTAATTTTTTGAAACTTCAAATATCATTTTTTTTACTTTTTTACAAACAAGCTACATGTACTCAGATTCTCAGACTACAAAAAAAAAAATGCAGTCCATATAGTAGGATATATCAATAACGATATGGTGGGGCCTTAGACAACACTGTGAAATAGTGACTCTTGCTTGGATCACGTGATCTTGTCCACATAGAATGACAAATTTAGAGAGCTGGATCTTAGTATTTTGCTTATTTAAGCCCGACCACGCGAAGCATGCTGTGCATTATATTCATTGGGTGGGCACCGTACTGACATGCCTTTGGTAAGTAGTGTACGTTTGGACATATCAATGCATCTGTGTGGGTGAATCATTTTATTGTGCATGGACCTATGCAATCCTCTGCACTTGCTGCAAGCATCGCAGCTGATCCTGTCGGCAAGGCCCCACCTATCTTGGAACACGATCTACACCCGATTGGCAGCCCACCGCACCATCTGGCCATGATGCTGTTTAAACGTCCGAGCCATGCGTCCTGTCTCTTCCACAGTCCACATGCAGCCGCAGCAGCAAGATTTTTTTACAAATGTACACCTCTGCCCAATCTTATTGTCGAAAATGACCCCCGCCGAAAAATATTGCCATTTCTGGCCTGGCGGGAGCGCCAAAAGGCGACACGTGGCTATTTCCGCCACAGACATTGGCGGAAAGAAGAACCCGCCACCTGGACTGGCAGAATGTTGAACCCGCCATTGGCGGTGGCGGAAACACCCTGGTCCCGCCAACGTGGCTGGCGGGAAGTGACGGGAAGCTGGCGGGAAAAGTCGCTGACGTCATCCCGCCAATGGCTGTGGCGCGAAGCATGTTGCCACCATTGCAGCTGGCGGCAAGTACCTTTAGTCGATTACTTTTGCTAATTCAGCGCAGGGAACATGAAATTATAGACTGCTTTTGTACAGGAAAGGAAATCAGTTATGAGGAATTATTTGGAGCAGCTGCAGTCAATATTTTGAGCAGCTGCAGTCAACTTGTACGAGGGATTGATTAGCAATGGCGGCAACATGCGCTGAATTAGCAAAAGCAATCGAGTAAAGGTACTTGCCGCCAGCTGCAATGGCGGCAACATGCTTCCCGCCACAGCCATTGGCGGGATGACGTCAGCGACTTTTCCTGCCAGCTTCCCGTCACTTCCCGCCAGCCACGTTGGCGGGACCAGGGTGTTTCCGCCGGCGCCAAGGGCGGGTTCAACATTCCGCCAGTCCAGGTGGCGGGTTCTTCTTTCCGCCAATGCCTGTGGCGGAAATAGCCACGTGTCGCCTTTTGGCGCTCCCGCCAGGCCAGAAATGGCAATATTTTTCGGCGGGGGTCATTTTCGACAATAAGATTGGGCAGAGGTGTATATTTGTAAAAAAATCCAGCAGCAACAAGTACACGCCCGGACACATAGGGCCCTAAAATAAATCGGGCCCTCAAATCTAGTTCCTCTGGTGTCTCACGCTTCTCTCCATCTCAGTCACTTTTCCATACGGTCAGAAAGACCATAGTAACCACCCAATATGCTTGTGCAAATTATTGTTCCAAGTGGAATAAACTCGATGGCGCTAAGTCAGTATGGTCTTGAATTCTTAGCGTAAATAATTCCTACTTCAACACAACATTATTGATTTGTGTATATTTTATGGTATTAAATGCCATTATCATTTACTACCAAGTATTATTCTATGATGAACATTTGTTAGGGAAGGGCTTAGAGCATCTCCAATGCCACCCCCAAATACTTTCGGTGGGGGACGCCGATGGTCATAACGTCGGATGCCTGTGAGAGTGTGTGTCTTCCATGGCTGCCCGCTAGCAATATCCATGCTTTTAAACCATAATATACTGTTTGTGTTACTTCCATGGCTGCCCGCTAGCAATATCCAATTGAGCGTGTGTGTCGGCGCTCCCAAGCCATTCGACAACAATCGAGGCCGGCATAGTACTGATGTACACAGTATTGGACCTCCAACATTGTAGACGGATAATGAGGGGGGGGGGGGTTGTTTTTGGCGCCCCAAAAGCCCCTGCTCTAATGCCCCATCATTCCATGTGGACAAGATCACCCAATTTTCTATTAATATATTTATACCTCCATTCCATAATTTGTGTTGTCATTGTAGTTCAAATTTGAACTAAAGATAAAACAAAAAAATTAAAACAGGTGAAAAAAGATAATCCTAACATTGCAAAACTTTGATGTTCAGAGACATCAACACAAAGGGTTACTACTCCCTTTTTTTTTAATGAGTGTTGTGTTTGTCTGTTCATGAAATGACATATGATAATACAAAAAATATCTTTGAATCAAATACTTGGAATGACCATGTAACATTCGAGTAATCTGGTGGAAAAATAATATGATGTACGCTATTTGCAATGTATTATTCTCGATGTTCATACTAGTAGCTTGACTAGACAATTTCATGAATCAATTAATAGTCAGTGTAAATGCACAAACTAAATAGGTTTTACCAAAATACCGTTTGTATCTCCGTCCCATATTATGTTCCATATAATATTCGGTTAAAGTTAAACTTATTAAGTTTGATCAAATATAAAGCAAAATACATCAACTTATACAATACTTAATCAATTCTATTAAAATCATCATGAAATTGACATTCATATAATATACATGTGGTATTGCGCATGTCAATATTTCTTTCTATATACTCAGCCAAATTTAAGATTTGATTTTAACAAAAAATTGTAACATATTTTGTGACAGAGGAAGTACTATGATAAGCATATAGTCACCAACCAGACACGTCCGATTACGATCCATGTTCTGACACGGCCTTTAGACTTGTCACAATGTGAATTCTTTTACCTTAATATTGGGCATGTATTAGTTTATGATACTTCTCCTATAATGCATAGTAGTATGGTAGTTTTATTATACTTAATATTTTGCATACATGGTTTATTTGTCATTAAATTTTCTAGTTTCACTATAAAACAGTGTCATATTATGATTTCACACTCATATCTCTCCTTACTAATATTTGTGCCACAACAGTTTTTTACCAACATGATATATATGATATTGTCTATGATACTTCCATTCTAGCTGGTCTCATATGGTGGAAAATAATAACTCTGCCTTTGGCTGAATGACCAATTTAGACAGAACCGAATATTAGTATTTCGCATATTCGAGCATGACCTCGCGAAGCACGCTGGGTACTTGTCATTTACCAATTAGCAGCATTCAGTGACCGGTCACCGTGCTCACATGCCTTTGTCACTAGACCAATAAATAGACCAACCGTACATTTAACATACTCCCTCTATTTCTATTTATATCTCGCGTTCTAAGTTCACTTAAACTGTTAAAGTTAAATTTTATAAAGTTTAATAAGATAAATATCAACATTTTTCATATAATATTAATATATACTTCATTGTGATTCCAATACAATAGATCTTCTATTGTAGATATTGATATTTTCTAATAGATTTGTTTAAATTTATAAAATTTAACTTTAACTAAATTAAAATGTGAAATAATTATGAAAGAAAGGTGTATATTCATGCATTTGTATTGACGGTCCAAATTAGCATGGTGGCGATTTGCTAAAATTTATCCCCTCTTATCGGTGCTAGCACTCATGGGAACCTGCACTTGGTCGCCAAGTGAACCAGCAAGTCATCTGTGGTCCTATCTGCGTGTCGGCCTATTGGTCCGGCCCCTCCGATGCATGGAGTGTCGACTTTTGCACTACTGGAGCATCTAATTGCTTGATTAGACTAATAAGTACGTTGGGCCCCTCTGCTGTGCAGCGTCTTGAGATTTATCACATCAATAATTGAAGTAACGTACGCATATACTCCCTCCGTGGTAGTGTGGGATTTTTTTTAATATAAGGAGTATAGTTTTCTGCGAAAAATTCCAGAATATATGGTGTATGGTGGTAGTGTGGGATTTTTTTTACAAAATTTAGACACAATCTGATTGGGAGAGATAAGATACCGAGATTTACTTATTTTTGCTCCGTCCTCACATCGACCACCTACCTGTATAAACATCTAAAAGTATTGAATTTGCCATTTTAGCCTCACTAGTAGAAAAAAGGGCTTCCGTTCGACCCCTTTAGTTCCCAAACAATTTGGTCCGCGACTAATATGAGCATTAGTCTCGGTTCAAATGAAAATGTGGGCCAGGAAACATTAGTCCCGGTTCAAATGGAGGCTTTAGTCCCGGTTTGAGCCACCAACCGGTACTAAAGGTCCGGCGCCCATTTTTCCTCTCATTCCTAACCCCCCCCCTCCCCCGCGCAGAAAAAACGTCTAAAACAAATAAACGAAAATGATAAAAACTTCAAATTTCAAAATTCTTTGACATGCATGTACCTCACGCAACCAACTTTTATGAAAAATTTGAAAATTTGAATTTTATATTTTTTGCAAAAAAAAGTTGTTCCAAATTAAAACGGCTATAACTTTTGCATACGGACTCGAAAAAAAATGTATAATATATGAAAAACTATGTACACAAAATTTTACATCCGATTTCAACGGCCTACGGCCGTTCGCACAATTTCTTGTTTCTCAAAATTCCAAAGGGAAATATGAAAGCAGGAAGATTTTAGATTTTGTCAGAAATAATGAGAAAAAATGATTTTTTTTTGGATTTTTTCATTTCTTTTGTTGTTTCTTCTACTTTTTGGTCATTTTGAAGTTTTTTATTAATTTTAGAATTTTGGAATTTTTTAAGTTTTTTTTTATTATTTTTTGAATATTTTGAGTTAAAAAATTAATAATTAAATTATGCATAAAGATTATTTGGAATTCATTGATGCTTACTATTACTTAATCATTGTTGCTTATTTTGTGAATTATTTGGAATTCAAAAAATTAAAATTATATGTTACCAAAGTGTATGGGTTAATAGAATTGATAGCATAGCATTATCAAGAAGTCGCGAGCGCAGTGTTAGAAGGTAGTAGGGAAGGAATGGAGAAGTTAAGCGTGCTAAGGGTGGAGTAGTGTGAGGATGGGTGACCAACCGGGAAGTGAGGACCATAAGTATGTAATTTGACATGAGAATAGAGGCGATTAGAGATTAAGTGGAGAGTGGAAAGTGGAGACTGTTAAACAATTCAAATATTCAAAAATATGGAAATTTAAAAAAAATTGGGCTTTTTTTCAATAATTCTACCAAAAATTATATCGGATCCCTTTAGTCCCGGTTGGTGCCACCAACCGGGACTAAAGGGTCCTTCAGCCTTCTACACACGACCCGGACCACGTGGAGGACCTTTACTCTCGGTTTGTGAGCAACCGGGACTAAAGAGGAGGGGCTTTAGTCCCGCTTTGCTAGTCCCGGTTGGACATCCAGGTAAAGCCCCTTACAAACTGGGAATAAAGCCCCTTTTTCTACCAGTGCCTATGTGTTAATATTCGTGCAAGAAAACTATACACCTTATTTCAAGGAACGAAGGGAGTATATGTTATTGTCGGTTACACTACTAAGTACGTTGTGGGCTGTACACCGTGTAGCAGCTATGGTCCTGCAGAAAGATAATGTCTGCCCATATTTTTCGATTAGTTCAGACAATAATTTTGAGATTTATAGCACCGCAGCACCATATTTTTCATTGAAGTATGTGTAACAATAAATCTAATGTCAAGATATATTCTTCACTGAAAGTTTTCCAGTAAATTAATCATTAGGAATATCTTGTGTTCGACAAAATTTTAGATAATTTGAACTTCAACTACAACCAAATGTCAAATAATAGAAGTATGTTCTTATTAAGAGGGGTCTAATTATCTAAGAAGCAAAATTTTGTGTGTTTTTGTGTGTGAATTTTCTAGGTGGGTCTTGAACTGTTTTGGATTTTTCTGCATCTTTGCTAGGAGGGCCTTTGAAACGAGGGGGAAAAATTGGCAATAAAGAGGACATTCAACCTAGCAATCTAGTTGAACGGAACACCCTAACAAGTGTAGTTATTTTTTTTGTTTGTTGTTTGAACCGGATAAACTTGTATTCCAATGACCTCTGATAAAAAAGTTGCTCAAGAGAAAAACTTGTTGTTGCCTCCCATTCATACATGTTGCTTCTACTCAAGTACCTCCTATACATAACTCAGTTCTTACTCACCATTCTTCATGTGTGTGACATCCTGACCACGAGTTTAATAGGATACACATAATATAGAGACGCGCCTTATTTTCTCCATGTTGATTTCTAAAAACACCTATGTTAATCGGGAGAACAAATTACGATGGAAAAAAGTGTGTTTTTCTATGCAGCTATTCTAGAGAGGTGCCAAGAGTAACGACCACCTGCCCTGGGTTGGCAGCTAGTTCGATATTTCACACACTTTTTTTGTTTCTGTCCAGTGGCATCCTCTTACTTGTGCTGGTATATGTGTCCCTGCGCCTTCCTGCATCATTGGGCATTTCCCAAGTGAGACACAAACATAGCCGGGTTGGATAGGTTGCAACTAAATCTTCATCCACTAGCACCACAATCTTTTAGCAAGGTTATCGTGTTATCCAGTATGGCTTTCATGTACCTTAGATCTGCCAAGAGTAGTGTTAAAACTAAATAGGGCTACTAATGCTCCGTCATTCTTTGTGGACAAGATCATGCCTACAGCACTCTCAGCACCCCATCTTTTTTCTTAATATCTGACAAGGTCAATCTTACCATTGCCAAATTTTGATGTCTAATGACATTGGGACAAAGGGCTAGTAACCTACTACTCGATTGCACGCACCATTGGATAGTCCTTGTTGTTAGTTCGTGGAATGACGATGGCTAATTGAATATTATCTTAGAAAGAATACAACAAATATCCATGATTTAAGATTCGAATGGCCTCATTGGAAAATAATATAATGTTTCTAATGTATTCCTGATGTTCCTACTTGTCTTCTCAAACAATTTATTGCTAGTGTAAATGGAAGTGAATTTATTTTTTTAGTTACTAGATTGTACTCCCTTTGTCCTCGAATAAGTTTACTTCTAGCTATTGCACTAAGTCAAGTATTTTAAAGTTTGACCAACTTTATGAGAAAAAGTGACAACATTTATGATATCATTTAGTATCACACTACGCACATAAAGAATTTAGTACCATATTGTATCGATTTGATGTGATATATCATAAAAAATGTAAATCATAAAAGGAGCTCCTAGAAGTATAGATATTTAAGGACGGAGGGAGTATAACCTGTATGTATGAAATGAAACATTAAGCGGTGGTGTTTAAGGGTTTATTATCCCTTGAGATACAATCAATACTGCAGCAACAAGTTAATACAAGTTCAGGACTAGCATTTTGGTTAGTGGGTGCATATTATTTCTATATTTAAAATGCATTTTAGATGCATTCTAAAATGCCAAGAAATTGCAACAAAAAAATTTGCATGCACATCTTGACATGCTACATGCGCGCAAACTTGTTTCATGAAAAAATGACTTGTTGTGAGGCGTGTGTAAAAACGACAAAATGTGGTGCTTAAATAAGACATTTGATTAAAAAAAATTACAAAGATCACAAAAGTTGATTTTTTTTAAGAAACATCACGTAAGCTCATAAGTTTTCGAAATGTACATGCTCAATTTTGTTGAGATTTTTTAACAATATAAAATTTATTGTAATAGGAGCCTATGCATCCTGAGCAAAGTTGAGTTTCTGTAATATATACAAATAGTATAGTGCAAGGTGGACACTAGGTTCGGTGAACAGTGCACCACAATGTAGGGTTAGATTCACAAAATACGAGTCTGCACTGCAGTGTCACCAATGAACAGCATGGCGATGTGGTCTCTCGGCCCTTGCTTGGTGTTTGGCCACTTCCTCCACATTGTCTCACTTTTACTATAAATGGTGCCTAGTGCACGATCGCATATTTGCTCTCTAAATTTATTGTTTGAAAGATATCTTCTCACTATGGTACTCCCATGGTTCCAAATTATTTGAGATGTTTTTTCCAAAATGAGTGAACCTACACAATGAAAAGCCTCCACGTATATTTGTATTTGTATATAGAAATTTTTTGACCAAATCTGCAAAAGTTAATTTGCAATGGGCTGTAGTCGCAGGATCACACAAAAACAAGGTTCAAAGAGATATTTTATACTTTGCCATTGTGCCATTCACATACTGTTGCCTGTCAAAACCCACCGGCGAGCAGCGACGAGCAACACGAAGAGCCGGGAGGCTCCCAGAACTGCTGGTGGGCCCTGGTCCCTCGGGCAACGGCCCGCAAAACTCCGGCACACGTCCTGGCTGATGCAAGGGCGTGCCACCTGACCTATACCTGATCAGGAAGGTGATGGATTGCTTCGATTAGTTTCCTGCATGGCAGACACGTAAATATTAAATACGAGCCTCGATCGGCTCTCAGGTTTCCCTGTGAATCGGCTCATGTAGCCGATTGTCCCATGGATCTGCATTGGATCTACGATAACATGGGGTTTTGCTTTATCAATACAAGTCAAATCGATCTACGACAGTTTAACGCTTTCACCACATAATTGGAACATCCCACACGTAATTGAGCCTGGTAGATACGAAAGATAACAGAAAACTAACCCTAGAGGAGGCCAAAAAACCAACGTAGAGTCAATTCCCGGAACAACTCCTCTCGAATTGGCAAACCATATCCTTACGTACTACTGGATCGTTCAACCCGTTTGTGAGGCCTAACCATGCGGATATCAAACTAATCCTTGGAGAACAAGGAACAACTATGACAGATTGAATCGACTGAATAAAGATCAAGCAAGATGCTGCCCTTACACCCAAAATAGATGCAAAGGCAGCGAGATCTCTAGGGGCAGCATGATTAAGCAAACATAACCAAAAGCACCGATGCTAGCCCAAACAGATCTATGATAACAGTATTACTCGCCATCAACAAGGCTTCAGTACGAGCAACACCAAATAACACATAAGCAGATGCTGCCTAGATCGCGAGATGCGATCTAGGCAGCACGACGCTTACCTGAAAGAAACCCTCGAAACAAGGGGTGGCGATGCGCCGAGATTGTGTTTGTTGTGAACGTGATCGTCCTCCTTTCTCAATAACCCTAGGTACACATTTATAGTCCGGAGACTTTCTATCTTTGGAATAAACCTAACAACTCTATCTCTTGTTTAAACCGAAACGTAATCTATCATAACATACAGATACACGGGCAATTAGCCCAAATCCACGCGCAAGGCCGATCCAGCCTTCAAGCCCATCTTGATTACGGCCCATCTCCTCATTTGGCCAAAATATGGCGATAACACACGCCCCCCTGGTTTTGGCAATAATAATTCCAAAACCACTCTATTTTTTCTTCATCGGGTCACGCGTTGCAGAGCAGAACCGTCATATCGCCTCCTCATCATGATGCCTCGCCTTCTCAACTTCTCCGCAGTACACGATTTGACAACTCTGGCACCACATTCTCGAAAACCGCTATGGCATTGAACCATCTTCCACTATTCCCCTTATTTAAATCTATCCGAACCATTTGCATCCTCATTCTTCTCCAATAGCCAAAAAACCCTCTTCCTCCGCCATGGCCTCCTCTTCTTCCTCCAACACATCCGGCCTTTCCTTCCAATCCTCCGACTCCGTCAACCGGGAACCGACGCCGGAGCACCCGCCAATGGCGGCGTACGAAGCTCTCGCCCCACAATGGTGGGACGAGAGAGACTGGGACTTCGCCGCCCAGTCAGAGGACGACGAGTCCCTGACCGACGGCGAGGAGGACCTCCAACTCCTCATCGACGGGGAACTGGAGGCGGAGAGCGCCGACGACGCCGTGTCCTGGGGCGAGAACATCGGCTCTTCCGATGATGAGGAAGAAGCAGAGGAGGACACCTCCTCCGACGAATACCCGCCGGTGAAGCGCTTCCGCGCCGGGTCCAGCGAGGACACCGACGACGACGACGAGGACGAGGAGGCCCCCGCTGACAACTTCAGCAGCAGCGGTGAGGACTACGCCGGCAGCAGCGCCGATGACAGCGAAGACGGCGGCGGCAATGGCAATGGCGACGACGACGACGCCGCCTTCTAGATTAGGAACTAGTAGTAGTAGTACTAGTAGTAGATCTCCATTTTGTAAGCAATCGGCTTCATTGTAAACAACCGTCTTTGGAATCAACAAAGCTTGCTTTTCCCAATTTGATTTTGCCGATAGTCAAATAGGTCAACGTTCCAAAAACCGATAGTAACGAATCGGCTTTCACCATACCACGCTTGATATGATCAACCAAGTCAAAGCCCAAAGAGCCGATGGCAACACATCGGCTTTTCCCACAAACGTTGGCAAGGTCAAACTCGGTCGCTTATTTAGACAAATCTGAGCGGTCACTTTCCAATTTCAACGGTAACCTGCAACCATCTTCAAAAAGGCTAACTCAGATCTCCAATTGCCTCATTGAACAAATCGGGCTTACGGCGACACGGACCCTAGATTCCCCACCGCATAGATCCATCTCCGCCGGCAAATTAGATGGCGGAATCGTCCAGCGCCAACACAGCGGTCTCCGGTCTGAAGGTAATCCTTCACTGTTCCTCGCAATCCAAGCTCGGTGCTAGAATTAATAGCAAACACCTGAATTAATGCTTTATCCCATCATTAAAATTTTAGGTTTCAGACATTCCGCTACCGCATCCTTCTCTCCCAAATTCTCTCTGCCTTGGCCCCCGTACAGAATCTAGTCCTGCCCATCTGATCTCTTGCGAGGCAAACAGAATCCCCTTCGTAAGCCAAAACTTAGATTTGGATTCTTGGGCCGACTGCTTGCGAGCCTGGCCTAATCCTCCCGAATATTGGGTTTCTTGGTACAGTAGGGTAGCCAAAACTTACCAATCCCAATGGGAAACCACGGGAATAGCCGATGCCTTGACTTTGTCATTGTCTCCCCTTGAGAAACATGAAAATCTTCTAAAAACCATCGGCTATTTCTGGTCTGATGCTCTGAACTGCTTCATGTTCGGCCATGGCCCCATGACACCAACTCTGTTAGACGTGGTGATGATTACTGGCCTAGACGTCACATCACCCAGCCCCTCTGCTTTTATGCTGCCAACAGTCCCCTTCAAGCTTTCTTCCAAAACAGATTGCACGAGCTGGGGTGCTTATCTTCGAAGCCACATGAAAACTAAGGGCCCTGTCACAGAGAAAGAACACACGGCCTTCCTCAATTTCTGGCTGGAACATTTCATATTCTGTGGCCCTTCCCTTGCCCCAACCAAGAATTATCTCTCCTTGGCCTATGAACTTGCCAGAGGCACTCAACTTGGCATCGGCAAACTGTTCCTTGGAGAAGTCTATCGATATCTCCAGTTGATGTCTGTCAAACTATCCTCCCACATAGCAGTCAAAACAGGAGGTCCTTGGTGGTTTATTCAACTATGGGCTCAGTTGTACTTTCAAAACCATATCCCAAACTTCCCCCTTTTGGCAAGTTGCACCTTTCCAGATGCCAAAGGGAAGCAGATCCGATGCACCAGCTACGGCCAAGCTCTGTATAGCCTGCCAGGTAGTAAACTGATCCCTCATGAAGCATCCAAGTGGTTCAGCATTTTCTTCCAAGGCCTGGACAATCCTATCTTCTTTCCTTACACGGAGGAATCGGAAAATTTTGAAAATCCAATCTCCTTCAGGCTGGACAACTTTGCCGATGACACTAGCACTCGGCAACTATTCTCCACCGTGATCCGTCCCTGCTTCCTCCCAGTTGGCATGAGCACATCCAACAGAATAATCAAGCCTGGATACGAGTTCTACCAGCCGGTCGTAGCAGCTCGGCAATTTGGCCTTGGGCAAGTACCTCCTCATTTCTTTCTCCACCACCTCACAGAGAGCAGAGCTGACCTGCCCGACCCTCTCACCAGTCAGAGGTGTTATTCTTTCTTCGATGCTTTGACCATCCCAATTCCTAACAACCTCACTTTCGCTTCATCAACCGATGGTTTTGAGAACTGGTGGTCGATGTGGAAGACTCATGCCTTCAGGAGAGCTCTGGGACCATTGCTGGAACAGCTCGATGCTGAATATAACATCCCCGTAGAACAGGTACTGCTACTTGTAAATTTTCTTGATGCAGCTCAGGACGATTCTTTTAATATCCTGCTCTGTCTCCTTGCAGCAACAAGATGGTCCAGAACCTACTAACGAGGATGGCTCCCCCTTCGAATTCCTCCCACCAGCTCCTGTGGTCCTTTTCTGTAAAAACTCGCCACCTTTGAAACCGGTCGTGATGCAGAACCAGCCGATATCACCAAAATCGGCTTCCAAGAGCCAAGCAACTTCCGGGTCAGCTGCCTCCCGAGTTCCAACTAAAACAAGAACGGCGGTGAGGAAGGTAGTGGCCAAAAAAACTTTGAGGCGCCGGAGCCCTTCTCCAGAGAGCTCGCACGTACGCTGATTCATGCCTTGGTTGATCTCATTTATCTTTGTAAACATGCTTGTGCTTACCAACTCTCCCTTTCTTACAGGTCTCCATCGAAGACACCTCCAGCGAGGAAACACAATCCAATCGAGGAGATTCAAGCTCAGCAGACTCTGAGAGAACCACCACACCGAGCCAGCCAGATGTGCCACCATCGGCTTCCAGGAAAAGGCCTGTTCCTGAACCTGTTGCCCCCCGAGCAGCAGTCGAGGCGGGGCAAGCTGTGAGCCCCAAGAGGGCTCGCAAGGGACTGCAAACTTCTTCTTCGAGCCAGGAGGCTTCGAAAGTAATTATCCTCCATACTCTTACCACTCCTTTTTTATGCCGATTCATTGCTATTCACATCGGCTAAGCACCTTTCATGCAGACGAATGACACTTCTAGTGGGAAAGTCGGGGAAAATCCGATGCCTTCCGCAAGCCTGGAGCTAGTAATCCCTGAAGGTGAAGATGAAACGGTTGCCAATCTGGCCAAGCCCTCAGCAACAACACACGAGCCGATTGTCTCGCCGTCGGCTATCCCCCTGATCTCAGGAGAGGTATGTTCGCTTCTTTCGACTCATCCTTCCCTGTTTGACGCATACTGACGCCACTTCTGCCTGCCAGGGTTGTGATATCTCAGGCTTGCTGACGTTCGACCCTGAATCCATCGAACCAGCTCCCTCTGCCGCCAACGATGAACCACGAGCAAGCGCTGTTCTACCTCAATTCCAGCGTCTCAAAGCCTTGCTGTCCTCCCCAATCGAGAAGTTGGTCGAGGGTTCTGAAGAGGTGAAGAGTGTTCTTGACGAAATCAAGGACCAACTCCCGGTAGCATTGCAGGTGAAGCTTTGGCCAGTTGTGACTCTGTCTTTCTACGGGTCAAGGGTGAAGTTGGCTCGTGAGAGGATCAATCTACGCCACGCCCAACTCCCACTGAAGGCCGATATTGCAGCCAAATGTCAGCGGCTCAATGAGAAAAAGGCGTCTCTGGATGCCAAAACTGACACCTCTGTCAGCACCGCTGAGCTTGCATCCTTAAAAAGGAATTGGAAGATCTCGAAGAGAAGGTCCGGGCGACTAAAAAGCTCATTCATGACAAGGAAGCATTCATCGCCCGCTCCCAAGACGAAGCAGAAGGCCTCAAAGCTCAACTGAAGACTGATCTGGCAGAAATACGTGCCCTGAGCAAGCAGCTAGTGACGGGCAAGGACGATGATGACGAAGCCGAGATCGCCGAGGTGGATCGTGTCCGTGCTGACGCCCTCCGTGCCTTCGAGGCATTCCTTCAGTAGCTTATTCATGTAACCTGACACCTGCTCGTAACAGTCTGAACCTCGAGAGTCGATGGCTGTGGCTGTGCATTGTGTTTTTTTTTATTTGGCCGATTTCATGTATGGGCCCCCATATTTCACTGTCCATCATCCCACATGCTTGGGAAATATTTCTTGAGATGCTGACCGTTAACAGCCACTGGGAATTTCACACCGTCCAGCTCCTCAAGCATGTACGCGTTGCCCCTTAAAACTTGGTCGACCCTGTATGGCCCGTGCCAACTTGGAGACCATTTACCGTATGCTGCATCCTTAGTTCCCAATGGCAATACAGCTTCCCATACCAGATCACCAACGTGGAACTCCTTTGGTCTCACCTTCTTATTATATGCACGAGCTACCTTGGCTTTGTTCTCTTTAATTTTCTCGAGCGACCACAGCCTAAGTTCAGTTAAATCCTCAACACTGTCACTCATCAGTGTTATCGCCATATTTTGGCCAAATGAGGAGATGGGCCGTAATCAAGATGGGCTTGAAGGCTGGATCGGCCTTGCGCGTGGATTTGGGCTAATTGCCCGTGTATCTGTATGTTATGATAGATTACGTTTCGGTTTAAACAAGAGATAGAGTTGTTAGGTTTATTCCAAAGATAGAAAGTCTCCGGACTATAAATGTGTACCTAGGGTTATTGAGAAAGGAGGACGATCACGTTCACAACAAACACAATCTCGGCGCATCGCCACCCCTTGTTTCGAGGGTTTCTTTCAGGTAAGCGTCGTGCTGCCTAGATCGCATCTCGCGATCTAGGCAGCATCTGCTTATGTGTTATTTGGTGTTGCTCGTACTGAAGCCTTGTTGATGGCGAGTAATACTGTTATCATAGATCTGTTTGGGCTAGCATCGGTGCTTTTGGTTATGTTTGCTTAATCATGCTGCCCCTAGAGATCTCGCCGCCTTTGCATCTATTTTGGGTGTAAGGGCAGCATCTTGCTTGATCTTTATTCAGTCGATTCAATCTGTCATAGTTGTTCCTTGTTCTCCAAGGATTAGTTTGATATCCGCATGGTTAGGCCTCACAAACGGGTTGAACGATCCAGTAGTACGTAAGGATATGGTTTGCCAATTCGAGAGGAGTTGTTCCGGGAATTGACTGTACGTTGGTTTTTTGGCCTCCTCTAGGGTTAGTTTTCTGTTATCTTTCGTATCTACCAGGCTCAATTACGTGTGGGATGTTCCAATTATGTGGTGAAAGCGTTAAACTGTCGTAGATCGATTTGACTTGTATTGATAAAGCAAAACCCCATGTTATCGTAGATCCAATGCAGATCCATGGGACAATCGGCTACATGAGCCGATTCACAGGGAAACCTGAGAGCCGATCGAGGCTCGTATTTAATGTTTACGTGTCTGCCATGCAGGAAACTAATCGAAGCAATCCATCACCTTCCTGATCAGGTATAGGTCAGGTGGCACGCCCTTGCATCAGCCAGGACGTGTGCCGGAGTTTTGCGGGCCGTTGCCCGAGGGACCAGGGCCCACCAGCAGTTCTGGGAGCCTCCCGGCTCTTCGTGTTGCTCGTCGCTGCTCGCCGGTGGGTTTTGACAGGCAACACATTCTGGCACGCCCGGTGGGACGCTCAACAACATCTGCATCAACATCTGACGCTGCGATGGGGGATAGACCAATCACGTACGACGATCTGCCTGATGAGCACAAGAAGAGGTATGATGATATCAAAGCTCTCTTCGAAGCCGATCTCATCGGCTCTTTTGAGAGGACCCGTAAGCATGGCATCAGGTGGAAAGGGTTCTCACCCGAAGGCGCTCTCGATGAGGTGGATCTGTCTGTTCCTTCAGAGGATCGAAGCCTGGTGAACGCTTTCGAGCGCGTCGCGGTTCGCGTGGTTCAGGAGATCATGAAACATCAGTACTCTCCGTCGGGGCCTACCCTAGGGACTCACCAGGGAGAAAGACCGCTCCAGACCAGGCCACAGCTACCATTCACCCTTGCAACTCCGGAGCCACCGGGGTCACCGGCGTACGTCGTCTACAAGATTGGAGGTGATCCTGGCGATTACCAATTCCTGTTTGAACCACCTAAAGAAATCCCACATGGATATGTGTGCACATACGTGCCGAACTGTAACAGCCTGACGCGCACGAACCAGATTGCAACCGCAGGGATTTCTGGGGCAGGTGTTTCTGGAGGAGGGATTTCGGGAGCAGGGATGTCCGGGATGGACGCTGATAAACAGGCGTGGCTAGCTAAGTATGCCACCGGAACGAGTCATGAGAATTTAGCCCCTGCAGCTCAAACGGTGGAGCAAATCAGTACCATCTTGAGAGACCAGTTCGGCTTCGTGCCGAAGAGGAGAACAATCGGCTATTCCAAGCCGTACCCCAACGAGTATGATCTGATTCCGCTTCCACCCAAGTATCGGCTCCCTGAGTTCTCAAAATTTAATGGTTCAGAAGGGTCTAGCTCGATCGAGCACGTGAGCCGATATTTGGCACAGTTAGGCATGATTTCAGCATCGGATCAGTTACGCGTAAGGTTCTTTGCGCAATCTCTGACAGGACCAGCTTTTGGGTGGTACACCTCGTTGCCACCAGATTCGATCCGGACCTGGAAGCAGCTGGAAGAACAGTTCCATATTCAGTATCATTCAGAAGCTACCGAGGTTGGCATTGCCGATCTGGCGCAGGTGCGGCAGAAGCGGGGAGAAACGGTAGCCGAGTATATTCAGCGTTTCAGGACTATCAAGAACCGATGTTATTCGGCTCGTTTAACTGAGAAAGAAGCAGTCGAGCTGGCCGTGTTGGGTCTCTCAGCACCGATCAAGGATCTGGCTTTCCAAGTAGAATACAATTCACTGGCGCACATGGTCCAGAAACTGACAATGTATGAGCAGCGCCACCCTGAGTTGTACCAAGACAAGTTCAAACGTCCGATAGGCCTGGTCGATACAGAAGAAGAGGATCTTGTAGAAGACCAGGAGATAGCCGTGGCTGAATGGGCTCGGGGAGCAGATCCTGTGTCCTGCAAATGGGTGAAACAGCAAGGGCCTGCAAAAGGGTTCGACTTCGATGTAAGCAAAGCTGAGCAGATATTCGATTTACTGCTGAAGGAAAAGCAGCTGAAGTTACCCGAAGGCCATAAAATCCCTACGGCGCAAGAGATGAACGGGAGATCATACTGCAAGTGGCATCACTCGTTCACCCACACCACCAATGATTGCAAAGCACACCACCAATGATTGCAAAGAGCTACGTCGGCAGATCCAAACGGCGATAGAACAGGGCCGTCTGATCCTTGGGCAGTTCGCCAGGAAAGTGGACACAAACCCGTTTCCTGGCATCAACATGGTAGAGCACAGCCACTCCACGAGGCGTCAGCTAGATTTCTCGTTCGATATTAACATGGCAGGGCCTGTGTACCACCAGGGCAAGTATAAGGAGGAAAGCGGCCACTCCCGGGGCAAAGAAAAGGAAGAGGCCGGTCCACGCGACCGGCCCCGTTATGACGATAGGCGGTATATAACCGAGGAACAAGTGAGAAGCGTGCGATATCAGAAGCCACACTCCACGCATCTCCTTAACAAGTATGAGCGTCAGTATGACCGACGTCGGCAGTACGACAGAGATGATGAAAGAGATCGTCGGACCGACGCATACGACGGGAGATACCGTCGGCATGATAGAGATGATGAAGGATATGAGCACCGCGCTAGGGGAAGGTCAAAGGAAAAGGAAGGCGTGGATAAACATTGGGATTGTCCTTTCTTCAAGTACTGTTGGGATGCGGGAATGAGCCGATTGCCTACAGTCGACAACTGCCCGAAATGTGGACACTAGTAGAAAACCGGCCTAATATTCCTGGGCATTAGTCCCGGTTGCTGTCTGAACCGGGACTGATGCCCAGGGCCCCACCGCTTTTTCGGCCGCCAGACCGCAGACCTCATTAGTCCCGGTTCGTTTTAAACCTATAGTCCCGGTTCGTAATATGAACCGGGACTAATGACTCTGGGGTCGAATCCGACCGTTGTCAGACTCATTAGTCCCGGATGGTAACACCAACCGGGACTAAAGAGTGAGCCTTTAGTCCCGGTTGGTATTACAAACCGGGACTAATGACTTCCCTGTATAAAAGCAGCTCCTTCTTCCTCCCCGAGCCAGGCACTCCCACTCTCCACTCTCAGTGTTTTTCATGCAACTCGAGTTCATCCTCTTTGATCACCATTTTTTGTCACAAATTGATGTCCCCACTTCAATCTAAGTGGACTAAAAGGTGAGGAATTTTGTGCTTTTGTCTTTCATTGGTAATTTAGCTCATTTATTGCTCTAGAAGTAGAGAGATTTGTGATTTTTTTATGGGAGCAATTATTAGATGTTTATTTGATTTTATTTATGTTAGATTTTATTAGATTTTATAGATAGAGGTAAAAATAGAAATGCTATATAGATAGACATAGCTATTAGATTTTATTTATGTTAGATTTTATTAGATGTTTATTTGATTTTATTTATGTTAGATTTTATTAGAAATAGAAATGCTATTAGAAATAGAAATGTTAGAATTAAAAATAAAAATAGAAGTAGACATAGCTAACATAGAAATAGAAATAGAGATAGAGATAGAAAAATAGAAATACCGATAGAAATACCGATAGAGGTAAAAAATAGAAATGCTATATAGATTTTATTTATGTTAGATTTTATTAGAAATAGAAATGCTATTACAAATAGAAATGTTAGAATTAAAAATAAAAATAGAAGTAGACATAAATAAAATAGAAATAGAGATAGAGATAGAAAAATAGAAATACCGGTAGAAATAGAGATAGAAATAGAGATAGAAATACCGATAGAGGTAAAAATAGAAATGCTATATAGGTTTTATTTATGTTAGATTTTATTAGAAATAGAAATGCTATTAGAAATAGAAATGTTAGAATTAAAAATAAAAATAGAAGTAGACATAGCTAACATAGAAATAGAAATAGAGATAGAGATAGAACAATAGAAATACCGATAGAAATAGAGATAGAAATACCGATAGAAGTACCCACCAGCCGGGACTAAAGTTTTGTTAACTTATTCTTACTTATCAAACTAAAATTAGAGATAGAAATAGAAATTGTATATTTGATTTGCGTTTGATATGTACTTATATAATGCAGATGAGCCGAGCATGGATGTACGCCGATCGACGCTCTGGAGATTTCATTAAAGGCGTGCATTCTTTTCTCAAGGTGGCTGAGGCAACCAAGCGGAATGGTTTTATGTGTTGTCCATGCGGAGGTTGTCGAAATGAGAAGGATTACCCCTCCACAAAGACCCTTCACATCCACCTGTTCCGGTTCGGTTTCATGTCCGGCTATAATTGTTGGACTAAGCATGGGGAGAGAGGGGTTATGATGGAAGACAACGATGAAGAAGAGAATGATGACAACTATCCTGAGTTCCCTGAAACCACCGATACTGCAATGGAAGATAATGAAGAAGAAGAAGGTGAAGAACGGGCATCAGATATGCCCGCTGATGATCTTGGTCAGGTCATTGTTGATGCACAGATTGACTGTGAAAGTGAAAAGGAGAGGGAGAAGTTGGAACGCATGTTAGATGATCACAAAAAGGATTTGTATCCAAATTGCGAAGATGGCCAGAAAAAGCTAGGAAGCACGCTGGAATTGCTGCAATGGAAAGCAGAGAGTGGTTTATCTGACAAGGGATTTGAGAAGTTGCTGAAAATTATGAAGAAGATGCTTCCAAAGGAGAACGAATTGCCCGCCAGTACGTATGAAGCAAAGAAGATTGTCTGCCCTCTAGGATTGGAGGTGCAGAAGATACATGCATGCATTAATGACTGTATTCTCTACCGTGGTGAGTATGAGAATTTGAATGCATGCCCGGTGTGCAGTGCATTTCGGTATAAGATCAGGCGAGATGACCCTGGTGATGTTGAGGGCGAGCGCCCCAGGAAGAGGATTCCTGCCAAGGTGATGTGGTATGCACCTATAATACCACGGTTGAAACGTTTGTTCAGAAATAAAGAGCATGCCAAGTTGTTGAGGTGGCACAAAGAAGACCGTAAGAGTGACGAGATGTTGAGACACCCCGCTCATGGGTCGCAGTGGAGAAAAATCGACAGAGATTTTCCGGAGTTTACGGAAGACGCACGCAACCTGAGGTTTGGTCTAAGTACAGATGGCATGAATCCTTTTGGGGAGCAGAGCTGCAGTCATAGCACCTGGCCCGTGACTCTATGTATATATAACCTTCCTCCTTGGTTATGCATGAAGCGAAAGTTTATTATGATGCCAGTGCTTATCCAAGGCCCGAAGCAACCCGGCAATGACATTGATGTGTATCTAAGGCCATTAGTTGATGAACTTTTACAGCTGTGGCAGACTGAAGGTGTTCGTGTGTGGGATGAGTACAAACAAGAGGAATTTGATCTACGAGCGTTGCTGTTCGTGACCATCAATGATTGGCCTGCTCTTAGTAACCTTTCAGGACAGACAAACAAGGGATACAATGCATGCACGCACTGTTTAGGTGAGATCGATAGTATATATTTGGATAAAAGTAAGAAGGTGGTGTATCTCGGGCATCGTCGATTTCTTTCGCCCAAACATCAATTGAAGAAAAAAGGCAAGCATTTCAAGGGCGAGGCAGAAGTCCGAGGCAAGCCTAAACGCCATACTGGTGATGATATATTTGATATGGTCAAAGATTTAGAAGTAATCTTTGGAAAGGGTCCTGGCAGTCTGTCTGTTCCGAATGACGCTAGCGGACATGCACCCATGTGGAAGAAGAAATCTATATTTTGGGAGCTTGAGTATTGGAAATTCCTAGAGGTCCGCTCTGCAATCGACGTGATGCACGTGACGAAGAATGTTTGCGTGAACCTACTAGGATTCTTGGGCTTGTATGGGAAGACAAAAGATACACCAGAAGCACGGGAGGACCAGCACCGTATGAAAAGAAGAGACGGCATGCATCCGGAGGATTCTAAGGGTCCTGCGAGCTACGCTCTTACCAAAGAAGAGAAGGAAATCTTTTTTGAATGCCTGAGCAGTATCAAGGTCCCATCTGGATTCTCGTCAAATATAAAGGGAATAATAAATATAGCCGAGAAAAAATTCCAAAACCTAAAGTCTCATGACTGCCACGTGCTTATGACGCAGTTGCTTCCGGTTGCACTGAGGGGGATTCTACCGGAAAATGTTCGAGTACCGATTGTGAAGCTATGTGCATTCCTCAATGCAATTTCGCAGAAGGTAATCAATCCAGAAGATCTACAACGGTTACAGAATGATGTGGCTCAATGTCTTGTCAGCTTCGAGTTGGTGTTCCCACCGTCCTTCTTCAATATTATGACGCATCTCTTAGTTCACCTAGTCGAAGAGATTACCATTCTCGGTCCAGTATTTCTGCACAATATGTTCCCCTTTGAGAGGTTCATGGGAGTCTTAAAGAAATACGTGCATAACCGTGCTAGGCCAGAAGGAAGCATCTCCAAGGGCTATCTAACAGAGGAGGTCATTGAGTTTTGTGTTGACTTTGTTCCTGACCTGAACCCGATTGGTCTTCCTCAATCGCGGCATGAGGGGAGACTAAGTGGAAAAGGCACGCTAGGAATGAAATCAGCATACTGTATGGACGGACATTCTTGAGTGAAGCACACTACACAGTTCTACGAAATTCCACGTTGGTGGAGCCGTATATGGAGCGACACAAGAATATTGTACGCTCGGAAAACCCTGGGCAATCAAACTCCTGGATTACAAAGTTGCACATGGCGACTTTTGGTGGTTGGTTGCAAACACTTCTCATAAATGATGCCACTATTGGATATGAGCTATCCATGTTGGCCAAGAAACCATCTTCAACTATATTGACTTTCCAGGGTTACGAGATAAATGGGAATATATTTTACACGGTCGCCCAAGATAAAAAGAGCACCAATCAAAACAGTGGTGTCCGCTTTGATGCATTACATGACAATGGGACAAAGGACACATATTATGGTTACATTGAAGAGATATGGGAACTTGACTATGGACCATCTTTTAAGGTCCCTTTGTTTCGGTGCAAATGGGTCAAGCTGACAGGAGGCGGGGTAGTTGTAGACCAAAAGTACGGCATGACCACCGTGGATATCAACAATCTTGCGTACATGGATGAACCATTCGTCCTAGCCAACGATGTCGCTCAGGTTTTCTATGTGAAGGACATGTCTACAAAACCGAGAAAGAGAAAAGATAAGAAAACGAATACATCACACGATGAGCCAAAGCGACACATTGTTCTCTCAGGGAAAAGAATCATCGTGGGAGTGGAGGACAAGACAGATATGTCAGAAGATTATAACAAGTTTGATGAAATTCCGCCCTTCAGAGTGAACACTGACCCAACCCTCCTCTTAAACAAAGAAGATACTCCATGGTTACGGTGCAGAAGGAAACCCCAACACTAGATGGGGATGTTGGTGATGTGTAATAATGTATTAAACTTTGATGTAAATATATGATTTTGGGTTAGTTATTCAAATTCGAACACATTTTATATTCAAAGTTTTATCTAATTCCAAAATATGCAAAAAGATTTTTAATAAATATTGTTTTAATTGAAAATAGCAAAATAGTTAATTGTTTGAATAGTTTGAATAATTGATTTTGAAAATAGAAAATATTTTGAATTAGTTATTCAATTTCAAACACCTTTCATATTCAAAGTATTATCAAATTCTAAAATATGCAAAAAGAATTTTAATCAATATTGTTTTAATTGAAAATGGCAAAATAGTTAATTGTTTAAATAGTTAGAATAATTGATTTTGAAAATAGAAAATATTTTTGAATTAGTTATTCAATTTCAAACACCTTTCATATTCAAAGTATTATCAAATTCTAAAATATGCAGAAGTTATTCAAATTGAAATTCAAAATTCATATTTTCATATGAAATCTGAAAAAATCT